>JAKTUD010000002.1:600000-1146953 GCA_030556505.1 Millerozyma pseudofarinosa | reverse complement strand
GGGGGGGCTCTCTGTCTGGGGAGGGGGTGTGGGAGTTTTTTACCCCAGGGAGCTGGGAGTTGGACCCTGTGGCGAGAGTCTGGGCGCACAATATGTAGAAATTACGAAGGAAGGTGTGGGTGGCGTCGGAAGAAGAGAGACAGCCCGAGGGCATCTCATGTGTCTCACAAACTCATTCCGCTTTGGTAGAAAATGGTTCCTTTCTTTGCGGGCCGGTATGTGAGCGCGCGGTCGCTTCGAAGCACTACCGCTAGATTCCAGGCACAAACGCCTCTGCAAGCACTCCGGCGGGCAGCAGATTTCGCAGGCGTATAAATCAGCTGACCAGAATAACGCAACAGCGATGGGTGTCGCGCTAGCCCGCTTGATCCTTCGCAAGCCCCAGGAGATTGGCGTCTTGGCGTCTCTGGGGAAAAAAGTATCTGCACCAATACACGTTGCGGGCGGCGAGTTCTGTGATCGCAAAGGAAGCGTAATTACTGACTTCGCGCTCAGCTTACGAGATACGCAGGAAATAATATAATCCGTCAAGACACACAGCAGTCGGCTCTATAAAGCATTCCAGCCGAACGCTGGAATGCTGTGTCAGACCTCCTGCGTAGCAATACGTTCCAGAGAACCCTATCTGTTGTGCCAGTTCACGCAACCTACATGTTCGGCAAGTGACCAGTGACTATTGTCGCACAATGTACCGTTGGTGAAGCGCGAAACTAAGAAGCACACAGAGAATGCTCAAATGTAGGTACGGGACTCTTACGGAATAGAGTGTGTGTGTGCGCGCAGCCGAGATGACTGAGTTAGGGCGAGACTGGGCTGTCTGGCCGGTGAGGCAAATTCATGCCCTTGCTAGTAGGGTTCGACCCTGGCATGTTGCGCGGCAGTGTCGAAGGAAGACCCTATGGGCTCTTGTCTGGTGGCGGTATTGCTGGAGAATGGGCCGGCTGCCGTCGCTGCTGATGTGCAAAGGATATTCCTTGCTGGCACCAGGCCCCGCTGAACAGCGGGCCCTGGTCCCCACAGCCGTGGCGCATAAGTAGCAGTTACAGAAAAGTCGCACAAGTTGTAGAACTCAGGTTCACAGATACGGCAGACGCACTCAAGAGACGAGAGAGAGAGATCTCTGAAGGTCCTCCAAAAGGGTATCGAAGATGTTCCTTGGTACCAGGTGCCAGTCTGTAGGGAAGCGCACATTCTTCTGTCCCGTGGTTACAGTGTCGCTGGCGAAGATACAAAGCTCAAAGAAGCCTCTAGGTGGGTTCTCACGTCGCACTACACGCAGCATCATCGTGACGCCTCAACTAGGGTGGAAAAATTTTTATTGCTTGCGGTCATGGCCCCCTCCACCTTTTTCTTGCGCATTTCCACTCTGGCCCTGCTTTAATGTCAGCTTGTACACACTGCTTGCTACTTTCTATTGGCAACGTTCCATGGAGCCTCACTCCTGCCTCAGAATAGTACTGCACACAGCTTCCATAATAAAGCAGGCTGTTAAAACAAAGTACAGGCCTTTTCAGGAAGCTTTTGTGTCTGTGCCTACATATACCCTTAAATTTGTTAAGTCACCAAGTTCGCTCGTATGGCGCAGCGGTAGCGCAGCAGATTGCAAATCTGTTGGTCCCCAGTTCGATCCTGGGTGCGAGCTTTTTTTTTTGTTTATGAGTTCTATTTTTATCTTCTTCCATGCTCCTTGTACGGCTCGTACATTTATCAAAGTGTTTGGTTGTAAAATGTGATTTTTGTAAATGCCTTCATTCAACTCCACTCAAATAGGGGAGAATTGTATAGAAGTAGGACAAGATCAGCTTTTGTCTAAAGTGCTAGTACGCTGTTATGCCGCCAATAAGTAAGTATTTCCTATAAAAACTGCCATGTTCTAAAACATGCCTTCAAAAACACATTGAAGCACCAAATAGCGCTTCGCCGCAGCCACGATCTCAGTTTTACATTACTCTCTTTTATTCCAAATAGTGGAATACTAACATAGCTAGAACAAAGTAAATTTAAGCCCTTGATGCCAGGAAGTATAGGCAAAATAACGAGTCCGGCAGAAAAAGAGTTGGATCTTCAAATAAGACAGTGGCTGAAGCGAAAAGACATGATCCTAAAAGCCAGACAATACAAGAAAAATAATGATGTAGAAAAGATAAACCAGTTGATGACCAAGTGGAGAGATGTGTGTCAGCAGGCGTCAAACTATCTTTTAAACTCAATGCAATTGAAGATAATGCACAGCGGCGGGTACGAGGTGTGGAAAGAAAAAAACATGAGCAAGGAATCATACGTGGCTCAGGAACAGAAGCTGCGCATAGAGGAACTAAATGACCTCGTCAATAGCGAGGATTTCGGCAACCTATCAACCTTCGAGCAGAGCGACATTATGGATCACCTTAACGATCACTCCAAGGAATCCATCACCGATGCCGAAGATAATGACGAACTGACAGAATTTACTATGAGGATGTTATACAAGATGCTTAATATTGATTATGAAGTTGTATATGGTGATGACTAGTTGCATCCAAGATCTTCTCACAAATTTGCAATTTATCCGAAATATCGCATTTAAGCCTCTTATGTATACAGTAAAAAACTCTTATATCAAATTGTCTTTAATAGTATTATCGCTAGGAATCACGTAGTCTATACTATCACATATGGTATAGTATCACGCACAATTTACATAGCTGGCACACTTACTGAAGTATTTATGGCTTACTTTGTTCCTCTATGAACTCTATACTTCATGCTGTGCTTTATAACAGGGTTTTTTAGAAAATGCCAAAGTCTATTTCGTCTTCAAACAAAGATGATATTTGCTCTAATACTATTTCAGTTGCTTAGCATGAATGTTAATGAGATACTTCTTTCATACTTACCTAAATAAAAAGCTATCTATAAAAACTGTTGCACTCATCAGCCGTAACCCTCATCTCAATTAGGAAAAGTAATGAACGAGGTACACGCATCTCAAAATGATTGTAGTTGTATAGAGCTTAGAAATCATAGGCTATCGTGAAGGTTTTTCTTTTTGTAAAGTTAAGATATACTAATATGACTCGAGCGGTAGTAGTACGAGTTAAAGGAGATGAAGTATATACGGAGGACTTCGATGAAGCTCGGTTGACTCGATCATTACAGAGATTAGCTTTCAACTTGGATTCGAAATATATCAAAATCGATTCACTTGTTGAAAAAATAGCCAATGGCCTACCTGATAAGATAAGTATAGAAAACATTAATGACCTTACAAGTGAGACAATAGCGAGTAATGTTATCAATCACCCTGACCACGCTATTCTAGCAGGAAGGGTTGTCGCCACTAAGTTACAGAAACAAGTCGGTAATTCATTTAGCAAAAACGTCGAAGCTATCGCAGAGATAAACCACAAATTCAGCGACAGGAAATCAAGATTTTTCTCTCAGTCCTTCCTTTCTACAGTCAAGAATAACCGTGATCTTCTCGACTCGTTAGTTGATCACTCACGAGATTTTGAACTAACATATTTTGGAATCAAAACTCTCGAAAAGTCATATCTTCTCACGGTTCAGGATAAAATACATGAAACCCCTCAGTTCCTTCTTCTTAGGGTTGCTATTGGCATACATGGTGACGATTTGAATGCTGTGAAAACAACTTATGATCTAATGTCAGAACGTTACTTTATTCACGCTTCCCCCACTCTTTTCAATAGTGGAACAGATTACAATTTTTTATCGTCATGCTTTTTGGTTGCCATGGAAGATGATTCGATTGACGGAATTTATAAAACCTTGCACAAAACAGCTATGATATCCAAATCTTCCGGTGGCATTGGTATTCATGCGCATAACATAAGAGCAGAGGGATCCAGAATCACAAGCACCGAAGGAAAAAGTAGTGGTTTGGTACCTATGTTACGAGTGTATAATAATACAGCTCGATATGTCGATCAAGGTGGAAATAAAAGACCTGGTGCATTTGCAATATATCTTGAACCATGGCATGCCGATATTTTCTCAGTTTTAGAATTGCGAAAAAATCACGGAAAAGAAGAGTTAAGAGCTAGAGATTTGTTCTATGGGTTATGGATACCAGATATCTTTATGCAAAGGGTTAGAAAAAATCTAGATTGGTCTCTTTTTTCCCCTGACACTGCGCCTGGGTTAAGCGACTGTTACGGAGACGAGTTTAATACACTTTATGAGAAGTACGAAAGGTCTAATAAGGCAATAAAGGTTGTTAATGCACAGAAGTTGTGGCATGCTATACTAGAATCTCAAATCGAAACAGGCGGTCCTTACATGCTTTATAAAGATGCCTGCAATAAGAAATCTAATCAGAAAAACTTGGGGACAATAAAATCCTCTAATTTATGTTGTGAAATCGTTGAATATTCATCTCCGGAAGAAACTGCAGTGTGTAACTTGGGATCATTGGCATTACCATCTTTTATCGACACAACTAAAGATACTTTAACTTTTGATTTTGTGAAATTACATGAGGTGACCAAGGTTTTAACGAAGAACCTTGACAAGATCATAGACGTCACTCGCTATCCAGTTATGTCCGCCCAGAATTCTAACTTGAAGCATAGACCACTTGCTATTGGGGTTCAAGGATTAGCTGATTTGTTTTTAGAATTGAGATTACCTTTCGACTCAGAGCTGGCGAAGATTTTAAATGTACAGATATTTGAAACTATTTATCATGCAGCAGTCGAAGCTTCATGCGACCTCGCAGTGATTGATGGTCCCTATGCGTCATTTGAAGGCTCACCGATGTCTCAAGGTGAATTTCAGTTTGACATGTGGGGTGAAAAGCCTTCATCACTTTTTTCAGACTGGAATGACCTAAAGGAGAAAGTTAAGAAGGTTGGGGTGCGAAACTCTTTATTAGTCGCACCAATGCCTACTGCATCAACTTCTCAAATTCTAGGCTTCAATGAGTGTTTCGAGCCTTACACTTCAAACATATATACCAGAAGAGTTTTATCGGGTGAGTTCCAGGTTGTGAATAAGTATTTATTAAAAGATTTGATAGATCTTGGAATGTGGAATACCTCAATGAAAAATCGTATACTATCTGATAATGGTTCGATCCAGAAAATTAGCAATATTCCTCAGGAAATGAAAGATCTTTATAAAACAGTCTGGGAAATATCTCAAAAGGTTGTATTGGATATGGCTGCTGATAGGGGAAAATATATTGATCAACTGCAGTCCTTGAATATTCATCTCAGTAATCCTACTTTAGGCAAACTTACTAGTTGTCATTTTTATGCCTGGAAGAAAGGTTTGAAAACAGGGATGTACTATTTAAGGACTCAGGCCGCAAGTAGGGCAATTCAATTTACGGTAGATACGTTAGATGCTAATAAGGATACTATTGGCCCAGAAATAAACCCAAATAGTCTTGAAAGAAAAAGATATCAGGAAATTAAAAGTATTCATCAACAAGTTAAAGAAAATGGGAGAAAAAGACCAAAAATTCATCAGCTGGAAGAGAATGAGAGTAAATTAGAAGACGTAAAAGTGTTTCAAAATGATACCCGAAGTAAAAAGCTAAATTCTTACGACATTTATGACGAGTCTCCCATCTTCTGCCATGTAAATAGTAATTATCCTTGCGATTCTTGTTCTGGATAAAAGTCCAAAATTATTTAGTAACTGTATTAATGTATAAAAAAATGCTGTGTAAATAAATGCTACCTTGAGATTAACGCCTTTTGATCTTATTCGCAAAGTCCGCAACCTGGCTCATCCCATCTTTAGTAACGAAGAACTTTTTCTTGTTCTTGTCTGACCATAAAAGTACACCTAATTCCAGGGCATAATTTCGTAATGCTTCATATTCTTGCTGACTTGAAAAATCCTTGAATAGATACCCTTCGAAAGTTTGAATTCTATCAAGCTCAAGCTGCCAGAGTTTAATCTGATCAATAACGGTGGGAGGTAGGACCTCAAGCTTATGTGGGGAACTTGCCGAACCAATCTCGCCAGTCGGTGCCTGTTGACCATCAGTCGTCGTATTTATGTTATTATTCGTATCAAATTCGATTTTCTTGTCCAAATTTTCTCTTGCCATTTGCTTCATTTGTGGATGAGCATGACTTTCCAAGAACTTAATTATCTGATCAGCAGTTATTCCATTATACAAAGCTTTTCTAATAGACTCTCTAGTAATCTGTCCCGTTACCATGTTCGGAAATCTAGTTTTCATGTGGACGAACAAATTCAATATGGCAATCTCCAACGGAGAATTTGTATATGCATAAATTTTGAAGTTTGTCTCAAGAATAATAGATCCCCCACCACTTGAGAACATCTGCTCTTCAGTGCTTTCCTTATCAGCAGCATCTACAACTTGATTTATGGCCATGGATGGTGTTCTTATGGCAGCAGCTTCTGAAGTCAAAGTTGTAGCCAATCTGGTTGGGTAAAACCTTTCTTTATCGTTATGATTTTGATAAATCAACCCATAGTCTTTCAAGTCTGCCAACATGCTTATCTGAGTTTCACTCAAACTGGAAACAGTATAACTTTTGCCAAGAGCCAAACATCCCAATACAAATATAAAATTCAAAACATCCACGGGATCCATGTTTAAATCTTGAGTAAGACTCAAGTATTGCAATAGCAAGGTCCATATCTGGACATTGACGTCTTGTAACAAGAACTGGAAGCCCTTATTCGTAATTTTCAAGTTCGATGACAGCGTACCAGGGCCCTCCATTAATCCTCCCAGCTTCAAAAGAGAAAGCACTGATTTTGAAGGAGCCACGGAGAGTTCAGTACCAACCATGAAATGAAGAATGTTTTCCCATTTCTGCGATGCGAAATTATCAAGAAACTTAACATCGATGTGATTATTATCTATAGTAGTGCACAAGTTTCCAAATGTGTTGGGAGTCTGTGACCCAGTCAAACAGTCTCGAAAGTTTTTCCTGAAAGTTTGGTGTAGTTTGAGATGTGATCCTCCGTTATGCTCTTCTATCAAATGCAACGACCTAAGTCTCTTTAGCGCCTCAAATTGCACCTTCCTCGCTGTTGGCTTGCACCATTTGCTCATATCCTTTAAAGCAATAGGATGTTCATAAAATAGCATGCTCATTATGTAGAATTTTGCAAGTGGAGGAAGAAGTCTATAAATCGATAGACATGTCGCAGGCGCCTCATAAAGCCTCGATTGGATTGGCTTTGGCATGCATTCCAAATGCTCGTTAACTGTAGCCTTAAAGAGGTTGCTTGAGCTCATATTTACATCGATTGTCAACCTCTATATTTCTGCCTTCACTGTCTATTTTGCAAAGCACTATTTTCCATATCTCAAAAGAGTGCTGATTACGTAATTTTTTTGTATTACATATCTTCGCAGGCTCAAACGATGAGAAGACGTAGTAATTATTTCAGAAAGTTGATTTGCACTTTTGGCTATTGAGGAGAGAAAAAACCGATATGAAGAGGGCACAAAAGCGCAAGACAAGTGAGGTAGAGACAGACGGAGCTTTTTCTGAGCTCCTCAAACTGGAGTATAAGGGCAGAAAGTTAACGGATCCGATTAATACTACAGAGGATAAATGGAATCTTTTACCAGCGTTTTTGAAAGTGAAGGGATTGGTTAAGCAGCATCTTGACTCGTTCAATTATTTTGTTGACGTCGACTTGAAGAAGATCATAAAAGCAAACGAGTTGGTCTTGAGTGACGTGGATCCAGAGTTTTATTTGAAATATCTTGATATACGAGTTGGCCATAAGTCATCATCGCCTCCGGGAACCAAGGAGGTCAACTTGGCGCCCCACGAGTGCAGGTTGAGAGACTTGACATACTCTGCGCCTATATACGTTGATGTCGAGTACACGAGGGGTCGGAAAATTATCATGCATAAAGACTTGGAGATCGGACGTATGCCAATTATGTTGAGGTCCAATAAGTGTATTTTGGATGGGATAGATGAGCATAAGATGGCACAGTATGATGAGTGTCCTTTAGACCCCGGTGGGTATTTTATTGTCAACGGTACAGAAAAAGTCATCTTGGTCCAAGAACAGTTGTCCAAGAACAGAATTATCGTTGAGGCTGACGAGAAAAAGAATATCGTACAAGCATCAGTGACGTCTTCGACTCACGAACGTAAATCCAAGACATACGTTATCACTAAGAATGATAAAATATATTTGAAGCATAATTCCATTGCTGAAGATGTCCCAATTGTTATTGTGTTAAAAGCAGCCGGTATCACTTCTGATTTAGAAATCTTACAATTGGTATGTGGCCCAGATCCAAACTATCAAGACTTGTTTGCAGTGAATTTTGAAGAGGCAACCAGATTGGAAGTATTAACCCAGCAACAGGCTTTGAACTACATCGGGAAAAGGGTCAAAACTGTAAGAAGAGCAGGTGCACCAAAATTGTCCCAGCTTCAAGAAGGTATCGAGGCAGTGGCAACGACAATAATAGCGCACATTACTGTCAGTGATTTGCAGTTTCGTGAAAAGGCGCTCTACATTGCAACTATGACACGACGTGTGTTGATGACCATGCACAATCCTAAGATGGTCGATGATAGAGATTATGTTGGTAATAAAAGATTGGAGTTGGCTGGTCAGTTGTTGTCTTTACTTTTTGAAGATTTGTTCAAGAAGTTCAATACTGACTTCAAGGCAAACATTGATAAGGTTTTGAAGAAGCCCAGTAGAACGTCAGAATTCGATGCATTATTATCCATCAATATACACTCAAACAATATTACAATGGGAATGAATAGAGCTATATCAACTGGAAACTGGTCATTAAAACGTTTTAAAATGGAGAGAGCTGGAGTAACACATGTCTTATCACGTTTATCGTATATTTCAGCATTGGGTATGATGACAAGAATTTCTTCTCAATTTGAAAAGTCCCGTAAAGTCTCAGGACCCAGAGCATTACAGCCTTCGCAGTTTGGAATGCTTTGTACATCGGATACTCCTGAGGGTGAAGCTTGTGGTTTGGTGAAAAACTTGGCTTTGATGACACATATTACTACAGATGATGAAGAGTTACCAGTTAAGAAACTTTGTTTCACATTGGGTTGTGAGAACATATTGGAGATTGACTCAGCGACTTTACACGCAGCAACTAACTTTGGTATTTATCTTAACGGTACTCTCATTGGTGCAACGCGTTTCCCTGTTTCTTTCGTTGATAAATTTAGAAGGTTGAGAAGATCGGGTAAAGTTTCAGCCTTTGTATCAATTTATACAAATTCCCACCACAAAGCTGTCCACATTGCAACTGATGGTGGCAGAATTTGCCGACCATTGATCATTGTTGATGCTAACAACAAGTCTCGCGTTAATGCTCAGCATTTAAAAAAGTTACTTTCCAATGAGTGGGCTTTTGATGATTTTTTGAAACATGGTTTGGTTGAGTATTTGGATGTTAATGAAGAAAACGATTCCCTTATCGCATTATACGAAGAAGACTTAAAGAACACGCACCAAGAATTTACGCATTTAGAAATTGAACCATTCACAGTATTGGGTGCCGTGGCTGGGTTAATTCCTTACCCTCATCATAACCAGTCTCCAAGAAATACATATCAATGTGCTATGGGTAAGCAAGCAATTGGAGCAATAGGCTACAACCAATTTAGAAGAATTGATACCTTATTGTACCTTATGGTTTACCCCCAGCAACCAATGGTCAAAACAAAGACTATAGAATTAATTGATTATGACAAACTTCCAGCAGGACAGAATGCAACTGTCGCGGTAATGTCTTATTCTGGTTATGATATTGAAGATGCTTTAGTTTTGAATAAATCATCTATTGACAGGGGCTTTGGAAGATGTCAGGTATTGCGTAAAAATACGATCTCATTAAAGCGCTATCCTAATCACACGAAAGATGTGGTTTCAGGAATGAGAGTTGATGAAAATGGCGAGCCAATTTTCCCTCATTCTTCTCTTGGTCCTGATGGATTAGGTGAAGTAGGAATGCAGGTCGAAAACGGACAAGTTTATGTGAACAAATGCGTTCCTACTAATGCTGGAGAGTCTGTATTAGGTTCAGCAGATCAACATGACCAACCTGCTGAAAGTCATAGAGAGACCCCAGCATATTATAAGGGACCAGAACCCTCTTATATTGATCAGGTAATGATGTCTGTTGGAGACAATGACCAAGCAATGATAAAGGTTTTACTTAGACAAACAAGAAGACCAGAATTGGGAGATAAATTCTCCTCAAGACATGGACAGAAGGGTGTTTGTGGTATTATTGTTCAACAGGAAGATTTGCCATTTAATGACGAAGGAATTTCGCCAGATATCATTATGAATCCTCATGGTTTTCCTTCTCGTATGACGGTTGGTAAGATGCTTGAATTGATCTCTGGAAAGGCAGGTGTTTTAAATGGATCTTTGGAGTATGGAACGTGTTTTGGTGGTTCGAAATTAGAGGATATGTCCAAAATATTGGTTGAAAACGGTTACAACTATTCTGGTAAAGATATGCTTTATTCGGGAGTTACAGGAGAATGTATGCAAGCGTATATATTCTTTGGTCCAATTTATTATCAGAAATTGAAGCACATGGTTTTAGATAAGATGCATGCAAGAGCTAGAGGACCCAGAGCAGTTTTGACCAGACAACCTACGGAGGGTAGATCCAGAGATGGCGGTTTGAGATTAGGTGAAATGGAGAGAGACTGTGTCATTGCTTATGGTGCTTCGCAGCTCTTGTTAGAAAGACTTATGTTATCTTCAGATGCATTTGAAGTAGATGTTTGCAACCATTGTGGTTTGATGGGTTACAATGGCTGGTGCACATCCTGTAAGTCTACAGATTCGGTTATCAAAATGACCATCCCATATGCTGCAAAATTACTTTTCCAGGAGCTTTTATCGATGAATATTGCTCCAAGGTTGAAGTTAGGCGACGTTTTTTAAAATAAGAACAGTGTATTATAAATTATCGTAGAATGAATATGTATATAGAATTTAATTGCAAGATCATTCCTAGATCATTCCTTACCATCAAATAATCGTAACTTTGAAATAGAACTACTTTTGGATATAAGTATATAGAATCACTTAAATACATACATGTCATATGCCTCGCTTTCAGAATTCCGAAGAAACCGCTCTGTCACTCTGTGCTTGCTGCTGTTAGGAGATAGGTCACTGGGTTAAATTCAGATCTACTCTTAGGTCGTGTGATTTTGCCCTTACAAACGGTTGTATAGCGCGTCACCCAAATATGATTTAAGGAGATAACATCACAGGTGATGGCATAGGAAACAAATGGTTAATGGAATACGGGTCTTATGGGTACTGGGTACACTAATATTTCTTTGGTTTATGTTCTCAAGTAGCGATAAGCTACCTGAGCTAGAAATAAGGGATGCGTTGTTTTTGACTAGGAATTCATTTAGGGAGATCAAGAGCAAGTGTTGGGGATGGATACAAGACCAGACAGACATGAGCAGAGAGAGTCAGAGAGGTACATCGTTGAGGAACGAGATAAGATTCCAGAGGTATGAAGGTAGAGATCCATTGGGTAATCCTAATCCTACCAGTAGCTTGAATGACTTAGTTTACTCGTTTTTCCCAATTGATGCAACAATTCTACATAATAGAACTATACCAAACCAAGACCCAGAGATATGGAGTATTAGAGCACGATATGCTTCATTCAGCTCCATTATTAGCGATCAGATAAGTGGAGATATACTTCTATCGTCTTCTGACTTCTGCGAATGCCCGGAGGATTTTAGTGATATGAAGAACAAAATTTTGGTGATATCACGAGGAGGATGCACTTTTGCCGATAAGATATCCATCATATTGAAATATAATATAGAGCCCAAGGCAGTCATAGTGGCCAACAACAAAGCAAATGATCCTCTAATCACTATGTACTCTTCATCTTTAGAACAAAAAGTGCATTTTCCCGTGATGTTCGTGACGTATGAAAGCTATATGGATTTCTTGATTAATGCAGAGGGTAAGAATATTCTGATTTCCACACTAACATACTCAAATTTGGTCAATATTTTAGGATCTTCAATTTTGTCACCACCTTTAATTATCTTATTGGTTTATGTTAGTCTCAGGTGCTCAAACAACTTCAAACGGAGGCAAAAAGTCCGCCAGAACTTGAACTTAGTCAGGAGTATGCCTGTGTATATATTCAATGGGGACCATTTGATTCCGAAGGAGAACTTTGCGAGATACCTTGAAGAAACTAATTTGACGCGTAAGGCTCAGGAAGCCAACGCAGTATCGCACGATAGCTCACTGACAGAATCTATAAGCTCCGTGGGTTTCAAGAACTCTATTTCTAATCCCACCGTTTCCAGAAAATCACTATATGCGAATGGCAGGGACTTGGCATATCTAAAGAAAGAGCTGAATCTTCTCTTGGCCCCAGAGGATTATTTCCATTCTCGTAGATGCTCTATTTGCTTGGAAAGATTCCACAACTTGTCCTCCGAAGTGATTGTCTTATCGTGTAGACATACATTTCATGAAACCTGCTTGTCCAACTGGTTGATTAATTTTAGAAGATGCTGCCCTCTTTGCAAACTTGTCATAAATTACAAATTCACTCCTTTACTTCAAAGTGGGACAGAATCCCCCGATTATGGAAGCATCAATGCAAGTCTTGAGTCTCAGACTGGTGTTTTGAGTTCTGATTTAGAATGACTTCATGAGTTTATGTCAAATATAGTTTCATTTCGAAGCATTTTCAAATATGAGTTACGCAAATACCATGACATATAAAAACATTAGACCTGTAGATTCTATTTTCAACTCCTCTAGAGTGCTTACCTTCTCTTAGAACATATACATTGTCCTTTTCTGCGAGAAATCGTAGAAAATTCGTAATCTGTTTGCTCGAACGAAAATTTAGACGTACTCCCCACAAAAAAGCTTCGCACCTGGAGGAAATCGACTGGATAAAAGTTCTCAATCATTTTGATAGGAATAGTCCGAAGTTTTCGAAATAGAAAAACAGGTGTGTTTATGGCTCAACCATGGGAGACAGACAAGATATTGATGTTAAAGTCGAGTCCAACACACCAGAAGAAGGACAGAGAAGCGCAAATGAAGAAATAAAGGAGGGAGATGTTAGCGACGGTGTTAAAAACAAGGCATCAAGAAGAAGAAAAAGAAAGGTTGAAATAGCATGTGTTTACTGTAGGAGGTCGCATATGATTTGCGACGATTCAAGGCCCTGTCAGCGTTGTATAAAAAGAGGAATAGGACATTTATGTTATGATGAACCATCAAATTCAAGACAACGCAAAAAAGCAGCGACGTTAGCCCTGAAATGGGAGCAAAAGCCGGGAAAAAGCAGCACAGTACAATCCCCAGATGCACCGGCTGTTGTGTTGGCCAACAACCAGAAGGATCAGCGGAGCACGGCTGGAAGCCACTTTTCCCAATATCCTAGATCTGTGAGCAACTCTGTTCTTTCACAGACATTGCCATACAACCAAGAGCCATTCTTTTATTCTGAGCACGCTGGGAGTGAATTTAGCTCTTTAAACGATTTCTTATCAATAATAGATGATCCTGAATTGGTGCTGGGGACACTTAATGAAGATAGTACAAATGGAGATCCTCTTTATTCATTTGGAATGAACAACAACACCACTATGGGCAACCTCGGGGTAAGCAGCAATACCCAAGCTCCCCAAAATATTCTGTCGGGAAGCCCAAACACTAACAACTTGAATGGAGTATTCCCATTGACCCCTAATATGAATGTGTTTCCTTCAAACTTTCCTAGTGATAATACCGAGGCAAAACCCATTCAGTCACACCCTCAGGATCAACAACAGCAGCAGATACAACAGAATCTGCACGATCCGAATCAAAAAGTGAAGGTACAAAATCCTGCGACTGCTAATCAAGGTCCCCCCAAAGATGGTAAACCGGGTACTCAACAGCCTCCGGTTATATCAGATTCTGCAAGAGATAAATTCTTCCTTACCGCAGCTGACCCCACAACTGAAATATCACCAGAAGAGAGATTAAAACAAGTTATAAAAGCTAAGCTTGAAGCGGGATTATTACAGCCATATAATTATGCTCGAGGATACGCGAGATTACAGAGCTATATGGACAACTACATGAACGTTTCAAGCAGACAAAGGATATTAAAACCCTTATCTGTTTTCCGGCCTGCATTTAGAGCTATTGCGAGAACCTTAAAGGACGTAGATTTAGTTTTAGTTGAAGAGAGCTTTGAACGAATGCTTTTGGATTATGATAGGGTGTTTACATCTATGGCTATACCCGCTTGTCTTTGGAGAAGAACAGGAGAAATTTACCGGGGAAATAAAGAATTTGCTTCGTTGGTAGGTGTCACCACCGATGACTTGAAGGATGGAAGGCTAGCAATTTATGAATTAATGAGTGAAGAAAGTGCAGTGAATTTCTGGGAAAAATATGGCGCCATAGCTTTTGATAAAGGACAAAAGGCTGTGCTTACAAGCTGTAACTTAAGGACAAGAGATGGAATAAAAAGAAAGAGCTGCTGCTTCAGTTTTACCATAAGGAGAGACAGGTACAATATTCCTAGTTGTATCGTTGGGAATTTTATTCCAATAGACCCATGACTTAACTTACATTCTTATTAATTACTCAAAGCATCTTTGTATTATATATGTAATATAAAAAATCTATGTGATAAATTAAATTACTCGTCTTCAATTCCACTTCCACTCTCGGAATCAGATGATTCGATTCCATCAATAGCTGCGTCATCTGAAACGGAATTTTCATCTTTTTTAGCACGTTCCTCTTCTTCTAATGCTTCCCTCAATAATCTTAATCTATCTTCCTTCACCTTTCTTTGAACCACCACATACTGGCCTAATGGGGTTTGGTCCCAAGAGATTTCTCTCAAAAATAATTGAACCTCGATTCTGTTTGCAGGACCAAACTTAACCTTCTCTCTTCTACTTGATATAAAGCTAGCATTTGAATTAAGCTTCTCAATCAATTGCTGCAACTGTTTATTAAATTTTGGGTTCGTAGACTTCTTGCTGTATCTTCTCAAAGCTAAGATAGCTGGTGTCACAAGCTCGGGAAATGCAATACTTTTAGAGTACAACACGAAAAACTCAGAAGTTAGTTCTAAGAATTGTTCAATTAGGCCATCCTGATAAACTTTTGTTCCCAAATAACTTTGATTTGCCTTAATCTTGTGATCAAAATCAAAAGCAGGTAAGTTGGAGTTCTTAGGCTTTTTGTTGATAGAGGTGGATGTTAAAATCTCAGAAAGTAACGGAAACATAGGAATGAATGTACCTGTAGATTGAGATAATCTTATTAAAGATCTGACCAAATAGAATCTCAAGGGAAAGAACTGAGCTGTAGGAATCAACCTAATTGCCCCTAATGTGACTTGAACCAAAGGATAGATAAGTTCCCTAAGAGGTGATTCATTCTTTTTCTTTGTTTGAAGATCATTTGAGCTATTGCAGTGTTGAGATAAAATTCTAGACCAGAAGTCTAGGGAGTGACAAAATTGCCAATTATATATGATTTTGAACCCTTCCTTTGCGTTAGAAGTTGCATTGATACTATTTCTTAAATGAATAGCCAATTGTCTTATATACTCAAAAGCAACCTGGTATGAAGTGGTTTGATCAACACCATATAGTTCAGCAGCTGAGTTTTTGCAAAAATTGATCATAGGCATAGTGTGGATATTCGTATTACGGCAATTCTGGAGAAAAATAGAATAAGTGAGTTTCAATACATTCTCAAGAATAGACTTTGAAAATTCCTTCGACATGTTTGTCAAGAAAGCGAATGCAGCTATTTGAGTCTGTGTGTCTGTGGTGGTGGACCATACTTTTATAACAGATGTTAAAATCTCCTTTACCAATCTTCTATGAGATATGAAGTAAGGAAATATATCCTGAAGGGAAGATAAAACCAAGGCTGCTGTCTCAGTATTAGTAATTCCATTTAACAAAACAAGGTATGAAGCAGCGTGCGACTTTAAAATATTAGCCACTTGTTTGGCATGTGGGTTATTCTCCGGTATAGCTCTTGCTCCTGTTTGTGGGTGCTGTTTATATTTGACCAACTTTTGCAAAGATTCAGGAAGTCCTCTTAGACCTAAAATCATCAAGTCATTGAAAATCAGAGGGTCTGTGATAGAGTATTTATAGTCTTCTTCAACAGCACGATTAACATTAACCGCTGCCTTGAATGCTGCAACAATATTCTTTATGAGCTTCAAAGATGGCTTGGTGAGACCCTTAGACCAATCTTCAAGAAGCTTGCCAGAGACCTCAATTTTACTACTGGTATATTTTTTGGACTCTATCTCTTCCTGCGCCTGTTCTTCATCTTCTTCCAGATCATCTCCCTCAGAGTCACTCATTGCATCTAATGGGTTGACTGCTTCGAAATCCAAAAGCTTGTCATCGTTATTCTTCAAGTATTTGTAAAACTCTGGGTCTTTCTCCTGCAAGTTTTTCATCTCTTCTTTCATGGTTTCTTCATCTTCTTCTTCCGAGGATTCATCAGAGCTTTCTGCCTCTGGGGCTTGCTTATCAAGCTCTCCTTCAAATCCCCCTTCGAAAAACTCATCTATTGGCATGTCCTCGAATACTTCATTTTTTTTACTCTCAGTCAGTTTTTCATCATCATTCAGAGATTTCGGTTTTCTTAAAGATTTCTTTTTATTGTATTTCTGAACTTCCTTTCTATGGTCAAGAGTTCTCTTAAGATGTTTCTTTTGAAACTTCTTTGTAGCTTTCGTAGACTTCGCCATCTTAATATAAAGCTAGCTTACCTTTTTACTCTTGTTGAATAGGATAGCCTACTTTATTCTACAAAAAAAAAATGCGATGAGATTAATTTTGAAAAATGCGTAAAGATTATAATCTATTTGAAGTCATCGAATTTCCCTGTAAAAGCATCATATAACCAGTGTAAAAGTTTATCGTAAATAATGGTATTAGCGTTATGGAAGTAAATTGAGTGATCACTATCTGGGAAAAAATGCACATCGTAGTTTTCTACACCCCTGGAGTTGAAATTGTCCATTAACCAGAGCAGATTTTGAATGTGAACATTATCATCCGCAGTACCATGCATGATAAGAAATCGCTTAGCTGACTTGAAGTTATCGAATTCATTGATTCTGGCGAAACTCTCATAATTGGGGTTGGACTCTGGCAAACCCATGTATCTCTCTGTGTATACAGAATCGTAAAATAACCAGTTCGTGACAGGTGCAACTGCTATGCCGTATTTGAATATATTACCATTATCATATTCCAAAGTCTTCAAAGAAGTAAAACCACCATACGACCAGCCCCATACTGCAGTACGTTCCGTGTTAATGATCTGTTTGTTCTGTTTTATGTACTCAGATGTCACTTGACTTATATCTCGCGGTTCATTGTATCCAATTTTGCCATATGCAAGCGATTGGAATTTCCAACTTTGACCTCCAGTACCCCTTGGGTCTATTATTAGAACTATAGCATCCAAAAAGGCACTAACAACACTCTGAAAGTCAATGCTATGCTCCTTGTTTACAGTTTGAAACCCAGGACCTCCGTATGCATAAACCATCAAAGGATACTGTTTACCTCTTGGGTTGAAATTTGGTGGTAATATCTCAATAAAATTTATTAATATAGCCGTGCCGTCATCATAGGTACCTATTCTAATTGTTTTGTGTTTCTTCGTAGGGATGTTAATTTTTCCTATGTTTTTCTTCGTTTGGTCATAAGGATTAATTGGTGCCAAAGTTTCAAGATATTTTAGATCCGCCATATAATTCAATTCACTATCAATAGATTTAACAAGTTTATCCATGTTGACTAGTTTTTGCCATGGTAAGGAGGGTCCAGCATTAATGAGGCTCAAAAACTTGGCAGAGTTGCTAAATTGGATTTTAAAATAGCCGTCTTTAGAAGTATCTGTAATGTTTATGAGGTTATTGTCTTCTCTGGAAATATCGACTGCCATTAAGTGTGCGTCCATGGAACTTCGGATGGTAGCGAGAAAGTACAATAATCCTCTTGATTCGTCAAATTCAATTGGAGCCTCAGTCAAAACAGACCATTCCGAAGATGAAGACAAAATTTTAGGACTATTTGAAGTAGCTTCAGAAAAGTAGGCTAAATGTGTCTGATTATTGACAACAATACTGTCAACATAACCATAGGTACCTTTTGTGTTATCAGGTATAGATTTCAAGACATCAGTTTTTGCTATCCATCCATTGTAGCTTCTAGCGTTTTCATTGCTTATTTCTTTAAGTTCTTCTGAAGAAGGTTTGTAAACATATTTGGTCAAAACAGTACTCGTACGATCAGTCATTTTCATCAAAAAATTGTCGCTATCGATCCACATAGCCTCATATAAGATACTGTCGTTTTGAATGTTGGAATTTTGGAAGTCCAATCGATTAATTTTATTATCACTTATGTGATAATTATATAAGGATACTATAGGATTGTTAGTTCCAACTTTTGGATAGTTTATCTCGAGTTTTGAAGGATATTGTTTCAAACCGTTTTCGTATGCCTCTTCACTAGACGTATCTGAAGGTACAGTTTGTTTTACGTAAAAGTTTAGGTCATATTTATCAACCAATGTATCATTTAAAGCTGCAAACAGTAAGTTTTCATCATCAGGAGACCACCAGAATAATTTATCACTTCCAACAACCTCCTCCTCATATATCCAATCGGTCACTCCATTGAATATGACTGACGAACCCGAGTTTGTAATTTGGATAACACTGCTTGCCGTGTGGTCCATTAAGAACAAGTCGTTATTGTAACCATATATAATATAATGTCCACCTGGAGAAAAGGAGACGAATTGCAACTTCACAAGATCTTTTCCAGTCACTGGTTTATCTCCTAATGGTACAAGTGGCGTAAATGATTTTTTTTCTGGCTCATATTTCCAATACAAGGATAATTTCAGCTTTCTCCATTTGCTTGTAGTGTTGGTCTCTACGATATAAAAATTATCATTGCTGATATCATACTGTTTCGAAGGGTTCAAGTGCACATCGGAAATGTCATATTTCTGACCATCATATATGAAGTCGCTTTTTTCAAGGATAATGTAAGAGTATTCATTTTCTGAAGATAATACAACATACTGTGCATTTCTCTTGGTCAAATAAAGACCATCATTTCTTTTCTCTTCTGGGGTCTGTTTCTCAGTGAGCCACCTAATTGGAACCTGGAAGGAATAAGTCTGTCCCAGTCGAAGAACATCTAGCGTAAGATTTTGATTTCGTGGGCTGAAAGGAGAAAGTGTGTTGGAGTTCTCTCCCAGGCCGGCAGATATGCCTCCAATTGCATGCTTATGACCATGTGAACTTTTGGAATACCAAATTAACATGGTGAGCCATATCAAGAGGCAGCATACCCCGGCAAACGACATGTACCTTTTACGTGCGGACAGAAGCCTTTCGTATTGCTGTACCACGGATTGAAATGCTGCTTTATTCGTGAAGTCATCCACAGACATTCTTTTGGAAAACTCATCTATACTCAGTAGTATGTCTGATGCTGACGACTCTCCAGAACTCCGATTCGATATAACTCTATCAATTTCTGCTTCGTCTCGATGCTGTGCCTCGATATCATCGTTGAAATTCTGATCTGTTAATTCATACTCTTCTCTTTCAATTGATTTCTTGAACATCTTAGAATATTTCCTTGTTACCAACTTGACGTTCCAGTTTCATATGTTTCTCCATTAAGTAGTATATAAATGCTTCACCTGCTAACCCTTTGACGTACTAATATAGCCATTTGGGACTTAATAGTTGAGTGAAAATTTCCACGGCGCGTGCTCCCCAGACGTGAAGATTATCGCATTTTGACAAAAGACAGAGTGGATATACTAAGGACCAATTCATGAGGTTCAAACCATTGAACCGAAACGGCAACAAGAAATGAGCTCAAGTTCATCCATACACCTCTACGCGGACATTTTCCAGGGAGAGACACTAACAGATGAAAAACTTTGGTCGATATATGTTTCACCAGTTCATGAGGAAGCATTGTTGTCTAAGTTCGAAGTGAATTTACAGCATTCAGATCCATCGAGTGATGAGAAATTGGTCGGTATATACTCTAAGATTCTCGAGTATGGCAGTCGAATACTTTCAAGTGCTGTGAGCAATAAAAATTTACATTCGGATGTTAGTGAATCAAGTCAATTTTTGCAAGAAACAGCCTCAAGTGATCTTGGTGACGCAGAAAATTCCGTAGACAAACCCATATCGGGGAAGCCTGAGAGAGACTCTGAGACTTTGCATGACGACGGAAGCGAAGATATTACGGTGTTAACAGGTGGTACTTCCGACCCAGGAGAAGAGGCCAGCCAAACGAACCATGTGTTATCGGACTACACAAACGGCATGGATAAGGAACTTACTTTTGAATTGATAGTTAACATTTTGAGCATCATTCGAACTTGGTTCAGAGCGATCGATACCGTGTCGAGGAAAGCACGAAGGACGGAAGATGCCTCCTCGAACGATCTAATTGTGAAGTTATTTAACCCTGCGCGGGAATCCCAGGGAACAGCTTCTAAGGAATGCTTATACAAAATTCTATTGGACTCTAAAAAAGTTCTAGGATTAATAGTGAAAAATGGCGAGATGGATACTGGCGCGTATAAGGATATGAGTATTGTCGTAAAACATGTTTTATTGTTCCTATCGAACAGTTTAAAGGCCGTCATCAATTCATACAATTCTACCAGGGAGAGTGACACTCAAATCATGCCCAAAAATTTGTTACTTCAATTTTTTAGAGTGAATTTCTTTCTGGAGTTCAGCCTGCTTTTATACTTGAGCAGCCCCAATAAGAAATCAGGCAGTTATATAGAGCCGCCTATTGAATTGGATCTCGTTGCATGGAAGGCTTTCTATCTAACACATTCTTTCTTTACGACATTTTCTGATGAAAAAACTTTCAAGTCTTTCAATAATTCTGATATCATTAGCGTGACCCCCTCCTATGCAAACAGTGTCTCTGAATTAAAGTTTGATTATGAAACATTTTCTGAGGAAGTAACCCTGTTGTTGATACCAATTTTAGCAATAAACTTCAATCTTTTCTATGGTTTGAAACCGGATTTAATGACCCAGGAGATCTCAAATGGTACCTTTTTCAGCTGGATAACGGGAAATAGATTTGGGGATAATTTGTACACGAAATTTGATACTCCTTTGTTTGTTACAAACCTCTCAACAAACTTAGAAAATTTAAGCTTGTATAAACCAGACAGTTCTATCATAAAAGAACTTCTTGTATTGTACGATTTTCGCCTAAAGTTTCTTAAACAGTATGGTTCAGGAAAAGAAGGAAGTTTTATTGAGAATACTGATCTTTTATCTGCCAATGTCTTTTTATTCTCCTTGCTTAAAAATACCAGCTTTCTTAAACGATTCACGAGTCAGGAACACCAAGTTAATCATACTATTGAAGATTTGATACCCAGTGAAGACAAGCAGCTTGAACTATATGAAATTTGGTTGTGTTTATCATCATATACCTTTCACTACCAGTACCATTTCCCTAAGATGCAAGCCAATGCTCAACTTGTATTAGCTATCCTTTCGAAAATTACATCTCCGGATGTCTTTGGAGCGGAAGGAGAACTGTTTTCTTGCTTAGATAACATTACAAAATACAAAATTAATGAATTCAAGTTGAAGATATGCCAGCATAAATGGCCCTTGATTCCCCTTAACGTAGGGAAAGAAGGGATAAAGTCTAGCATTTTTTACTGTCTTGATGTTTTACAAACATTCTTCCGGTTCAATCTCACTAGGAAACTAAACATTCATAACTTCAAGATGGCTATACTATCAGTCTTCAGAATTATCGAAAAATTACAACACTCTGATGATATATCTTTAAATATTGAAAGTTATGATTGGAGTCTGTTTTATCATCATATCATGAATGTTCTAATTTTCATCGAGAAACAAGATTTAATAAATTTGGAGCATACGACAAAAACGAAAAACGCTGTCAAGATTAAGTCTTTAGTTGAGGAGTTTCTTGTTGTTATTGATATGTCTCTTTCAAATAAGTTCAGGTCCATTTTTCAATTGCAGGACAAAAATTCTTCAGGAACACATGTATTAAAATCTGTTAATTATGAGTTAATTTATTTGATCTTATTAAATTACGACAGAGTCAAGCGCTTGCTACTACAGTCAGAACTTCAAGATATCTCTTATTTGAAAAACTTGAATGCTTGTTTGAGTTTTTTAGAGTCCCTGTTCTTTTTAAATGAAGACCAACAAGACGAAACCTCAGCTGCAAACAAATTGGACACTCTCAATTTAGATTATGATTCTCCTTCACTTGTAAGCAAGCTTATGGAGTTTGTTAACGTCAATACAGATGACAATGAGGATGTCTTAAGTGAGCTTAAATCCAAAGAAACGTTTAAATTGATGGACAAAAGAAATTCACTAAGCGATTTGCAACTATTTCGAATCTTCAATGTTGCCTTTGACACAATCTAGCATATACCATTTTATTGATAAATATAACGATTAATAAGCTAAATATTTGGCTACTATACGTTTATTTTTGTATTGACCGGAAGAAGTCCATGCATGTAGTAAATACGACCAACAAGATTCCTCCACCAGGACCTAATCTCAATACCTTAGGAATGAAACCTTTGTACAACGCACCGAAACCTTCCTCCTTTGCTACCATGAACAAGGATGGCAAAGTCCAAATGTACTTGGTAGAACCGGCTTGAATTCTCGACTTTACCACGTCAAAAGGAGTGTTTAAAGCAGTACCAAAGGTACCACCAATAGTACCACATGTTAAGTCAATCAATGTTTTTTCTGACGCCTTCTTAGGTTTTGGCATTAAAGATCTGACTTGGAAAATTAAACCGAAGTACCCAGCATTCCACATGATATGTCTCCACAATGTAGACTCTAATCCTTTATACAATCCTAAGACACCATTGTTTTTAATGATGTGCTTGACCACTTCTCCCATGCCGTTAAACTTTGATGTTTTATCTTGCAACTTGATCTTGACCAACTCGAAAGGCACAACCACAAAGGACTCGGTAGCACCAGCTGTAGCTCCTGTCAAGACAGCCAATGACTGGTTCATAGTGCTTACTCCGAAAAAACTTCTGTAGATCTTTCCCCACTCGTCGTTAGCAGCAAATTTGGTCGCTCTCTTCGGAGCTTCCATCAAGATGGGAGCCAGAATACCTTTGTACAACCTTGAAGGTCCCTCCTCTTTCACGATCTTTTTAAAACAGTTAATTGTGCCGCTGTATGCATTTGTCAGGTCCAATTGCTGTCTAGTCTTCACCACATCCAAGGGATACATCACTAAAATTTCTGACACTCCGGCAATGGCACCAGACGCAAACTGGTATATGAATGGCAATGGCTTTGGTGTCACCTCTGATGTACTCGACATGTTCCCTAATGTATATGTTATACTATCTTTTCTATAATACCTTTTTTCCGGTCTTATCTAGATTAAGCTTCCAGTAGGACGACGTCTAAAATTTATTCAATTAAAATCAATTACTCACTATCTTCTGACTTTGTGCCCCACTTACCAATTTCGCATTATGCAGAACCATCCAAATCTCTCCTCTAATCTCCTTCTTCTCTCCAACATTCTAATTCCGATAGCACAGCAGGACGAACACTCAAGGAGATATTACTTTGCTACTTGTCACACTTTGTGTGGCTCTTCACTAATGGCCTAACTTTGAAATTAGGAGGGCCCAAGACCAGCCTTGATCTAAGCTCACATGCTAACACACAGAAGAATCACCAACACAACCTCTCAAGCTGAACCAGAGGATGCAGAAATAGACATGAATAAGGATGTCTCTCTTCGACACCGTTCCAGGGTGAATCTAATACGTAGCCGTCTGTTTTTCCGTATACATGTTCCCTTATGGTTGAAAAAAAAGCAAAAAGAGCAGCGTGGCACTCCCAGCAACATATGTACCATGATGTGGGATCGTGCTTCCCCCGGGGAGCTGTCTCACATCACCTTGGCACCATACTAGCTCATTCCCAACACTACCGCTGCGAGAAAAGTAAAACACTGCTTGAAAGCCGAAGGCTGCTAAAGAAACGGCAAAACATATTGAACTCTCGTCCGGGTAACCATCCCATCGCAGACTATATATATGGAGATGATGCCTATAAAAATTTGCTCGTCTCTTTGTGCGGCAGCCATGACTTTAACCGTGTTACTTGTCTTGTTCGATATATTTATACGAAATGGCAGGTGTCAAGTCACTGGCGAGAGAAACTGGGCCATCTTAGCGCTCTTTCATTGATTTGTTAAAGGCACATCGGAAGAAATTCTGGTGGATCACCAGGAATCATTGAGGGCCGGTAGGTCGAACATTTTTCTGCGAAAACTATGTGGATTGAATTAAATACATATGCCATATATACTTCGCCTGTAGGATGTAGGATGGATGGGGATCAAGTGAACTAATGCAGTTGTTCAAATCCATAGTCCTCTAACAAAAGCGAACGAGAAGTTGAGGAAAACACCGGAGATAATGGACATCTTCTGTCTTTTGTTGAAGACGGTGTCGTCTCCGAGGACAAAGAGTAGGCCAAGAATGCCCAAAAACACCCCGATAAGAAGCCCTAGGAGGAGATCTTCATTCCCCTGGTTCTCCAGCAAGTCGTTCAGAGGCTGCGGAGGAGGGAGAGGATCTTCGTTCTGGTTTGAAGTGCCCTCCTGAGCAGCGTTTCCATTGGCATCATTTACAGTAGAATCGATCCATCGTTCTTCCATGAGTCTGATATTTCTCTGTGCTAATTCTTCTTCTTCCAAGTCATTAATCTGGTCGTTACGAGTGTCGTTGGAACCCAGTCCGTATATCATAAGAAATTGTCTCCTTATATCATTCACGTCTTCCTGCGAAAAACCCTGCAGCAATAGTCTGTCAAACCCTATGACTTCCGGCCCATTTGTATTCTCCTGTGGCCTATTGTCGAGCTGATTTTCTCTTGCTAGTTGTTCAGGAGAAAGTACCTCGCCAACTACACAGTGTATAAATATCTTATCTCCCTCATTCTGGGCCCCTTCTTCTTCTACTTGCCGTATCTTTGCCTGGAATATCTCTTTCTTGAAGTCTGTGTTTTCGTTGAGTACTCTTCCATTGTAAATAAGTCTTAATCTTCTATTTCGGCAATACTCCACTTGGCTTCTGATGCTACTTTTTAACCAGGTAACACTTACCAACTTGTTGATATCATCTTTATCCAAATTTATCGTCAACGGAATTAATAGGTCTGCTGTAATGGGGGCGGATGCATCTGAATTAGTGAATCTAATAGCTATGGTGAACTTCATTCTCTCGCTAGGTCCCTTTCTAGGATAAAGTATTTCAATATAATAGGCGCGACCCCGTTCTGTCTAGCTATCAGAAACCAATTTGCCAACAAGTCGAATCGTCAATTCAACGAAGAACAAAATGGCAGACAAAGATCAACAAATAAGCCAAACTAGAGAAGCGTTGACTGATGATAACACCATTAAGGATGAAGGCAGTTTAAGATACGCAGCTTACGCGAATAGAATTCGTACTATTTTATTGGCTTCTCATCGTTATGTTGCTTATACTTCAGACATTGGAGAGTCATTCAGACCAGTTGCTCATCCATATTTAGTGTCTGTTGGTTACGGTATTTCGTGGCTTTACATTTTGGGTGATGTTTCTTATCATGCTTGGCAGGTTGGGTTGAAAGCTGAAGGTAGACTCACGCCTAATCTTAAGCCATGGAATTACCCTTATCCTCCACCAAATCCAGCAGCGGCTCAGGTATTCAAGGACGTGAATAAGGATAAGTTGACTGAGACCGATTGGCGGTTGGCTGCACTTAAAAGAGGTCTTTTCCAGAGCATTGCTTCTATGGGATTACCAGCGTTCACTATCCACAGCACTGTGAGATACTCATCTCTTTTGTTCAAGAATACTAAAAGTAAAAACCTTAGAGTATACGGACCAGTTGGTATTGGTTTAGGTGTTGTTCCTCTACTTCCCTACATCTTCGACGAGCCTTGTGAAGTAGCAATAGATTGGCTCTTTGACAAAGGCGAAGAATATTATAAAAGTCGAACCAAGCTAGCTTGATATTTATTTAGAGACTCTTAAATCATAAGACAACGGGCAAAGTGCTCGCTCGTCGTATATACTTATCTACATATACTATGGATTACATCAGCGTTTGTTTATTTGGCGGGTTGTGCTTGTGGCCTTGAGTAATTCAAAGTCTTACAAATTTTGCAAACCCTAGCCTCAAGATCAGCATCGTAAGCTTCGATAGCAGCCTTTACTTGAGTTCCTAAATCCGTGCAGCGAAACTCTATTTCATGATTTATCTCAAGACAGTTCCTGCAATACCATCTTATTTTATCGGTCACGCCCTCCGGCCTGTCTTGCTCGACGACTAATCCAATCGTGTTAGCAAACCTAACTGGGTTGTGTGGTACATTTCCTGGTAGTAAAAAAGAATCACCTTCTTCAATTACAATGTCTCTCGGTATGCCTTCATCCATCACTTTCAAGCACATATGTCCCTTTAGCTGATGAAAATATTCAGGAGTTTGGTTTATATGATAATCCGTACGCTCATTGGGTCCACCTACTATCATCACAGTGAATCCGCCTCGGTGGAGACAATAATTATTCACCGGAGGCTGGAGCAAACCTTCATTTTCGGCTATCCATTTCTTAATGTTTATTGGAGGGGCAAGCATCACTAAAAGAGAAAACTTTGCAGTTCACTTAGCTAAAATATGTCCTTTACTCAAATGATTGAACACTAGGGCAAACTTATAATAAAGACTTAGCGGATATCAGCTCACGATGAATTTCTCAGCCGTTTAGATATATGCCGGTATGAAGAATAGAAAAAAGCGAAAAAAAATGAGCTTCCCCACCAGGACTCGAACCTGGAATCTTCTGATTTCCATCACTCAAGTGAGTGATTCTAACCGTAGTCAGACGCCTTGACCATTGGGCCATGAGGAACGAAGCTCTTGAAGGAGTTTAAAATAAGATTCCCTTATATGATTCTACTTCATTTTTAAATTAATATTTATGTTAAATTAAATTTATTTATATTTGTTATATGACGAATTAACTAATGTTCCAATAATGTCAAGTTACCGGTCACAACAACGTTTTCAAGAACTGCACCCTTTGGAATGTCGATTCTATCACCATCATTACAAACAATGATAACGGTTCCCTTTAAGGTAACGTTTCTACCCAAACTGACATTTCCAGTGATAGTCAAGTGATCTAACTCCAAAATCTTTGGCATGTGTGGAATTTTCGACTGGAAATCAGATACCTTCTTGAAATGAGAACCTAATTTGATCAAAGGATTTGAAAATCCATCTCTCAAAGGATCTAATTTCAAAGCACCGTGTTCTAAGTAGAACAAATCAGATTTAACAAGCATTAAATCAGAACAAGTTTTAACTGGTAAGAACCTTGATCTTGGAACAACAACACCGTGGGCTTTGTCAAAGTGTTTGATTGCAGCACCAACTGCGGTCTCCAATTGAAGGACATTGAAATCGGAAGAGCCTTTAGAGATAGTCTTCTCGTTTGGAATGATCTCGACGTTAATTGAGTCACTCTCAACAAGCTTCTTGACTGCTCTCAAGTTTATCCACAAGTTATTGGTATTAAAGTATTTAAACTTCTTGATAGACTTGAAGTCCTCGACATGCTCCTTAGGAACCTGTGCAATTTCAAGCAATCTGACTTGACCCTCGTAGTTTACCAAAGTACCACCTTTCACATCGGCCCTTGTCTTGTCAGTCAACTCCATAATATACTCGGCGCCTGTCTCGATCATGTGGTCAAGAATCTTACTATCCACAGTGGCACCCAAGTTATCACCATTGGAAACAAACAAAATTTCTCTTCCTTGCTCTAACAAGGCATCTAACTCACCTGATGAAACCAAAGATTCAAACAAATCACCGTGACCAGGTGGATACCAGCCATCGACGTCGTCGTCGTAAGACTCTGGAACTGGTAACAAGGAATCCTTGAAGATTCTTGGGAATCTCGACTGGTTGAAAGTCTTGACTCTGATTCTGTGCCCCTGGTACTTCTTGATTATCTTAGCCGTGTCAGCATCGGTATTGAACGAGTTCATCAATAACAATGGGACATCCGCATCGTACTTTCTGTTCAAATGCTCAATTTGTCTGACAGACAAGTCCAAAAATGTGTTTCCTTCTCTAACCTCGATGACAGACTTTGGACCCACACATCCCATGGAGGTACCCAATCCACCGTTGAGCTTCAAAACAGCCAACTTGCCCAAGTTCGAGTTGGAGCCCTCCGCCAAGCTCCTGAATTGCACGACCTCACTGGGCGAAGGCGACTTTATCTTGTCCCACTCCAACGCAGTGCCGGACGCCTTGTCGGTCAAATACCTTCTGAATAATGCGAAAAAGCTGTCCATCTCATTTTCAAACTGGGCACGTTTCTCATTATCCTTCACGGTATCCGCCAAGTTGTTCAAAGCATTACGCATCTGCGAAGCAGAGATCGTAGTAGCTGTGTTGTCGAATGCCTGCACTGTTGTTAGTACCTCTATTCAAGTACTTGTCTGACTTCTGTGTTCAGAATTGCCCACCTGAGGTAAACCTGAGTGTTTTTGTAACCACTCCACTATATTTCCCAGTGACGAAACTTCCCCTCAATTTTTCAAGATACTTACATATGAAGACTGAGACTTAATATGTTTCCTAGTAGCAGTAGACATCTTTCTGTGGTTATGTTATTCCTATGATATTACCTTATGGAATGGAACAAGAATATGTAAATAAGAATACGTAAATCTAAAACTGTTCCGCCTTATATTTTTTGCGTGTTTGTGATGGTATGTACACGATGATTCTCGACCAAGTTCTAGCATACATTTATTGCATTGCTCTGATTGCGAAACCGTGGAAGATCTACTGAGGGTGGAACACCGTAGAACCCTTAATTGCGCATAGCGTAGCAGTACAGAGGTGATATGATTTCCTGGAAAGTTATGCAGCGTTAAATGGGAGTGCGTTTCGTCGAGGGAAACAGATTATGGAGGTACAATGCAGAATACTACAGAAAATACTAAAACGGTTATTGAATTTTTTCCCCTCGACTCGAAGGCCTCTGTTGTTGGTTAGCAATCAAGCTTTTGTGTGGTTTGTTTGTTTCCCTGAAGGATTCTATAATGTTCTCCCATGTAGCTGATTAGCGAGCGTATTCGCAACCACTTCAGAAGTGAAAAACGGGGCTTTTTATGAATTTCACCAGATCAAGATTATTTTACGATGTTGCTAAACTGTATTATGTGCTTTGTTGAAGAGATAAAGGCATCAGCATCACCTTTGTAGGGCGGCTAGCGGCAACCGCGATTTCCGTCGATAGCGCAATTGCGGGAAGATTGCTCTCGAGATCGGTCTTCAACCGGCTGCTGTGGAGGTTAAGGACCACGCGAACGAAAGCGAGGTTAGTGGCTCCCTCATACTGAAGTAAGTCTCTAATGTGCTTGGCCACGGCAGCTCTGACTTGCTCGTTTCATCGTCTTCTATGTGATAAGTCGGTATAAATCTGGAGTCTTTATATACGGTAATGGTGTAATCCTTACCTCACCAGACGCACCAGACTTTCCACGGATTCTATGCTATATTTTAAATTCTTGCACTAAGCTCACAGTATTTTGGGCACATTATGACCTTTCGGAGAGTACGATGATGAGAAGTCAAGCATGTAGTGTGTGCACTATTTGCTAAATGGTATCGTTGGCGTGTTGCAACCCGCAAAAGAGTATTGACGCATATTCAACATACTCAAATATACTTAATTTGTAGTATATAGTCCGTTTTATCTGAGAGATTGAAGTAAGAGATGTTACAGTGGCCGAGTGGTTAAGGCGACGCCCTGCTATTTAGTGGTTTAGGCGTTGGGTTCTGCCTGCGCAGGTTCGAATCCTGTCTGTAACGATTTTTTTTTGGTCTCTCCTTGCTTGAGGGGTTAGATGCAAAGAAACATACATAGTACTGCTACTAAGGAATGACAGAGTAGAAGACGAAAGTCCGCGACTAAAGTAAGTAATGCCATGTAGGGCATTCTGTTTATATCACTTTGTATTGAAAACTCTATATGAAAAATAACCCTAACAAGAGAAAGCTCAGGCATAATGAGATCTGTCGAACCAGCAATTTATCGTATGCTACTGAGCTTACTACAAGGAAGGAATGATGCAATATGGTTATCCCGTTTTGTAATATCGTTAAAAAAATGGATATGATGGTAGAAAGGGTTCTTCATATCAAGAAATGAAATATTCTCTTTGAGCATCATGAATGTAGATAGACCATTACAAACCCAACGAAACCAAGGAAAGAATCCTCATGCAGCTGGCCTCTATTTCTGAGATCCTGGCTTATTAGGTTTCATAATGCCCTCGTAGGAAAAACCGGGGGCTAATCTTACTTGCTTTTCTTGAATCCAGCTTTTGTATTTCTTAACGTCGTCGTCAGTTCCTATGTCAGCAAATCCGTAATCATTCATTTCAAGATCTGTCTTCCACTTGATTATATCTTCTTTTGTTAAGTTGAGTTTAGGAGGCACAACAGACTTTTTTAAAGCTGGTAATAGCTTTCCATAATTCGTTTCCAAAGTTACAGGTTTGGGTGTCTGGAAAGCTGGATTCTTGACCAAAGGTAATTGCTTTAATATGAGATCTAGTTATGTTAGCACCAGCATACGCTGACTATGTCATTCTTTATTTGTACTTACCGGACTCTGAATCATTCATATTCATACTGTAATAAAATAATACAAAACAGTGCGCTAGTATGATTTTGATATTATTTTATTAAATTTTACTTCACAATTATATAATATACATGTATAAACTTATTTTACGGTATTGCAAGTCTCCAAATGCTAACGTCTATTAATACAAATGCTCTAGTTGTCCTTGAAATGACGTATCAATATATAGGCATTCTCTTGCTTTAAATTGGACAAAGATCTGTACCCTCCTTCTAAACACATTAACAATCCACCAAACGAGATATATACAGACATCTTGTCGTTGTTGGAGCTTTCCTCGAACTTGTAAACTGTTCCGTACATAACATAGTCAAAGTCGTCTGCCAAAGATTTGTCGTTAGACTTAGGAGGCCTCCACGATCCACTTGATGTTAACATAGACAGTTCGTTACCCAAAGAGGAGGCCAACATGATCGTCAACGAATCATTAGACTTCACGGGAAACAATTCACTATTTATGTCCAATGTAATCTTAATGTCCTGAGATGTCGAAGACTGCGCAGTTATACGTCCAACTTTGTTGTATCTCCCCGCATCAACCGCTTCGACATTGAACATATCTTCGAATAATATCCCCGACATGGTCGCTTGCTATGCTTTTCCCTTACAAATGTGAAGTATTACCTCTTGAGAAGACTAAGTCGTTATTCACTAATTCAGCTTAGAAAATTTTGATAAAACACCGCGCGCACGTGATCTCATTGCCCCAAAGAAGGTAGTTAGTAAATTGATCCAAACACACGCTTCAGCATAGGATTTTGAAAACGAGAAAAGGGACTAGTAGCCATATTTAGAACTAGGGTTTACTTTTGTGAGTTGAATAACTACTTTTCAAATCAAGCTGGTCTACAATGAATGATAAGGATACACTTTATGAAGAGAAGCAGGCTTTGGTCGAGCTGGATGCCCCGCAAATACGGGAAAATGTGCCTGTAGCAAGCAGGGCTAGAACCAGAATAAACATGATTGTGAGTTTTTCTTCAGTGATAGCGTTTACATTCTTTTTATACAAGATCTTGAGCCTTATGGTAGAGCAAAGATTGCGTGACGTGGTACGTAAGCCATGTCATCATCACGGTCAGGGTGAACCAACTCCAAGCTCTACAGTCATGGCCAACATAACCAAGAGAGGCAGCGACTCATCTTCAAGCAGCTCAAGCAAAAGTACACCACCTCAGGACCAGCCAGGAATAAGGTTCCTTTTTGTTTTAGCCGCAATCATCGTTTTGAACATGGTGGCCATATGCGTTCATCATGTTTTCTTGAAAATGTCCAAGTCAAACAAACCATATAGGTCTGTTGACCAACACATTTCTCCTTTCTAGATAATGATATATATACGTCAATCTTTACGCAAAATACATGTTTTCTTCGTCCTAATTTACTTCAGTCATTGAAAGGTCCTCATTTTGCGTGCTGATAACTATATGCACGAGACTTGTTATCAGGATCCAGAATGGCTGACATAAATTGAAAAGCAAAAAGGGTGCCTCTTTTTTCAACTATTCTAGAGACTTGCTTGGAAACGTAAGATCTGGATATAGCTTGAATTTGCAATATAACTACTATATCTGGGGCTTAATTATAGTGATCTAGAGATGTCCGAGATTGAAAATTTGTCGTTGAGAAAGAGAGTTTTTCAAATAGTCTGTGCTATAACATGGTGCCTCCTAGCAGCAGGGCCCGTATTTGGATTTGCAGCACTCAAGCCCATACTTATTAAGGAAGGGGTATATAGTGATAGGTGTAATGAAGTGGAACAAACATCTATGTTGCTCCGTTTCACCAAGGTTGTGTCTCCCCTCTTGGTAGCGAAGGACGCAGGAAGTAAACACACCTGTGAAGCACAAGACCTTTCCTTGAACCTTATTTTTACTTTAGCCGCAGTGATAACCAACGTATCTGCTCTTTTTGTTGGCACGGTTCTCGATACGTACGGCCCTAGGGTTTCTGGTCTTTTAGGCTCGACTTTTTTGGCACTTGGTGCTTTGGCATTCAAATATTCGAAAACCATTCACAGAGAACTCCCATTAGATCCTTATTTATCCGGGTACATTTTGCTAGCATTGGGTGGTCCTTTTGTCTTTATATCTTGCTTTCAACTTGCTAACAGTTTTCCTAAAAATTCGGGCTTCATATTGGCGCTTCTTACAGGCGCTTTCGATGCTTCCCTGGCCTTATTTTTGTTTTATAGGATCACTTACATCAAATGGCAACCAATATCGTTGGAACAGTTCTTCACAATCTATCTTCTCGTTCCTCTATTCATCGCAGTTTGCGAGTTAACCATCATGCCGAAAACATCGTATAAGACTGTGGGCACATTAGCAAAAATTGGTGAAACTCAAATCGACGAATCAGGAAAACCTTTGGATCGGGATCTTTTGTTGCCTGAAGATAGAGAAGATCATCCTAGTAGTACTACTCACCCCCAATCTACGATAACCGAGACAACATCCCTTCTTATGCGCAGAGCTTCATTTTCAAGAAGATTATCTACTAACCTGAGAGTGTCATACTCTTCTAGAATGTCCCTGAAATCTATTTATGAACAGGACGCGGAAGATCGGTTGGTAAGCTCGTCGGGTGGCGTATTTGGTATTTTGCACGGGCTTGATGTCTTTGACCAATTGAAATCTAAGTGGTTTCTACTAATGACCGCATTTACCACAATTCAGATGCTTAGGATCAATTATTTCGTCGCTACAATAAAGAGCCAAGAATTATACCTATACCAAGATGAAAAGATCGCCTCTACAATTAACAATTTTTTTGATATTGCATTGCCCGTTGGTGGAATACTTTCAATTCCTTTTATTGGTTTGCTCTTAGATAACTTAACAACTAATGCTGTATTGACTATTTTATCAGTGATATCTGTCTTTTTGGGAATAATGGGTGTTTTAGCGTGGCTTCCTGCTACATATCTTGGAATTATCCTTTTGGTATTGTATCGACCTTTCTATTATACCTCAGTTTCTGACTACTGTGCCAAAGTATTCGGCTTTCAAACATTTGGTACAGTTTACGGCACCTTGATTAGTATTTCTGGTATTTGTAATGTCTTGCAACTGACATTGGATAAGGTAACTCATGAAGTATTTGAATTGAACCCTGTCCCTGTCAATCTAATTCTTGTTTCATTGACCTTTATTTTTGCAGTTCTACTTATAAGTTTCATTAATAACCAAATCTATAACGTCAGAAGAAAAAATTTAGAAATTGAAGCTCAAGAAGCCTCATTGGGTGTTAGTCATTAAAAAGCCTGCCGTGAACTATCTAGTCGTATTTATAACCATAACATAATATTAATTTATCCGCTTGACTATTCTGCGCCTTTTCTTTGCCTCTTCGTGAACCAAAGAAGGATCTATAGCCGTTAAATCAGGATATGTTCTTGCCAATGGTACCCCTGTTTCAAGAGTATAAATATTTGCTCTTGTCATGGCTATACTTCTAGTATGGTCGACGAGTGACTCGTCAAATTCACTTCTCTCAAGCCTCAGGCTCTCAGAATCAGGGTCTGATGCAAACGTTAAGATCCCTTTAATTTTCTCTTTCAGAGACATTTACTTCTTTTGTTGCTCACCTTTCTTCAATGATTTTTCAACCAGTCTTCTTGAACCCTTAACAAGTTCTAAATGTCCCACCCTACTTGCAATTAATTTTTCCGTGGATGTGATAAGTTGAGTCAGCTGTGCCTTGGATAATTTATTTGCTTCTTTAAGGCTCGCCTTCTTGGGCTTTATGATTTTCGGAGCAGCCTTCTTAGGATTCCTTTGCTTCTTAGTTACTCTTGCGGGTGCTTTCGCTTTTAGTTTTAGATTTCCTTGTGCCATTAATGTGTGTTCTTGCTCTCTGTATTCATTCTCTTGTAATAAAAAGGAAGAGCTCATCTTAATAATATTGGTTCACACACTAAACACATCATCACCAAAATGACTCTGTCTTATTACTACTAATTCATTTCAGCTTAACATCAAAAAAATTTCCAGGTAGAAATTTTATGCTTTGAAGAGCATACGTGGGTTTTCTTATTATTTCTTCAGATAAAGAAGAAATACAGTGAGCTCCGACTTGGTGAAGAAAAAAATGGGATTCGACAGTTTTTTGGTTTTACCGGGACCAAAAGCCCTTTCATCTTTTCGAGTGAACAACTTAGTTAAAGAAATTGAAAGTAAAATTGGCCAAAACATAATTCTCGACGTTTCCAGCTCTTATACTCATTATGTGTCGTTGAAGGAAAATGTCGACGAAAAGCAGTTGACACTTTTGAAAACTTTGTTGACCTATGACTCTCCTTTGGATGCATCGAGTCACAATGATCAGATTTTAATTGGGGCCAGCTCAATCAAAGGAGACGATGAAAAAAGGGTTTCAAGCTTTCAGCTTGCTAAGGACACTCATATCGTGAGGGTGCTTCCGAGACCAGGTACCATTTCACCTTGGTCATCGAAAGCGACAGATATTATATCTATATGTGGATTAGGTGAGAAAGTAGAACGTGTAGAACGTGGGCTCACTCTATTGATCAAAGCAAAGAAGGATTTTCCATTCGCTGATACTCTCAGATCGGGAGAGGCTTTGACGTCCGTGTATGATAGAATGACAGAGGTGTTATACTTCGATAAACAATTTCCCAAGTTTAATGATCTATTTGCACATCACGAACCCAAGCCTTTGGTAAGCGTTGACATGATTGGGAACCATGAAAATTTATCTAAAGCCAACGTAGAATTGGGTTTGGCTTTAGATAAGAGCGAACTTGAATATTTGGTAAATGCGTTTGGAAATATCATAGGTAGAAACCCAACTGATGTCGAATTGTTTATGTTTGCTCAAGTTAATTCGGAGCATTGCCGACACAAAATATTCAATGCTGAATGGACCATTGATGATGTTAAGAAAGATCTACTGTTGTTTAAAATGATTAGGAATACACATCAAAAAACTCCACAACATACCGTGTCTGCATACTCAGATAATGCAGCAGTATTTGATGGTCCTGAAGGCTATTACTATGCTCCAGACTTTAACAATAAAGAATGGAAATCCATCAAAGAGAAGGTTTTAACTCTCATAAAAGTGGAAACTCACAATCATCCTACAGCCGTGTCACCTTTTCCTGGTGCTGCGACGGGATCTGGAGGGGAAATAAGAGACGAAGGAGCTGTTGGCAGAGGTTCGAAATCAAAAGCAGGTTTGGCTGGTTTTTCAGTATCAGATTTGAATATCGCTGCTTTGCCCCTTCCTTGGGAAAGGAATATTGGCAAACCTAGCCATATTGCATCCCCATTAGATATAATGATCGAGGCACCTCTTGGTTCTGCTGCTTTTAATAATGAGTTTGGTCGTCCTGCTATTACGGGTTATTTCAGAACTTTGACTACTGAAGTTAAAAACCATCAAGGAAGATTGGAATACAGAGGTTTCCATAAACCAATTATGATTGCAGGTGGAATGGGTGCAATAAGACCTGATTTGGCTTTAAAGAACACGAAAATCACTCCTGGAGCAAAGCTTATTGTTCTTGGAGGTCCATCAATGTTGATTGGTTTAGGTGGTGGTGCTGCCTCTTCTGTATCTTCCGGGGAGGGTTCCGCAGATTTAGATTTCGCTTCTGTTCAGAGAGGAAATCCTGAAATGCAAAGAAGAGCCCAGCAGGTTATAGATGCTTGTGTTTCTTTGGGAAAGGACAAAAATCCTCTTCAATTTATTCATGATGTTGGTGCTGGTGGATTATCCAATGCTTTGCCAGAATTAGTTCACGATAATGATTTAGGTGCTAAATTCGAATTAAGATCTATATTGTCTTTGGAACCAGGAATGTCACCTATGGAAATCTGGTGTAATGAATCTCAAGAGCGTTATGTTCTTGCTGTAGCACCTGAGAACTTGGAATTATTTGAAAGTATCTGTCAAAGAGAGAGATCTCTTTATGCAGTTGTTGGTGAAGCGACAGAGGAACAAAGATTGGTTTTAACAGATTCTTTGTTGAATACTACACCAATTGATTTGGAAATGTCTGTCTTATTTGGAAAGCCTCCAAAAATGAGTAGAGTAGCTTACACTCAACCTCTTCATTTACAGCCTTTCGACACCAAGCAACTCAAGTTGGATGAGTCAATTGAGCGCGTTCTTCAGCTTCCTTCTGTTGGTTCTAAGAATTTCTTGATAACAATAGGTGATAGGTTTGTTACCGGATTGATTGATCGCGACCAAATGGTGGGACCATGGCAAGTTCCAGTAGCTGATGTTGGTGTAACAGCAACATCCTTGGGTGATAGCGTAGTTCACACAGGTGAGGCTATGGCCATGGGTGAAAAACCAACTTTAGCTTTAATATCTGCTTCTGCTTCTGCTAAAATGTGTGTCGCTGAGTCTTTGTTGAATGTGTTGGCTGCTGATATATCTTCCCTTGATACCATAAAGCTTTCAGCAAACTGGATGTCAGCTGCATCACATGATGGCGAAGGTGCAAAGCTCTATGAAGCTGTTCAAGCAATAGGTCTTGAACTCTGCCCAGAGTTGGGTATTTCTATTCCTGTTGGTAAGGATTCCATGTCAATGAAAATGAAATGGGATGACAAGGAAATCACAGCTCCGTTATCATTAGTAATTACAGCATTCGCCCCGGTGGATAATACTTCTAATACTTGGACCCCACAGATACAAAAAACTGAAGACAATACACTCTTAGTTTTGGTTGATTTATGTGGCGAAGAGAAGTCACTTGGAGGTTCAGCATTAGCTCAGGTATATGGACAGGTTGGAAATATCTGCCCAGATGTTCATTCTATCCCTGAATTTAAAGGCTTTTTGCAGTCTTTGATTGTATTGCATAAGAACATTGATATACTAGCCTACCATGATAGATCAGATGGTGGTTTGTTGGTCACATTATTTGAAATGGCATTTGCAGGTAGAGTGGGTATTGATATTGAGCTTCTGGGAAATGATATACTCAAGGATCTATTCAATGAAGAACTTGGTGCCGTTTTCCAGATAAGAGAATCTGATTTGACTGAGTTCACAAATATTTTCGAAACTAATGGAGTTTCAAAGGAACGCATATCTATAGTCGGAAGACCTAACATAGCTCTGGTTGGTCAAGAAATCAAGGTTTCCTACAATAAAGTACTCGTGTATTCCAACACAAGAGGAAAGTTGGAACAAATATGGTCCAACGTTTCTTATAACATCCAAAGTTTAAGAGACAATCCTCAAACATCTAAAGAAGAATATGCTTCTATTCTAGACGACACAGATCCTGGTCTCTCCTATCAATTGTCATATAATGTTTCTGATACTCTTGGATTGAGTGAGCTTAACTCCAGACCAAAAGTTGCTATATTGAGGGAACAGGGTGTCAATTCTCAACAAGAAATGGCATGGTGCTTCCAGCAAGCTGGATTCACTTCGGTGGATGTGCACATGTCTGACATAATAGAAGGTAGAGTAACATTGGATGATTTTGTCGGTTTTGCAGCCTGTGGTGGATTTTCCTATGGTGATGTCCTTGGTGCTGGAAATGGCTGGGCTAACTCTGTTTTATTCAATGAGAATGCAAGCAGGGAGTTTTACAAATTTTTCCGTGAAAGGGAAGACACTTTTGCGTTCGGTGCTTGTAATGGATGCCAATTCTTATCAAGAATCGCTGAATTGATTCCAGGCACCGAAGGCTGGCCAACCTTCGAAAGAAACTTGTCAGAACAGTACGAAGCAAGATTTGTCATGGTTGAGGTTGCAAAGGGAGCTCAGAACTGCATATTTTTACAAGGTATGGAGGGATCCAAAATGCCTATTGCAGTTGCGCACGGAGAAGGTAGGGCAAGCTTCAAAGAATCTGCTTCTCAACAAAAGTTCTTGCAAGACAAGCTTTCTGTCATTAACTACGTTGACAACCACGGTAAGCAAACCGAAGTATATCCATATAATCCTAATGGTTCTGTTAACGGCATTGCTGGTATTAGTTCTCGTAATGGAAGAGTCTTAGCCATGATGCCTCATCCTGAGAGAGTATGCAGAAAGGAATCCAATTCTTGGTACCCAAGAAAAGAATCTGAAAACTGGGGTGATTATGGTCCATGGATCAGATTGTTCAGGTCAGCGAGAAAGTGGGTTCATGAAACAAGTCATATATAATCTCCTATAATATGTTTAGAGACATTTCACTAATCTTCAATAACTCTTAGTTACCCGCAGCGATATCTAGATATCAAAAGTTTTTATTACATAAATGTTTACATAATACAATTATTTTAGTGTACAGTACAAAAAAGTTTTCACGAAACTCTCGAGGGTAGTTCAGAAAATTTTTTTTCACCTAGTTGATTTTACCAAATTATTCACATAAACTAAAAGTAAAGATGGTCAACGCAATCTTGTCCAAGAAGAGAAAGTTAGTAGCTGACGGTGTTTTCTACGCCGAATTGAACGAGTTCTTCACCAGAGAATTAGCCGCTCAAGGTTACGCTGGTGTTGAAGTCAGAAAGACTCCATCCAAGTTGGAAATCATCGTCAAGGCTTCCAACACTCAAGGTGTCTTGGGTGAGAGAGGTAGAAGAATCCACGAGTTGACCTCTTTGATCTGCAAGAGATTCAAGATCCCACAAGAGGGTATTGTTATCTACGCTGAGAGAGTCGAGGAGAGAGGTTTGTCTGCTGCTGTTCAAGCCGAGGCTTTGAAGGCTAAGTTGGTTAACGGTTTGCCAATCAGAAGAGCAGCCTACGGTGTCTTGAGATTCGCCATGGGTGCCGGTGCCAAGGGTGTCGAGGTTGTCATCTCCGGTAAGTTGAGAGCTGCCAGAGCCAAGTCCCAAAAGTACGCCGACGGTTTCATGATCCACTCTGGTCAACCAGCCAGAGACTTCATTGACCTCGCTATCAGACACGTTTTGATGAGACAAGGTGTTTTGGGTATCAGAGTCAAGATCATGAAGGACCCAGCCACCAACAGAGTTGGTCCTAAGACTTTGCCTGATAATGTTATCATCTCTGAGGCTAAGGACGAGGATGAAATCATCCCAGCTCCTACTGTCAAGGCCTACAGACAAGTTGCTGAGGAGGCTGCTTAAATTAGGTAACTACCCCTATTTAGATGTAATATATTAATATTCATTATTCTACTTTAATGTGAAACCGTTGAAGTTTATGTAGAGTATGCATGTATTATTATGCTGCTGAAACGGCTTGTTGTGGTGGCGATCTGATGGCCAACATTCAGAACCTGCCAAATGTGCCAATCTGTAGAGCGCCGTCAGCATGACAATCCCCGTAAACTATAAGGGTGTTAACTTCCGAGCCAATATAACAGCTTCGCAACGGCCTTAGGGGACAAAACATGCGCATGCAAAATTACCGGCCCTTTTTGTTATCCCCACGAAATGTGAATTTTATGAGTGACTTCATGCAGTAAGTCCGAGGCCGTGGTGATAACGGATGTTGAAGTCCACTTATCCATGGGGGTATAAATATGAACAGTACCGGGGAAAAAGAGTTTTCGGATACTTTATTCAAAATATAAATTATAGTAATGAAAAACGCAGAATTCTTGAAATTATCTAGTGAGCTGTCTAAGCCATTCGTCATTCCTTCCGTATCACCTACTAGCTTGGCACCGGTCAGAAGCTTGTCAGTTTCTTCCTCGAACTCTAGTTCGAGCGAAGGTAGCTCTGGTGAAAGCGAGAGACTGTCTTCTGTCATTGAATTGAAATGAGCATATGAGACCAAATGAAGGGGATCCGGCGCATGCGGGGCTGGCCAGAGATGGGCTTCTGTGGCGGGTTTGCTCAGCTGGATCCTTAATGACTGCGATGTGAACCACCAATTTTATTTATGTGAGGACTTTAGGGTTTCGACTCTATTACTAGCAGCTGGTATCTGTGCACGCTGGAAGCGTATATGAGCCTCAGAGTATGGTAAATATTCATATATTTTTACAGTAAACAATACAAATCATACTATTGTAAACAGCACTATGTACACGTAGGGTGGGGATGACAGCGACACTGTATAGCCCTCAGGAGCGAGCTGTACGTACCCACACGTATTCCGTCAGCACGGGACGCAAACTTCAGTAGAACTCGTTGTATTTTTTGGCATAATAGGCGCTTGATAATCCTCCCAACACCGTCAAAATGATAGGCACTGGCTTCTTGAACCTGGATGGGATGCCTCTGCTGATACCTGCGACCAACAACGTCGACGAAGCCCCCAATGCTAGCTCAAGACCGTAGTCAGCGTTCTGCTTGAGCAAGTAGCCGGCGAGCCCGTACAACACACTGAATGTTCCTCCTGCCACCAACGAGGGGAGCGACCCTTTACGGGCATACCCCATTACTCCTCCGACCGCACATAATCCTGACAACGTGAAGGCTGGATGTTCCATGTTTGATGCGTTTGTTATTTTACTTTATCTGTTCGAGATTAGCAGTTTGTACAAACCCTGAATTCGTAGCAGTGGTTTACTTAGTAATGCCAACAGGTAGTTTTCGCCGAAGGGGCTTTCGTGCTCCATGGTATCACAAGTCACGCAATAAACACGTGCAATACACGAGCCGCACGATCCTCACCTTGCTCCCGAAAATACCACCTTTCGAAAGCGCGGGTTCGAGTTTAGACGGGTGAAAATTAAATTTCATAGAGAAAAGCGTACTACAGGGACTTTATTATATCTTTATTCGTCCATCAAGGGCAGATAACTCTTTGCACATTGTAAAGGTAGGCTACTCTATAGAGAGTCAACACTAGTAGAATATATAGATTCATTCACGCTTAGCGGAAGCGTAGAAAAAAAAAAAAACAGCTCCCAGTGTAGAGAACGTTGATTTGATTAAAATTATCTTTACCGCCAGCAGGTGAATGAGCGTTGAGTATAGTGAATTCAAGACGGGAAAATTTTTATTACCCTTCAGTTAAAGATAATAGTTGAGCAACGAAAGGAAATCAATAGCAAGTAAGAAGTAGTGGTAACTATAGATTGAAAAATCAGAAACTATGAATATATCATCCATCCTATCCAGCGATAGTAACTTGAACTCGCCGGTGACTGAAGTGGGTAATGGGGGAGAAGCAATAAGGGGTGAATTGGGCGGCAAAGGAATTAATACCCCCAACGATATAAATAGTGACCATATTAAGTGTGAAGATAACTACCCGACGACCGATGTCGATGGAGCCGAACATGAGGGAGATGGATTGTCGAGGTCCAGGGCGTTTGGCGGTGACTTCGAGCACAGACAACTTGCAGGCAAACAAAGACAAGCGGGGGCGTTGGCTGTTTTGTCGGAAGAAGAGGATATCGGTGAGTCGATGAACGAGATACTTGCAGACGACGCCGATGGGGTGTCTCGAAACTATTTGTGGAATTTCGAGAAGAAAGTCAATGCAATCAATGAACTTGACAACATAGCACAGAAGGCAAATGCATTACAGATACTACACCAGGAAGAGCAGTACTTGAGCGAAGTCATCGAGAAGACCAAAGACTTATCACAGAACTACGTTGAGCGTGTTGTGACGGAGGACATCTCTTCCAACGCTAGTATATTGGACGGCACAACCTCGACCGGAAGAGAGTTTCGCTGGGGCAGTACGCGTGATGTTAAGAAGCATGAGTACGAAGATGTGGATCTAGACATATTGGTAGACAAATCTAAGCAGCCGGTGAAAAAGAACGCGTCAAAGGTCAAGTCTAAAAAATTGGATGAAGGTGCAAAAGGTGTAACGGATGCTAAGAAGAAGACAAAACAAAAGAGAAAACAGCCTCCTGTAGATGCATCAACCGAGGACTATGCTGGTAAGAAGAGAAAGACTAGATCTGATGCTTCTCTCGCAATAGGCGAGGAAAGATCGAGCAAGTCCAAGGCAAAATCGAAGTTAAGTCTCGCAGGTGAGGACAATGAAGGCGATGATGTATCCAATATAGTAGATGGAAAGACTGTGAATTTGTCTGTAAAGGAACAAAAGTTTATAACCAAGCAATACGAAAATGTGTTTGTAGCTATATGGAAAGACTTGTCCCGTAAAGATGGGCCGAAAGTCAGCAGACTCATGCAACAGTCTTCTCAGGCAAAGCTCATCAATCTTAAGAAGACCTCAATTTTGGCAGCAAGGGAAGCGAAAAGATGGCAATTAAGAAACAACAAAAATCAAAAAGATTTGACTACTAAGGCTCGTAGGGCCATGAGAGAAATGTTTAACTTCTGGAAGCGTAATGAAAGAATTGAGCGTGAACTGAAAAAGAAGCACGAGAAAGAGTTAATAGATAAGGCAAAGAAAGAAGAAGAGGAAAGGGAAGCAAGAAGACAATCAAGGAAATTGAATTTCCTCATCACCCAAACAGAGCTCTACTCTCACTTTATTGGAAAGAAGATAAAAACGGACAAATTCGAAGGACAAAACAGCGATCCTCTGATTACATTCAAGCAAGATAATAACAACTTCGATAAGTATGTCGATATAAAGCATAATGGTACTACCACAGATTTCAAGAATATAGATTTCGACACAGAAGAGGATGAAGCATTAAGTAAGGCTGCTGCAGTGAATGCTCAAATTGCCTTGGAGCAAGCTCGGGCAAAGGCGCAAACTTTTGATAACAATGAACCTCTTAATAATCCTGATACAAATGGAGAGGAAATGAATTTCCAAAACCCTACCATGATCGGTGACATTAATATTTCTCAACCAAAGATGCTTAACTGTACTTTGAAAGAGTATCAAATCAAAGGACTTAATTGGCTCGCCAACTTATATGAACAAGGTATCAACGGTATTTTGGCAGATGAAATGGGGTTGGGTAAAACTGTCCAAAGTATATCTGTGTTGTCATATTTAGCAGAAACTCATAATATTTGGGGTCCTTTTTTGGTTGTCACTCCAGCATCTACATTGCATAATTGGCAGCAGGAAATATCTAGGTTTCTTCCTGACTTCAAAGTCATTCCCTATTGGGGTAATGCAAAGGATAGGAAGATTTTAAGAAGATTCTGGGATAGAAAGAATGTAAGATACACTAAAGAATCTCCTTTTCATGTCTTGGTTACATCATATCAACTAGTTGTCACTGATGCTCCTTACTTTCAAAAAATGAGATGGCAGTATATGATTTTAGATGAGGCTCAAGCGATCAAGTCTTCGCAGTCAACCAGATGGAAGTCTTTACTCTCTTTTTCATGTCGTAATAGGTTATTATTAACAGGTACTCCTATTCAGAATAATATGCAAGAATTATGGGCGTTATTACATTTTATTATGCCTTCCCTATTTGACTCTCACGATGAATTTAGTGATTGGTTTTCAAAGGATATAGAGAGTCACGCTCAATCAAACACCAAAGTTAATGAACAACAACTTAGACGATTGCATGTTATTCTCAAGCCATTCATGCTTAGACGTATTAAGAAGAATGTTCAAAGTGAGTTAGGTGACAAACTTGAACTTGATATCTTTTGTAACCTTACCAATAGACAAAAGAAATATTATCAGATGTTGAAGTCACAGATTTCTATAATGGATTTGCTAGATTCAACGGGTAGCAGTAATGATGACAACACTCAATCATTAATGAATTTAGTGATGCAGTTTAGAAAAGTTTGCAACCATCCCGATCTTTTTGAAAGGGCGGATGTGAAATCCAGTTTCTCTATGACAAGCTTTGCTGAAACTGGATCATTTTTACGGGAAACTAATGAATTAGAGCTTTACTACACCACCAAAAATTTAATCAAGTATAGATTACCCCAGTTATTCTATAACGAATTGATAACTCCAAGTTTCAATAACGAGATAGTAACAAAAAAAGATACTATAGAGAAGCTTTTCAACATTTATGATCCATTGAATGTATCGAACGACGAAGAGGATAATTTTGGATTCCTAAAGTTTGTTGACACCTCTGCAAGTGAGCTTAATAAATTAAGAAAGCAGAATATTTTAGAAAGAGCTATTGACCACGCACTGTATACCAGCCAAAATTATGATGGAATTAATCGATACAAGTATTGTTATGAGGATGATTATTTGCCACACTCCAAGTTATTTTCGATCAGTGAGTACGAGAATAATTTAGCAACAGTAAGCAACTCTTTGTATCTCAAAGAGATCTACTCAATACGTGAAAAGCTGTACGAAGACATGGTTATAAATGTTATGAAACCTGCAGCTGAGCCAGTAGCTTGCGTACCACCACCTGATATTGAATGCAGTAACCGATCATTCATAATAGATGTGAACGATGTTTTGTTCGATCAAAACATAAGGTCAGCACTTATGCCCATGCCTTTCAATAGTGAACTCGAATTGATCAAGTCAAACACAGCGATACAAAATTTTCCAAAATCAAACTTGTTACCAAGTGCGATTAATAGATTTATCGATTACTCTAATGTTAGGATGCCATCGATGAATAGATTCATTAAGGAATCTGGTAAGTTATCTAGACTTGATGAGTTGCTTTACGACCTTAAGAAAGATGGTCATAGAGTTCTCATTTATTTTCAGATGACTAAAATGATGGACTTGATGGAGGAGTACTTGACGTTCAGACAGCATAAGTATATCAGGTTGGACGGATCTTCAAAGCTTGACGACCGTAGAGATTTGGTACATGATTGGCAAACTAAACCTGAGCTATTTGTGTTTTTACTATCTACAAGAGCAGGTGGTTTAGGTATCAACTTGACAGCTGCAGATACAGTAATTTTTTATGATTCGGACTGGAACCCAACAATCGATTCGCAAGCTATGGATAGAGCCCACAGACTCGGACAGACAAGGCAAGTTACTGTTTATAGATTACTCACGAAAGGATCGATCGAGGAGAAAATGAGAGATAGGGCAAAACAGAAAGAGCAAGTTCAACAAGTTGTTATGGAAGGAAAAGCGAACGTCGTAGGAAAGAAGGATGATGGAGCAGTGAAGAAAAAAGATGTTGCATATCTTTTGTTAGGCGATGATGATTCTTCTGAACCCTCTAACACAACAAATAACTAATGAATGAATATTAACTATGAGTACTGAAACGTATATTGGATTTAATTGGGTATTCATGCATGGATGTGAAAAATTCATTAATGCACATGTAAAGAAATACATTATGGTAGAACACGTATATATAACTATATAATTAAATTGAAAGAAATTATAGCCATTATGATTCATTTCTGAACATCTTATCGTTTAATGTTTTCTCAAGATTGTTGATGAATTGTGCATCTTGAGCAGTAGCTCTTGCAAGCAAAGCAACATCGTTTGTTTCTTTAGAAGAATGTCCATGTACGCCAGGAGATATATAATTTAAATTATTTGAGACACTCGCTGGCTCTTTATTATCATTTCCATAATTATATATTCGACTGAAGCTTTCTTCTAATTTTGCTTTTAAGTCATCTTTAGATAATTCTTGCTTGCTAGGCTCAACTTCAAAATTAATAACATCATTAGAGGTCATCTGAGTAGACAAAACATATTCAGAAATATTACTGACATTCGAAGAAACTGAATTAAGTGAAAATCTATTACTTGAAGGATATCTTGTACTACTTGTCACTCTTTTACGATCAGTAGTACCCGCTTCAGATAACGACTCTAGAGCTGCCTGATTATAAGTTTCATTATAGTAGTCCGATGGGGGAAGAATGTTAATATAATTATCGTCATATGACACTTTACTGTTATCTAAAGTATCAACCTGTCTGGGGGTATTGGTACTAGACTCCTTACTCGCCTTAGGCTCCTCAAATACCGTTAACAATCCTAGTTGTAAACCTGTAGACAACCTTTTGTACTTCTTATCATTCTGTGATGAAGCCTTACTAGCGTTAGTTTTAGAAGGCAATTGTGAATTTTGGCGTAATGTAGGACTATTGGGAACGGGGTCAGATATATGTGATGGTAGGGAATATCTTTTCTTTAATGAACTTGAGTGAGTTGTATGAAATGACTTTAAATTAAATTCACCACTGACAGTTGAACTATGTTTTGATGAATGGTTAGATGATAATGACGGACTCTGAGCAATATTATCAGAAATTTTACAATGTATCTGATCACTAAGCTCACTAAGACCAGCTTGGTATATTTCTTTTATCATGTCCAACTCCTCTGAAAACAGTTTGTATATCAATAGTTTCTCATTTAACTCATCAACGTTGTCTATAGCGTACGTAACCTGATTATACCTTCGAAAATATTTCATATTTGTGGCAACAGACGAAAGTTTATTAACTAACAACTGGATACTGGATTCATTACCGCCTCGTTTTATGTTCGATTCATCCTTATCAATTGATAAAATATCACTATCTATTAAAGCTTCACTTTCGCTTGCTTGATATTCTTTTTCACAATCATTCGCAACTTCGTACAAAGCTTCCAAAACCTTGTTCTGCTTTCCTAGTAAACAATCTAGCGAATCAAGTTTGGCATATAAGTTGAAATTTATAGCATATGCTCCATTTCCTTCTTCATGACTTTTCGACAGGTCCCATATTTGAAATAGGAAAAAGTTCTGACCTGGGATATCATTCAAAGCAAGTAAACAACAAACTAATATCTTACGAAGTGTATTGAAAGTTTTCATTCTTTTAGTCAACGTTTTTACTGATGGCTGATTAACCGATAGTTTTTCAACCTCTTTATCAGCGGATGCGTCATCCTTATTTGATTCAAGAAGAACGCTTATATCAGCAGAATTCATTTTGCAGTATTTTTCTACTTGAGGGCCGTTTAAGAATGGGATTATATGTTTTATCGAGCTCCTCAAAGAAGTTTCCAATATATCTATAATGCTGTTGACTATGGTTTTTGAGCTCTCGATTCGCCAGGTTACTTTATCTGAAGGTTTCATTGATTGTAATAGTTCTAACTGCTTGAGGCTGATCATCGCAGATATTAGATTCTTGTTGATTTTATAGTTGGTTATTAAGAACATATTCAATTTCTTTAGTATGCGAGCGAACCGAACCAATAACTCACAGCGTTTGAAATGAATCAATTTAGTGGATGCAATTAAAAGTATTCTGAACATTTTTCTATATCCAGACACATATGACAGGGCCAGATTTCTGAATTTACTATTATTTACTAACCTCTTAAGCATGACAATTATGAGAAATATTATATGCATAATAGTAAAGGGATTATAATTCCGGTTTCCAAATCCAACAGAGTATTTCTTACCGGTTATCTTTAGTATTGTGCCATCATTATTAAGGGTTTTCATTAGACGTATGGTACTTGAGTCTAGCTCCGAGTCTCTGGATAACAATGAAGATAGTAGCTGTTGGTTCTTAGATAAAATCATTGAATCGTCAAGGAGATTCGAGATCACAAGATTATACTTGAATTCATCCCAAAACTTTTGAGAAGTCTCTCTAAGAGAGAGATACTTCTTTATGTAGTTGCTAAGTATCTCATTATCCACCACAAGTCTTCGCCCAAAGTGTTTCCTATAGTAAGATGCAAAATCTTTATTATCATGTTTTTCACTCTGTCTGTCATTCCAGTTCTCTACTAATGTCGGGGAAGACACCGTATGTTTGTCATCACCCTGATATGGATACTCCGGACCGTCAAATGTACCCAAAGGTCCAGGAAGTGAATCATCCAAGCCCCAATCACTCACGCTAATACCGTTAGTTGAGAAATAATTCGATAGTGGATGGCTCCTATCTGGCATCATAGTCAGATCGACCACATTGATTTTTATGAAGGAGTGTTCGTGTGTTCACTTAATGAAATATTCAGATATCCTATTAGAAACAAAGAACCTTTGTAAGCCCTTCCTGAACCAGAATCCTTGTTTGATCTATACTTAAGTATGTGAATCCTCTTTGTTTTCATTTTATTAGTTTCCCCAAAGAATTATGTGCAGGACACAAAATTACCTTATGATTTTTTCGATGCTAGTGGACTTCTACTCGGCTCAATGCATCTTTCTCAAAAACTCCGGGGTAAAATGGTGAATAGAATATTATGATGTTTGTTCATACCAGAATTTATTCACGTCTACAATGTAGTAACTGGTATTAAGGTTGAGAGATGTGCATACAACATGATGCACTTTTGTAAGTTGAATTAAAATAGACAGAAGATTTAGCAGGTAAAAATCAACGTTTACATAACCCCAGGGAATATGTTGATTAAACTATATTCAGTCAGTATGAAAACCTTCGAAGGAGATATAGTAATCAAGAGTACTTGATTTCACAACCAACCAAATTACAGCTGATATATTTGAAAGGTGAAAAATTGAGGTTGTATTCCAGTCGTAGTCAAGTCAGTAGGTGGTGTTTTCTTTGAGAACGCTTTTGTCTAGAAGTCATTGCCTCCAAAATACCCAAACTTGACATCGGGCTTAGTACCTGAGCGGATTTCCTTTTCCTTCTTCGTAAGGAAACTTTCTGGATATTCGTCATCATCAAATATAGGTTTCATGCTGTGTGAAAACTTGTCATATTCATAATATATCCCGTGGATCATCAAGTTGTCCAAATTGCAAAATATTGTAGTTAGATACTTCATTAGAGGCCTGAGTTGATGAACAATGTAGGTGGTAACAAGGTTGTCTATCGATGTATTGCTCTCAGCATTAGGGTCTTCACTGATGTTGCAACCACATGTTGTGCAATTTTGATGGAAGTGATTGTGAAGAGTGTGAGGCTGGCCCTTGTAAATTGGGTAATTTCTATAATTGAATGTTTTTTGTTTAATGGGGATGCATACTTCTCTGTCGGTCTGAAGCTTTCCTAGTATGAAACCTATTAAAATATAGTACGTCGCTTCTTCATCCATGTCCCTTATCTCTTCCTCACTCGATAAGGGTATAAATAGTTCATGTAACTTTTCCAAAACAAGCTGACAGCCCCAGCATTGACAATTATGCAATAATGATTCATAGAAGTCAGGTTTATAGTAGATGAAAGAAGTAAGAAAATCAGGCAATTGAAGTGTTCTCAAGTTGAGTGCTGTTGTTTTTTTACTGGAAGTGAAAAAGCAGAGGAAGAATGCCTCGATAAGTCGTTCATTCAATTTATTCAACACCAAGCTTGACATGCCCATGATGTTGTCAAACATCTTGAATCCAAGTGTCGAAAGATCAATGGTTAGGCGCACTAGATTACGCAATGTTTTAATGAAGCCCCCCAAAGGTGTTAGAATTGTTTCTAGGATTTGATGAGGACGTAGCCATTCAAAATTAGGAAAGAGCTCCAACTCAAAACTAATTAAGTTTGGTAGACCACCTTTCAGACGAGAATATGTAGCTAGATCTTTAAAAAACTTGGGGAAACAAGAACAGTTGTTGTTTCTATGCACACTGCAATCAATTTTTAAATATAGGTGGGAAAGGTATGTCAAGTCTATCTTATCGCTAATGATCTTAAAATCTAACTTCTTGTTAAATCCTCTTACGTATTCTTGAAGCTCGGGGCTATCTTCATGATTGAACGGGGAATAAGAATCAGACTCCTCCGGTGCAATAAACTCTTTATGGCAATGGAAGGCCGTAAATCCTTTCAACTTAAGTTTAGAATCTTCACTTGGCAGTCTTAGTTTGATTTTTCGTAATATTTCAAGTCCCAACTGCTTATTGGTGCTACAAGTAAGGGTGTATAAAGAGTTAAGAATATTGTAAGGGTAGGTGCCAAGATCAAATTGGTCCACATGCATAAGTTCGTATTCATCAATCATTAAAAAAAGGTTTGTAAGCCCCTGCGGTATAACCGGAGTGTATAAATCTTTGAGCTGCGTCACAAATAACTTGAATATCTTATTTCGTACGTTTTTATTCCTCAAGAATTTTGTAAGCTTCTCTATTCCGCTCATAAAGTCCACGAATGTAATATGCAAAAAGTTCATTTCCCATGTGTTCCTACCAAAGAAGTCTATGATATCAGACTGTAGCAAGTTCAAGTCGTAATTCTCTTTTAATAAGTTCTCCGGATAGCATTTGTCAAAAACGAAAAACTTGACCTTTTGGATCAAAGCCGGGTTCATCCGCAATGTTTGCATAAAACTCACCAAGTTATGAACACCCACTATGAGGGACGAGTCCATGTAGGCAATGCCGTTTTCCTCGATAAACGTTTTCGAGTCCCTTTCATACCTTACAGGAAACTCTGCGTTCAAAATTACCGTTACTCTGCGGTATAGTCTATCTCTAGAAGCTTCGTATAGCTTGGTGCATGCTCGCAGTAGCATAACGAGATCAAACTGACTGACATATTGAAGTATTTCAAGCAATATGCTCATCGGAAGCTTAGATACCATAGAATCAGGTGGTTGAGGCACCCTTTGGCGGCTCTCTCTCCTCAAAACACTTTTCCTCATACAACTAAGAGTTGGAAAATCAAATGTACTGTTGCTAAATGGATACAATGACACAACCTCTTTGGAAGAATTCATCCTGTTTCATAATCAATATCACCATGTCTTTTTGCAATATATTATAAATCAATCTTGCTTAGGGTGATTACAATTATATGGTTCCCGCACATTCGGCGATATAAGTCTCCTATACGGGATTTTTGGGGTGAAATGAACGTAGCAACTACTATATCTTTGAAACTTACACATACTTTACTAAAGAGCGGCCATACATATACTTATAATGACAATTGAATATGATGCTAGAATAACACACATAGCGAATAAATAGACAACACTAGCTCAGAGAGTACTACCCAAGTTGACAGAGATTGCCTTTACCTGTGTATACATGGTCAAGCCATATTCACTCAACTCTCTACCGACACCACTCATTTTGACACCACCGAATGGAGTGTGTACGCCTACGTCATTGGATGAGTTGATCCACACCATACCAGCCTCAAGCTCGCCGGCAATTTTGTGAGCGGCGGTGATATCCTTAGTGAAGATGGAAGAACCCAACCCGTATTCCGTTTGGTTAGCGTATTTAATGGCTTCCTCATCGGTCGAGAACTTACCGCATGTGACTACGGGACCGAAGATTTCTTCGTTGACGATTTTCATGTCTGGTTTTACGTCAGCAAATATTGTAGGCTTGACAAAGTAGCCCTTGGCCAAAGCACCTTCGGTGTTTTTCTCTCCACCCAAAACTACACGGGCACCCTCTTTCTTTCCAATTTCGATGTAGGAAAGAACTTTCTCAAATTGCTGTTTGGACACCAGTGGGCCTACGACAGCATCTTTTTCAAACATGGTCCCTTGAGGGTACTCTTCCTTCACATGTTTAGCCAACTTCTCCAAAAACTCTTCGTATATCTTCTCGTGCACGTATAATCTTGACGTGGCAGAACATACCTGACCCTGGTTAGCCATTATACCAAAGGCTGCCCACTTGACCGCCTGTTCTATGTCCGCATCTGCTCTTACAATGAAAGGTGACTTCCCCCCGCATTCCAAAGTGACAGCCTTGAGGTTAGATGAGGCCATCTGCTGGATCAATTTACCGGTAGCAGTTGACCCAGTAAAAGCGATTTTGTTTACCTTGGGGTGACTTGATAAGGCCTTACCACAAACAGCACCAACACCAGACAAAATATTAACCACTCCAGGAGGGAAACCGACGTCCTTGAAGATTTTCGCAACATATAAAATTGACAATGGGGTAATTTCAGATGACTTTAAGACAAGCACATTTCCAGCTGCCAAAGCAGGAGCAAGCTTCCATGAAGCCATGGCCAAGGGATAGTTCCAGGGAATAATCTGCCCGCAGACCCCAATGGGCTCATGAACAGTGTATGCCAACTTGAGAGGGTCATTCTGGAAAACCTTACCCTGGATCTTATCAGCCCATCCTGCATAATAGCGGAAGACAGAGATACACTCGTCGATATCGAAGACGGCGTTGGTGTCCTTCGTCTTACCCGAGTCCCAGGCCTCAATTGAACCAAGGAAGTCTCTTTGCTCCTGCAATGCATCCGCCACCTTACCTAAGAGGGCACCCCTTTCTTCACCCGTCACTTTTTTCCACTCTTTGAACGCTTTCTCTGCTGCCTCCACTGCAGCATCAACATCATCCTCACCGGCAGAGTATACCGACCCATTGACTTCGCCCGTAGCTGGGTTGATTGAATCAATTGTCTCGCCAGACTTTGACTTGACAAACTCATTATTAATGAAAAGACCCGTTGGTTGCTCGTACTTCTTTCCGTCTGGAAGAGTTACATCGAATTTTAATGGAAGTGACATGCTTTACTTTACCGACTTATCCTGTTTTGCTTATTTAGTTGTTTTAATTCTGTAATCAGCCTACTGACAATCCTGCTATCCTCCTCTTTAAACGGTCCATTTATCAGTTATATACCTTGATAGATTTGATTCTGACATAATCAGTAAATGATTCTCTCTTTCAAATCGGGTAGTCAAGAGCGGCGTAAAAATAAGCGCGATTACCCTTTTTCACTATCTGGGAATTAATTTCACCGTTAAGCTTTATTAGCTTATGAACTAAGCATCTGAGGACCTTTATTAAACATGGACTTTAGAAATTTCCTGGGGCTAAGTGAAGCTCACAATGAGTTCAGAAGTGACACGTTTACAACTCCTACTTTGTCAATGGTGCAGGCACTTAGTCGGGCAACCGTAGGGGATTCTGTGTACGATGAAGACAAATCAACGCTAGCGCTTCAGGAGAAGGTGGCAAATATAGCAGGAAAGGAGGCCGGATTGTTTTGCGTCAGTGGAACACTCGCCAATCAGGTTGGGGTGCGAGTGAACTTGAAGCAACCCCCCTATAACGTTCTTTGCGATTTTCGAGCGCACATATATGTCAACGAAGCAGGAGGGTTAGCGACGCTATCCCAAGCTATGGTTCAGCCTATTTGCCCGAAGAATGGGGTTCACCTAACGTTAGAAGACGACATATTACCCAACTTCATTCCAGATGACGGTGAGATCCACTCCGCGCCTACAAAGCTCATATGCCTAGAGAATACTTTGCATGGCATGATATTTCCTTTGGAAGAGATCGTTAAGATAGCCACTTTTTGTAAAAATAACGACGTAAAATTACACCTCGATGGAGCTCGCTTGTTCAATGCCTCTGTAGAGACCGGGATTCTGGTAAAAGAGTACTGTTCATACTTCGACACAGTCTCTCTCTGTCTATCGAAGACCTTGGGGGCACCTGTGGGTTCTGTGTTGGTCTCGGATGCCCAGCTAATACGCAAGGCTAACCACTTCAGAAAGCAGGCCGGCGGTGGTATTAGACAGTCTGGGATTTTAGCAACAATGGCGATTACAGCTATTGATGAAAATCTAAGCAAATTACTACTGACCCATGAGCGGGCGAAAGCATTGGCCAAGCTCTGCGAAGACAATGGGATAGTACTCACGCATCCAGTTCAAACAAATTTCGTATTCATTGATTTTGAAAAGTCTGGCATGGATAATGATGTCTTTCTTGATTTGCTGAAAAAGTACAATGTCAAGCTGTACTCCAGGAGGATCGCGTTCCACTATCAGATATCGGACGAAAGCTTCGAGAATATCAAAAAGGTTGTGGCCGAGTGTGCCAAATTATCAAGAGAGAGAGGAACTGTGTCTCAACCTCCTGTTACATTTTATCAACTGACTAAGATATAGTAGACATATGAGGACTATGAGGACTTTTTCAGCTCCATTGTGTGAGTGTGCGGTCATTTGAGAACATTGTTCTCTTATCAGCAGATTTCAACACTATGCCAAGGGGTTGGGGTTTATAGGTAATTTCAATGTACGCATATAGTCTAGCAAGATTTTTCTCGTTAATGTCTGACTGATAAGAATGCAAAGATAACGAAGTGAAAAGAGTGGTGTAGTGCACAATGGTTAAATTCAGCCTTATCAAATTTTCAATATTAACGGTTTCGCAAATAATCACTGATTGTAAAGATGCACCGATGGGTGATATAAAAGGATGGATATACACACAATTCGAGAAGACAGTCTTGAACGAGACTTCTTTCACTGATTGTCAATTATTTTTCTTTACATGTAACGCTGGGGAACACAATTTAATACAACAACTCAGAGATGACTTTAATTTCGAGCTGGTGTTGAGGATTCTCAGCTTACGGGAACAGAACAAGATACTTTCGATCAAAGACCAAGACAGTAGATTTAGGCGCTTAGTATCATCAATATTCACCCGTATAATCTTGAACTACATTCTTCACCGACTTGAGGAATCTGAATTCTATCCCTGGAAGGAAATAAAGTTCGCCTACAACAAATTTGGAAAGCCGAGCTTGGAAACCAAAAATGGCACCCTGTTGGAGTTTAGCAGCAGTTCCTCTAACGATATCATTGCTTTGGTTGTACAGGTGGGATCGTCATCCCCACTTGGTATAGACTTGTCTCATCCGCGGCAGAAAATATCACCCTCCACCTTCATGGATGATTTCAGTCCTATTTTCAGCCCAGATGAAAGAAAGCAACTAGCACTGATACAGAATCAAAACGAACGCTTCACTGCATTTAACCAACTTTGGACATTGAAAGAAGCATTCACAAAGTTGATTGGCACTGGGCTTCATGTGGATTTGGCTAGTTTTTCTTTTAGTTTTGCTCCCTCCACCATAAAAGGACCCGAAGATGTTACATATTTACATATAGGAGACGTAATTCGGCAGTACCTGGTCGAATGGCAAAACAGGATTTCTGTGGACTACGAACTCCTTTCCAAGCAAGGATCTGATTTAGGTAATATTCTCAGACCGAACTCTCAAATAAGGTGTAATTCAGGAGTAATAGCAAATCATGATGGGACTCCTGTGATTGCATCCATTATACACCAGAATTCGGGAAACTTAAAGTGTTTTGACATTGCTATGCAAGAAATAATTGTAAAAATACAGGAAACAGTTTGATACAGCCAATCGGTTTCTGCTACAGTTAATTGAAAAAGCATACCTTCATAGATTAGTAAATTATATATTGCTTTTTTACTCTAAACACTTCACGAAACCCATTAGATCAACAAAGCACCTGCAGCAACGGCGGCAGCAACAAAGCTGGAACCAGCTTGGAAGTGGGAACCTGGAGCAGCAGCGCTAGAAGAGGAACCACCAGACTTCTTAGAACCAGAAGAACCAGAGGAACCAGAATCAGAAGAGTCGCTAGAGGAAGATCCACCAGAAGAACCTGAAGATCCACCAGACTTCTTAGAGCCAGAAGAGCCAGAAGATCCAGAGCTACCAGAGTCGGAGGATCCACTAGAAGAAGATCCAGAAGATCCAGAGCTGCCAGAGTCAGAAGATCCACTGGAGGATGAACCACCGCTAGAAGAAGATCCACCACCGCTAGAGGAACCAGAGTCGGAGGAACCACTGGATGAGGAACCACCACCGCTAGAGGAACCAGAGTCGGAAGAACCACTAGAGGAGGATCCACCGCTAGAACCGCTAGAAGAACCAGAGGAACCAGAGTCAGAAGAACCACTAGAAGAGGAACCACCAGAAGATCCGCTGGAAGAACCACCAGAAGAACCACCAGAGGAACCACCAGAAGAACCACCAGAGGAACCTCCGCTGGAAGAATCACCACCAGCTCTCTTTTGAATACCAGCGACAACATTCTCGCTTCTCAACAACTCAGCGTTGACAGCAGCAGCAACAGCTAAAGTGACGGCGACGTTAGAAAACTTCATTTTTATTCTATTTCCTTATTATTATTTCAGCTATTATCAGATACGATTTGATAAATATCGATAGAGAGAAGAACCAGGTTAGAAAGTGCTTCATTCATGGTCCTTTTATACCCTTGATACACGCTTCCTCCTCTGTGGCTCATATGCCCTTACTGCCTTCTTTCGCCTGTGTTCATTACTTTCACAAGCTACTAACCGTGCTGTATGAAGCAACCACCGGCCCATAATAGAGAGCAAAAAAAAAAATTAACCTTGCTGCTTGGACTAACCCCAATCGGAATAAAGGACGAACACCACCTAAAGCTGTGGATCACGTAAAATTATGCTTGCCCCATCACAGCCATCTTGTGTCTTCATACAAACTCAACTTATTTTCGTCCAATTTTTTACCCTGTACGTTCTTGCTGATCTAATCGAAACCATAAATGTCTGTCGTGTATTCATGCTTGCTCCAAAAACGCTACACAATGACATGAGCCCTTTTGAAAATTGTTTTCCTCTCATACAAAGTTCTGTGTCAGACGCATATTTTCAGGAACGTTTGCGTAGGTATTTGGCCATACGAGGTATAACTGTGTAACACAGCCATATTTGCGTGTCGGTAATAGTGGGTACGGTGGTTTGTAGACACACTCGCGGTGGAACTTTCAGCCATCGAGCAACCCAGGCATTGGGTGCAACATAACTTTACAAACCTTACATATGCTTAAAGTGGAAGCGTAAGAGATCGAGCCTAAAGAGGCCGTTTGCTTGCTATCTCCGCACCTGCGATTTTCACAGTCGCCATAAACAATTCAAGGAACCAAAAAACCCTCTTTTGTCCCATTGGTTTCTCTTAGTGCTTTCCACTTTTTGATTCGTACTGTAGTCCATACTTTCGTAGGGGTTCAGGTTCATTAGGGGCTTGAAAACGTGGGCTTTGCTGGCGGTCTCTAGTAATTGCTTGTGCTGGAATGAAGCACTGGCAGGTGACGGAGCGAGGCTGTAATGCCCGTCAAAACGTTTCCTGCGCAGCCCCTGTACACGAAGAATGCTAGCGCGAGCTGTGAACAAACAGAGTGGAGCGGGAACGTGTGCTTCGGAGCAGCGACTACAGCCCCCAAAGTTTTGTTTCTGTTTCGACAATGTAGCATGAAAACCGTGCTGAGTATTGCCTCTTTCATAGCTGCGTGTTCAAGTCCCAGTAAGCAGGTACAGGGGAAAAGAGAATAATCTGGGGTCGCGAATAGACAGCGCGGTCTACGGGCACTGCGAGTCGAGGTATCGCGAGGATGTGTAAGTAGGCGCAAGACGGTGGCTTGACTCAGGGGAACGTGTGCCTTGGCCCAGCTGCCTACCAGAGTAGCTAAGCTTCCAGCTTCGTTTAGGCGAGGTTAGGCTGCAGATTCCCCGAACGCGGAATGCTATAGTCACGTGCTACATATCATGTGATGTAAGAAGTGTTTTATGTCACGTGCTGGGACTGGCGAGCGCCAGCCCGTAGCACATCAAGACTGCTAGCGTCGCAGACTCCGCCATACGAGCCATCGAGTCTGGATTGAAGACGCTCAGGTTGCACTACATAGGAGGCGATTTTAAGCCACGAAAAGCGATCTTGGGCGAAGCGGTCAACGGTATTGCACGGAAAAGAGGCACGATTATCATAGCATGGTAGCATGGAATTAGGTGAATTATCAGTAGACAAGTTGGAGCGATACTTCCAGAGGTGCATGCAATCGCTCCCCTCTAAGGCGCAGGCGGAGGATTCCAATAGATTGGCGCTCGTATATTTCTGTCTCCATGGACTTGGGGCAGTCGGCCGGTTGACGTTGACGGCAGAGGAAAAAACTAAGTACGCCGAGCACATCTATGGGCATTTGATAGAAGACCCTCGAGACGAGATCTTGTCATTCAGGCCAAGCCAGACTTTTGCTCTTCCTGTTGACAAGAACGGGAGCTACGACTTTCCGAATCTCTCTGCTACTTTTTTTGCCCTATGTAGTTTGCTTGCACTCGACGCGGACTTCTCTACACGCTTGGACCGCCACAAAATCATGAGTTTCGTCAGCAGGTGCCAGCATCGTGCGGGCGTCTCCCGAGGAGCATTCAGCCCCGTACTAGGACTCAATAACGAACCATTTGGAGAAGTAGACTTACGTCTCTGTTACATCGCCGCGTCAATCCGCAAATTGTGCAAGTACGATTCTTTGGTGGAAGAAGAAAGAACACGTCTAAATACTGACATTGACGTCGACAGCTGCATCCAGTATGTCCTCCGAAGTTTGAACTATAATGGCGGATTTAGCTCTGGCGGATCGACTGAATCACACTCTGGATTGACATTTTGCGGCATCGCGACCTTGAAACTTCTCGATTACGATTTTTCCCAGCATCAGGACTGGGTCAACGAAACCAAAAACTGGCTAGTACATAGACAAGTCGACTACCCTGAGCCTCTCTATAAGGACTGCGACTATGAGTTCTGGGATGTGGCCGACGAGGGTGCATTCAATGGCCGTGAAAATAAGTTCGGCGATACTTGCTACTCGTGGTGGTGTACTGCTAGCCTTTATCTTTTAGACCCTGCCTCCTTGGAGCTAGTTGATTTGACAAGCGCTTCAAGATACCTTCTCTCAAAGACTCAATCGCCCTTACTAGGTGGTTTCGGAAAGAATAGTGACTCTTTCCCCGATCCGTTCCATACATTTGCTGCCATTTTCAGCCTAGCTCTATGGAAAATTACATCACAAACTCTGCATTTTAAAGGACTGGAACTGCTACAGCCCATCAATCCTTCTATGGTCATAACCGAAAGGCTGCTACTGTTCTTGCTCAACGAAATCCGTTTCGATTCCTAACAATTCTCTGCTTAGTACTTTAGTATAATATTATATACTGCATATATGTATTTTTCGTGATGCTAGCGAAAGGCCTATGAAGATCAAGTAGTTTAAGGATAAGCATAAAATTTAAAAAAAAGGGCCGCTTAGTAAGATTCCATGAGGAGTGATACAGAGCTAGGGTATTGCAAGAAGGAGGATACATTGACCAGCAAAGAAAGGTATACATTATCCCATATCATTCATTTTCTTTAGTAAAGCTTACCCCATATTTGGCCTAAATCGAGAGCATGAGTACATCTACTTCCCTCGAGCCTAAACGGAATCCGAAGGCCAGTTTCGAAGGTTCCGAGCAGGGTGCTAAGACGAGGATGTCCACGCACTTAATTTCTGGTGCTATGGCTGGATTGGTTTCGTCTTTCACGCTTCAGCCATTAGACTTGTTGAAGACAAGGTTGCAGCAGCAGCAGCAGATGGCGAACCATGTATACCTGCCCACCATAAGCAAGGAACTCAAGAAACTTACACATATAAAGGAATTATGGCGGGGTGCTTTGCCTTCTACGTTACGGACCTCAATTGGAGCCGGTCTCTATTTTACCATACTATCCTCTACCAGAGGATATATAGCAAATTCGAAGGCCAGTCCACAAGACAAGGGCCTGGATACCAGTATATTGCCAAAGCTTTCGCCTGTGGAAAACCTCATGACAGGTTTCGGTGTTCGTGCCTTGGTGGGCATTATAACCATGCCGATCACGGTCATCAAAGCGAGATTTGAATCTAATATGTACAGTTATAACTCGATGTATGAAGGCTTCGAAGGCATATATCTCGATGGCTCCCAAAGTGGACACAAGGGCTCGATAAAGAACTTTTTCAAGGGTACGCTAGCTACGTTGGCTAGAGATTGTCCTTATGCGGGTCTATACGTTCTCTTTTACGAGTCGCTCAAAAATGATATACTTGGGAAGTTAGTGCCCGTCAGGGATGAATCAGCTACCAATAACTTAACCAGATCAACTGTCATAAATTCCTCCTCTGCTGTACTCGCTGCATTTTTATCAACATCAATCACTGCTCCATTTGATGCTATAAAAACGAGATTACAGCTTTCAACCAAACCAGACTCCTCCAATACCATCCTAATGGTGACCAAGGATCTCTTAAAAGAAGACGGTGGCGTAAAGAATTTTTTCAGAGGTTTGTCTTTGAGATTAGGTCGGAAGGGTCTCTCTGCTGGCATAAGTTGGTGCATCTATGAAGAGTTGATTAAAAAAAATAGCTTTATATCATCCCTATTTTCTTCAGCATAAAACCAGCACTAGATACTTATAGGTTATAGATGGATATACTTGTAAATATAAATGTTTAGAAGATCTTTTGAGTATCAAAGAAAATCGTGCAAAGCTAGCTTCATCTATCCTCGGGATTTTTCGTGAAGCTAAAATTCCCCCTCATAACTATTCATTTAATAATTTAAAGTTGAATATTTTCAGTAAATTTGGGAGTAAGAAACATAACCAACATGAACGAAGAATTGGTTAGTAGTGCTATCAGCTTTTTAAGTGATGCTAACGTCGCCTCGGCACCAATAGCGAAAAAGGTTGAGTTTTTGGAGTCCAAAGGACTTAATCAGGAAGAAATAGAGGAAGCTTTAAAAAGAGCAGGAGCAAACGATAAATCACAGGTAGCTAGCTCTAATGTATCTAATAGTAGCCAACAAAGCTATAACAGAAACTACTCGGTTCCTCAGCAGCCGCCAATTGATTATTATAACGTTGCGCCTCCAGCCGTACCTGAGCGGACATGGAAAGATTATTTTATCATGGCCACTGCTACCGCTGGAGTAGCATATGGCGCATATCAAGTCATATCAAAGTATTTAGTACCAAATATTGTCCCTCCCTCCAAGAAAGCTATTGATGATGATAAGGCAAAGATCGACGAGGAGTTTATCAAAATAGATAAAGTCCTAGAGCAGATGTCTAAAGAACAGCAAGAGATCAAGGAATCAAGCGAAGGCAAATTGAAGGACCTTGATGTTGTTGTGGAGAACATCAACGATTTTCTATCCAAGTATAACAAGGACAAGCTCAAATTTGATGACGATTTACGTTTAATGAAACTAGAAGTAGATAGCTTGAAAAACAGTATCGAGAAGAACATGAATTTAACCAGAGAGAACATCAAGGACGAACTTTCAGATATTAATGGCGAACTCAGCTCTTTGAAGCAGTTGATAAAGGCGAGAACTGAAGGTGGACAAGGTGGAGACACAGGCCCTTCCTCTAGAAAGATTCCTCCGGTCTCTTCAATTCCGTCTGCATCAGAGATCTTAGCAAAAGCTAAAAATGGAAGCAGCACAAAGAACGAGACTAAGAAAGAAGGTCCATCTGCGCCTGCTGATACTCGCGTGAGCGAAGGTACGACCAAGGGCAATGTCTTCGCAGCCGGAATCCCTGAATGGCAGCTCAAACATAAAGAAGAAGAGGATTCCAAGCACTCTTCTACTAAAGGTGAGAAACAAAACTTAAGTGCTGGTGTCCCCGCGTGGCAATTAGCACAAGATGATAAAAAGAAAGATGAAGTATTGGGCAAAGAAAATGTGGCTAATATAGGTGTTCCAGCTTGGCAGTTGAACTCGAAGCAAACGCGAGATGAGCAGTAGGATATGTTCTATTATTTAAATGGCATAACATATATATATATAAGTAAATAATTGAATGGATTATTCTTCCGGAGTCTTTTAGAGGGTTCTTGATCTAGTCGTGTGTTGGTTGATTGTTCCAGTCCTTGGGTTTTTTGCCTCGATCTCTGATTTTTTTAGTGAAAAATTAAGAAAGTCTTACTGGCTAGCCAAAAACATAGTGACTTTTCAAATTTAGATGCCCTAGGCACCCAGTCATTTACTTCGGCTAGATATACATTTCTTCATATCATTTACGGCTTCGATTTATTAGTGTTTGCGCATTTTACAATAGAAGTTTGCTTAGAAAATACAAGGCTAGCTTCTGTTCATTATAGATCCAGATTTAAGGCTTTAATTTATTATAACAAATTTACTTCTTGTGTCGCTTACTATTCAAAAGTAAAGCCATATTCGTATCGAGATTTAGTTATTTTGATATTTCTTTTTAATTTGGTTCAAGAGTTTTTCATAAAGTTGGCCACGGAGAATGTTTCAACCCCAGGATGGTTCAGTTCTGAAGAATGAAGTTTTGTACGAAAAGCGGGATATCCAGTCTGTCCCATTCAACAATCAGATGGAGGTTATTGAGAAGGCGTTGTTAAATTCACAGAAAGTGGCATCTAACGCTAATCAGTATGTACCAGGAAATCGTTCCTTTAACTCCAATAAGAATAACTATTCTCAGAATCAAGGTCAACTGAACAAATATGCCTTGGCTGCTGTTGCTGCTGCTGCTGCTGTTCAGCAGCAGCATCACCAGAGCCTTTTAATGCAACAGTATCAACAAAAACAACAAAATGGTTCCTTCAATCAATATAGAGACACTTATCATAATATGTACCAACCTCAGACAATGATGAACACCAAAGGTCTAGAGAAAAGCGCGTCCTCTTCACCATTAGTACCAGAGGTGCGTCCTAATCTTGCATTTGATATTAAGGGTTCCTTGTTGTCTGGAAATGATAGCTCGCACTCTTTGGTATCGCCTACCATTTCGTCATTTAATCAGCACAGCTCGGAGTTTGTATCTCAACAACCATTCCAAGCCCAATCAGTGCTGCAGCCTATCGCTTATGGTTCGAAATCGCAACCCAACTACAACATAGACTCAGAAAGGAGTACTTTGGCTAATGCAAGTTCTCCTTCATCGATCACCGCACATAATTCGACTTCTTCAAACACTAATTCGAACTCTCCATCAAATATAGGAAGCGGGACATCGTCTGTTCAATCTACAATCCAATTGGGAACCCCTGCAAGCGTTCCATCAAACAACTTGATGAATTCTCCTCTTTTACCCAACATGGGTTCCTTGTCTTCAACTTGGAATAATTCAGGATCCAACTTTAATTTAAAATCCAATGCCTCTATTTGGGGTCCAAGTCTGCTCGCTCAAAAGACCCCAATAAACATCGGTGGGGGTGCAAGCCTAGTTGATTCGAGCTCAAATTCAGGTATTAATTTTTCGATGAATAATAATTCGAATGTGTGGTAAAAATTTGGTTTGCTTTCGACTTTTCCTATTATATCTTTTTGATGTCATGATAACACTCGTTTGCCTTCTGGCTCTTTTTTTTTCCTGTTTTCATTTATGATTACAATATTTTATATCTTATAGTCGCTTTAAATCATTCTGAAGGGCATTTGCTTTCATGGGTTATTATGAATGCAATTTTTTAGGTTGGAGGGTTTTTATAGTTCCGCTTGTTTTGCTACTCTAATTCTCATTCACACGGACATCTAAATATTCATTATTCTTCTATTTATTGTGTCTTGATTTAGTGCCTCGTGTTAATAGGTATTGAAAAATTCGTCTATGTATTATTTTTGATGTAGGTGCGAATGGATCTTTAACTCAAAACTTGAGCTTTTAGATTTATTGTTAATAACAGTGTAAATGTCGCCAGTAGAAAACAACTCATTAAAGAAGCTTGTGAAAGGGGCAGTACGCCAAAACCTTGGTAGTAGGCTGTTCGTAGAGTTTTTCAATGAATTGAATGAAAGAATCTTGATTAATGAAAATGAATTCGTGGAAAATCTATTGGAGCTAAGTAATGATGACATACGCAAGGAGAACCAGCGTAAGATAGACTACTCTTTAGCATTAATGACAAATTCGGTACTGTTACTTCACATGTTTTGGAAAGCATTTCCTGAAATATCGATTTATTCTCAACTGCAGTATCTTATCCAGCTTTCCAATTTATTTATGGAGAGAAACAAAATCGATAAAGTTCCTATGGAAATAAAGCTGGAGCTAGTAAGAACTCAATTACCGCATTACACAGAGCTGTATATTCTGTCTATTGAGAATCTAGAGACTTTGGATCATGAAAACTTATCTTTGTTAAACCACATATTGCTTTTATGGACAGCTATTTTAAAGAAATGCAGATCATTCATTGATGAACTTGTTTTTAAGAACTTATCTTCAAAAATTGCTAATACATTGCAGAAGTTTAACCTCGATAATTTACTTACTTATTTCACGTCATCTGTGGCTATCCTATCTCAATCTGACTATACAACCTTGCAATCAGATCCTTTAGATGAAGATGTTAAAATGTCTTTCTTGAAGGGTAATTCAGCCTCACAAATTGCAAAGAGTATTACAAGTTTCAATACAAATTCTAAGAAGTTCATGCAGTTGAATCAGGAAAAGGCGTTTCTCTGGGCAAATACAATCATGCGTACATGGCAATTCGATATTGACTATTTCTTAACCACTTTTGAGTCTAATTTTTTTCCTGGGTTACATTCTGGTGCTCAAAAGCAATACAATTTCTGTTTCGATTTAATATCGCTTATATTCAGAGGTCTTGTAATAGCTGTTCAGTCAGGCGAGCCAAACTACGTGTTGATGAATTGGAGAGTTTTCCTTGTCTCAAAATTACCCATAATGTTGAAAAAAACTATTTCTAGATTTTTGAATCCAGGATTAGACTTGGAGACTATAGCAAAACAAAGCAGGTTAGAAGAAGCTACCTTAAATTCATTCAGTTTTCTAGGAGAAAAATCCGTTAAAATTATAGCAGCATTTTCAATCAATTCTTCTTCACCAATTGACTTACGTCAGGAGTTTCTTAAAAGCTGTATATATCATTCTGTGCTTCCTATATCTTCATTTCATAGATTTTCCCCAATGGAAAGTCTCATAACTACAGAGCATTTACAAAGCAATATTGATCACTTCGATGACATAAGATCCATTTCTGATGAGATCATTACAAAGATCACGGAAGTGAATGCTGACTTATCTTCGCTTGAAGAACAAGGTTTTTTCAACTTTTTGGAAAGTGTAGCAGAAAAATTGATACACCTGTCGTCCAAAATGCAACAGTTTGCTGATTCAGTTAACAGAACTATGGCTAAAATAATTGATGAGAAGGATACAGAGAAATTGAGCCGTTTATTATTAGCGATCACTTATAATTATAACCTTCTACATTTGACTTGTTTCAATTCAAAAGGTGGTCCAATTCAAATTGTTGAGCCTCTCATCAACTACATTGACTCATATGACATGAATTCTGACGAGGATGATAACTTCCAGGATTCATATTCCAACTTTGGAAATATCCTATTAGGCATAATTCTTATTATAGAAACTTTCAAAATCGATATTTCAAGATTTCAGGCTACCAATTCTTTCACGATTAATTACATAAATAACTTTTACCTTAGACTATGTGATAATTATACGGTGAAAAGTGGTAATATTAGTCTGGAAGAAGAAGAGATAAAAAATAATTATAACGAACTTCTTGCTGATTGGATTAAAACTCTATTTGACGAGAATAACGATGGACTTTCAGATGACTTGATCAAATCGGTTGGAATAAAGAAGATACACAAGATCATCCCAATTGCCTATCAGCAATCAGTGACTGCTACTATTTGTGGAAAAATGGATTACCTGGTTTTGGATAATGGGCTTGATTACTTGACACAAGTCTTTTTAGTGCCTTCTTCTCTTAGTTTCCTTGGATGGTTATTGAAACAAGCGATTATCATCGGGGCGGATAGGGAAAACATCCCTTTGAAAGCAATTCACAGCATTTTGAAGCAGAATTTAGAGCAGGAAGAACAGAACAGTGAAGTCAAGCTTATATTTTTGATGGTTTTGAAAACCAAGGGAAGTGAAATTGTAGAGAATTTGAAAAGGTTTCACAATTGGGAAAGTAATGCGATGATACATGAGATTGTCAATATGACGCAAAATTCTATTGGAAACTTTTTGCAGTTATCAAACGACGTCGAATTGAATGATGATATAAATCTATATGAGGAATTTGGCAATTGCATTATAAGCCTAGTCGTAAAAGAAGAGAAAAATTATAGACTTGCATTTGACCTTTTCAGCATAATAGGAGTGGAAAATCTAATTAAATATATTAATGATCTGATTATAACTTATCAGTACTCAATAACAGGGGGCGAGGATGTGAAAGTTTTCATTAATGTGTCTATATTTCTCTTGTCGCTTTGCTCTATTGGGATGGAAAAAGAAAAATGGCTAGAATATCTATCTAGCCAAACTGTGGAGTTCAAAGCGGTTTCACAGTCAGACACTTCTTTTGTTTCTCCGTTCAGCTTGGATTATAGTAGCGCCCTTGACGACCTGAGTCAGGCCCGTTCATTTACGGATGACTTGTTCAGCGAAGAAGTGACTAAAAACGACTCAGTACAGAGCGTTGACTTGGTTTTATCGAAAATTAAAAACGTGCTAAGTCCAATGCTTGTATTTGGAGACATTGAAGAAACCCCAGATAAGTCTGCTGTTTTGAAAGCAACTGATGTTCTTAAAGAGATTTTAATTCTAGATGTGAATGCCATCTAAGGCCTGGTTTCCGTTTATAGGTATCTCCATAGCCGCCCGGTGTGTAACGTAACAAACGATTCGTCACGGTATCATTTAAACTCGATTTCATACTTCATCCTGCGTACCTCGTATAACTCTTTGCTTAAAGCAACTACCTTAAGCTCTGACTGTTTTAGTTTTTCCTTCAACTGCTCGTTATCGTTTCTTAACGTTTCATTGACTGACGCCTGTTCCTCGTTTCTTGCTCGGGATTCGCTTAATCGTTGATTTATGTCACTCACATATTCCCCTAGCCATAAGTAGACAGCTCTGGGGTCTTCGTTGAAGCTTCCTTCTGGGGCTTTTTTGTCGTTCGACTCACTATCTGACATTTTGAGTTTATACGTATAATAGTTTTCTTGGAGTTAACCACTCGGCAAAAAAAACTCTCAGGCTAATATTCTATTCTTACTAAAGCTCATCTACTATGTTTACACTAGTAAAACAAATACTCTCCTACAATCCTTCTTACCACACTTCTTATAAATTACTTGTCGATATAGACTTTGCTTCCACAATATACTTGCTGCAAAATCTTATACTGCCACGGAGCTCAATCTCTACATTTTCTTCTAAAAGGTTTCATATTGTACCTGTTCGAACAACTAAATACGCGTAAGTAATAGGACATTGAAGACACCTCCATCTATATATCATTATTTGTCGTTGGTTATGTCTGAAGTGAATTATCAAGTAATAGAGGAGACTCCACAAAAAAACGCGTCTGATGTCACGAGAATATATAGTAAAATTAAACGCATTTTTTTTGCCATTAGCTTAACATTGATTAGATCTTAATAGGGTGGATGAAAGAATAGCTAGATGTCGCAGTTTAAAAGATCATTTGAAAGCAGCCATCAAGAGCAAGCACATTCTCTTCCAGCGGCATCACAGAGCCTTCAGTCTTCTCAGATCGAAATTAACTCTTCGCAACAACAGTTACTAAAGAAGATTAAACGCCCCAATGGAACAGAGGAGCCATCAGAATTCGAGCAGGAGTTGCTTGAGATGACTCAGTCGTCGGAGAAAATGGGACACGAGGAAGAACAGAGCTGGAAGAGGCCGCCTCTCCCCTCGAACTTCAGCGCGAGCACAACAGATATAACTTTTCAGCAGTTGGATGCGGAAGAGAACTTGATAGATGGATTATCGACGGCCAGGTTTTTTGGTATCACGGAGGAAGGGTATTCTGTGTTGTGTGAGATCAAGAACTTTTTGCATTATTTCTATGTCCCCGTTCCTAAGGGCTTTTTCAGAGATCTGCACTTATCCCAATTCGAAAACTACTTGAAGAACAATTATCAGGGCGTGTGTAAGGTGGAAATATACTTGAAGGAGCTGATTTGGGGCTTTAATAACAACATCAAGAGCCCCTTTTTAAAGATTTATGTCGATAACACTAAGAACATCTCAAAGATAAGGGGTTCTTTTGAAAGAGGAGAAATACGGTTCGAAAACCTCTTTCCACCCCAAAACATAACCTATGATAATATCAATTACCTTTTGAGACTCATGATAGACTGTAAAATAAGCGGAATGACCTGGTTGACTCTTCCTAAGGGCAAATATGGAATAGTAGATGACTTTGAGAAGATATCAACATGCCAATTGGAGTGCTTCATAGACTATAGGGACATAATTTCTCACCCTGCTGATGGTAAGTGGCTTAAGTTGGCCCCCATGCGTGTCTTATCCTTTGATATTGAATGCTCTGGTCGTAAGGGTATTTTCCCTGAAGCGGATCAAGATTCTGTCATACAGATTGCTAATGTTGTTCTGAAAACTGGAGAGCTGAAACCATTCGTTAGAAATGTGTTTACTGTTAATACTTGTGCATCGATTATTGGTTCTCAGATATTTGAGAATGAGACAGAAGAGGAAATGTTGATGCGTTGGAGACAGTTCATGGTTGATGTTGACCCAGATATCATAATTGGTTATAACATCGCAAATTTCGATCTTCCATATTTAATTGATAGAGCGAAAGCTCTAGGATTGAAAGATTTTCCTTTCTTTGGGCGTCTTCCTTTTGTGAAACAGGAAGTGAAAGATACAGTTTTCAGTTCAAGAGCCTACGGAACCAGAGAAAATAAATTTGTGAACATTGATGGACGTATGCAATTAGATCTCTTGCAATTCATTCAGAGAGAATATAAGCTTCGAAGTTACACATTAAACTCTGTGTCCGCATATTTTCTAGGAGAACAAAAAGAAGATGTACATCATTCGATTATTACTGATCTACAAAATGGTAGTCGAGAGACAAGGCGACGTTTAGCTGTGTACTGTTTGAAAGATGCGTATTTGCCTTTAAGGTTGATGGAAAAGCTTATGTGCCTTGTTAACTACACTGAAATGGCAAGGGTTACAGGTGTTCCTTTTTCCTATTTACTTTCCAGAGGTCAACAAATCAAGGTCATTTCACAGTTATTTAGAAAATGTCTTGAAGATGATATTGTGATTCCTAATATGAAGAGTGAAGGCAGTAACGAAGATTATGAAGGTGCGATTGTTATTGAGCCTATTCGTGGCTACTATGATGTCCCCATAGCCACGTTAGATTTCAGTTCATTGTATCCTTCCATTATGATGGCTCATAATTTATGTTATACAACATTGCTTAATAAACAAGCCATCAATACCTTAAATTTGAAGGAGGGCGACTATACCTTAACCCCTAATGGTGATTATTTTGTTAAAGATCATAAGAGGAAAGGGATTTTACCTACCATTTTGAAGGAATTATTATCAGCGAGAAAGAAAGCCAAGGCAGACTTGAAGAAGGAAACTGATCCATTCAAGAAGGATGTCCTCAATGGAAGGCAGTTGGCTTTAAAAATCTCTGCTAACTCTGTTTATGGTTTTACTGGTGCTACAATTGGTAAATTACCTTGTCTTGCCATTTCATCTTCTGTGACTGCATTTGGTAGAGAAATGATTGAGAAGACCAAGAATGAAGTTCAAGATCATTATTCTATCAAAAATGGATTTCCATTTGATTCTCAGGTTATTTATGGTGATACTGATTCTGTAATGGTTAAATTTGGGTTCAAAGATATAGAGACTTGTATGAAATTTGGTGAAGAAGCCGCTAACTATGTGTCAACGAAATTCAAAGATCCTATAAAGCTAGAATTCGAAAAGGTGTACTTCCCTTATCTTTTAATTAATAAAAAGAGATATGCCGGCTTGTATTGGACTAATCCAAATAAGTTCGATAAAATGGATACTAAAGGTATAGAAACTGTGAGAAGAGACAACTGCAGATTAGTCCAAAATGTTATCACTAAGGTCCTCGAGTATATCTTAGAAGAAAGAGATGTTGCAAAAGCTGAGCATTATGTCAAACAAACGATAGCGGATTTGTTGCAGAACAGAATCGATTTGTCTCAATTAGTCATTACCAAAGCTTACTCCAAGCATGATTATGCTGCAAAGCAGGCTCACATAGAGTTAGCAGAAAGAATGAGAAAGAGAGATCCAGGTTCTGCTCCTACTTTGGGTGATCGTGTTGCTTATGTTATCATCAATTCAGCTAGTTCAAAAAATTACGAAAAATCGGAAGACCCTCTCTTTGTGTTGGAACATTCGTTACCAATTGATGTGAAATACTATTTGGATAACCAATTGTCAAATCCATTGATGAGGATTTTCGAACCCATTTTAGGTGAGAAGAAAGCGAAAGAATTGTTGGCTGGTTCACATACAAGAACTATCAAAATGTCTGCTCCTAAAACTGGAGGCTTGATGAAGTTTGCCAAAAAGGCAGAATTATGCAAGAATTGTAAGTCACCATTAAAGCCATCTAACAAAGGTGCTCTTTGTGAAAATTGTTTACCTATGGCCCCAAAACTTTATGGCGATGCTCTCGCCCAAATGAACTATTTAGAGAATAAGTTTTCAAGATTATGGACAGAATGTCAGCGATGTCAAGGATCTCTTCACCAGGAAGTATTGTGTTCAAACAAGGACTGTCCCATATTCTACATGAGAAAGAAAGCGCAAAAAGATGCTGGTGCGCAGGCGAAAGATTTATATAAATGGAACGAAACTCTCTGGTGATAAAGTACATAAATATCAAATTGCATTAAGCACTATTTATAACTATAATTTACAATAATACAAATTTTAAACAAAAATGTATTCCGGTTCTTCAAGTACCATTCTCAGTATTAACATCAATATCCATAGAATCAGAGTCGCTAAGTTTTACTTTCGTAGAAATTAAACTTTCTGTTACAGATCTATTTTCCATTGTTAACCTTCCCGGGCGCAGCATTGATTCATTTGAACTTGATTTTTTTATCTTAGCAGGTTCGGAAACTGTATCTGATAATGTAGGAGGGGTTGAGCTAGTAGAATTATTATCATTGGTTGAGTAAGTATTATTGGACTGATAGCTTCCACCATTAGGACTTGAGTTGATAGACAATAAATTTGCGGTATCAGAATTCTTGATGGAACTTTCCTTCAATATTTTCGCAAAGTCAGATGTTCTGTTATGATTATTTTGCTTGGAAATTTCCTTCAATTGGGATATATTATGGATGCACTTACTGATAGTTTGCATCAACAATTTAGGTTTCAATGGCTTAGAGACGTAATCATCCATACCTTTAGCCAATGACTTTTCTCTATCTCCTAACATAGCGTGTGCTGTTAATGCTATTATTGGGGTCCTGAAGCTTAACGAATCAATTGGATTAGACTTCTTCTCCCATTGTCTAATTTTCTCTGTTGCTTCAAAACCTCCCATAACTGGCATTTGTACATCCATCAATACTACATCATATTTCTTACGTTTTATAGCTTCAAAAGCTTCCAAACCGTTCTCAACAACCTCTATTTGATGTCCTTCTTTCTCCAATATCTTCACAGCAAGCTTTTGATTGACTAAATTATCTTCTGCCAACAAAATATTATAGGAAATTGACTCATCACTCTTCTGAGAAATTGACCTTGACTCCAAAGCAGGTATTATGGCACTGGCTAAATCATTTATTGTGCAAGGAGTATTACCGTAAGATGAAATACCCAAGTCAATACATACTCTCATGGTCAATTCTGGAATGGAGTGATGCAAAAGAACCAAAGGTATATATTTTACCTCCGAAAGCAAACGTAACTTTTTAGCGGTCTCAATAGAGTCAATCATAATGATGTCATATTGTACGGGATCAGATAAGTTAGAGTCGCTGATGTTGCGTACAGCGACAGGATTAATACCCAAATCACGAATACTCTTGCATATATCCTCAAGCTCTTCATCAGTATGCTCTGTTGAAATAAACAAAACATAATGCTGACTAAATGGTAGTAACTGTTCATTATGACGTGTGTATTTTATCTTTGATGGAGAAACCATAACCGTGAAATAAAAGTTAGATCCATCACCATAGTCCGACGTTACCCAGATTTCACCACCCATCAAGTGAATCAATTGCTTGGATATAGATAAACCTAAACCAGTACCACCGAACTTCCTCGTTGTAGATCCATCTGCTTGGCAGAATGTGTCAAATATAAGACCTAGTTTGTCCGACTCAATACCAATTCCAGTATCACTTACACACACTTCCAAGAGTAATTTATCAGGCTCATCTGTTGTTTTCGAAGACTTCTTCACACTAACACTGACTTTACCTTCTTTTGTGAACTTTATGGCATTTCCGGCCAAATTCAAAATAACCTGTCTTAATCTGAAGGAATCACCAATCAAGTTGTCTGGGAATGAAGAGTCACACAGATAAGTAAGGTCTAGGTTCTTTTCAATAGCCTTAACTGCGAGTGTTTTCAATGCGCCAAATACCGTATTACGCAAAGAAAAGTCAATTTGTTCCACGGTCATTCTGTTGGCCTCAATCTTGGAAATGTCTAGAATATCATCTATAATTGTTAATAATGAATTAGCTAAATTGTGAACGATAGACAACATTTCTCTTTGGTACTGAGTTAACTCTGTATCTAAAGAAAGCTGAGTCATACCGATGATACCATTCAATGGTGTTCTGATCTCATGCGACATATTAGCTAAAAATTCAGATTTGGCACTGTTGGCTAATTCAGCTGCTTCTCTTGCTGCAGTATTTCTTTGAATAGATTCTCTTAAATTCAAAACCATCTGGTTTATTTTTGTCTTTAAAGCATCCATTTCACCACTTGCCTCCACAGTAATAAATCTAGTAAAATCACCATCAGTAGCAGCAGCTGTGATTTGAGCGAACGCTCTTACTTGAGATGTCAAGTTAGAAGCCATAGTATTGACATTAGAAGTAATTTCCTTCCATAACCCATCAACGTCACTGACCTGAGCTTGGATACCTAATTTACCATTGATACCGACATCTCGGGCAACCTTAGACACTTCAGAAGCGAAAAGTTGCAAAGAGTCCACCATCTTATTGATTGTGTTTTTCAATTGTAAAATTTCGCCTTGGGCGTGAACATCAATCTTTTGTGACAAATCACCGTGAGCCACAGCGGTAGTGACTGTAGCAATAGATCTGACTTGATTCGTTAAGTTAGTAGCCATTAGGTTCACATTCTCTGTGACCGCCTTCCATGCACCTTCGACGTCTTGAACATTGGCCTGGCCACCTAGGATACCAAGTGTACCGACCTCGCGAGATAGAGTAGTGACTTCCAATGCAAAATTCTGTAATCGATCCACCATTTGATTTATAGTTAGCTTCAAATTTAATATTTCTCCCTTACAATCAGCTGTAACCTTCTTTGATAAATCACCCTTTGCGACAGCAGTGGTAACATTTGCAATGTTACGCACTTGCGTCGTCAAATTCAACGCCATGGCATTTACGTTATCTGTTAACTCCTTCCATATACCTTCCACATTTTCGATGAGGGCTTGACCACCCAATATACCCAAAACACCGACATCTCTGGCGACCTTGGAAACCTCAAAAGCGAATGTTCGCAATTGGTCCACCATAGTATTTATAGTCATCTGTAACTGGAGAATTTCTCCCTGGGCATGCACGTTAATCTTGCGGCTGAGATCACCGCGGGCAACCGCTCTAGTGACATCAGCGATTTCTCTGACCTGGTTGGTCAAGTTGAGAGCCATTATATTGACGTTGTCGGTCAAGGATCTCCATATGCCGACACTGCCTTCATTCTTGGCCTGTCCCCCTAACTCACCGTTGGCGACCTCTGTAGCGACCTTGGTGACCTCGTTGGCAAAGGCCTGAAGCTGGTCCATCATGGTGTTGATTGTGATCTTGACCTTCAAAATCTCGGGATCGGATTCCACCGTGTGGATCTCCACCTTCTTCGACAAGTCTCCCATCGCCACCGAGATCACAACTGTGCCGATCTCAGAAAGCGCCTGCTTGAATGCCCGGTTGGCGTCGTTGCTCGTGTCGAGCTCGCCCTTCAACTCGCCGATCAAAGCATCCTGTGACCTGACGTGTTTCAATAGCCTATCCCTAATCGCCGCATGCTCTCGCTCAAACACTATCGGATCCTCCAATACCTTGATAAGTTCTGCACAATCCATATCTTGATTGTCCAGAATCCTAGCTCTCTTTGCTGCCTGTGTAATTTTGATCAATTTTGCTGTTTCAAACTTGAATTTCGAATACGTATAACACGAACAAATATCCTACCCTGAATTTCTAACTTTCTCAACTAGATCTTCTTTTCTGATCTTTCTGTCCCTTACTTGTATACTTGTCTTTCGCCTGCTCTATTGTCTACTCCTGCGTTATTTTGACTTTTGATGTTACCTATTCTTCGCCCCTTTAATGTTTTTTTGTATCCTCGCTCGGATTAACACTTCTAATGAATGTTAACCTGTCCTCAAAAAAACAATGAACGCGATAAGATTCTATCTTTTCCGAATATTCTTCACTACGAATCAACTTTCTACCCGCTATACCGTGTATCTAGGTAATCTCTCGGTTACTTGCTTGTCGACTTTACTGGCTATTCCTATTGGCGCTGCGGCTAACACTGCTACTTCTTTCTATTTGGTAATCTCGTAAATGCTTATTTAATCGTCAACTGTCTGGAAATTATTTTCTGGTGTCGTCTGAAGTCGTGCGCCGCGCACAAGGGACAGGCCGTGCACGGTGTTTTATCATGTGACTTTAGCGTGATCAGTTCCAGCAGACCACGATTTGCACCCACTGGCCCCACTGGGGAGCGTCTGGCAGGTTTCTGGCATGCTGCGTCAGCGTAGCAGCGACGGGGTATAAGAGGGCGCGAAGCGCTGGCACGCTGTGTAGGGTCCCGGCTACTGTATTCAGAGAGAAGCAGAGAGAAGCTAACCATGGTATATCGATACAGAGTTGTCGTCGGGACCTCGATGAGGGTGGCGGCAGTGGTCTGCGCGGTATTATATATGGCGCTAGTGGCGGTGGGGGCGCCTGTTGTGTCGGCATTTGAGGGTGTGGGGGGGAGCCTGGTGCGCGGCTTGAGGGGGGTTAACTTGGACCTTGATGGGAGAGAGCTAGCGGCGGACGAAGCACGGTACATGGCCGAGGTGGGGCTGCGCATTCATGGGGACGGCGCGAGCGCCAGCGACGCCGTCCCAGACCCTGAGCCTAAGAAGTACGAGATTGCGCGTCGCGAGGACTTTGACGCCCGCAAGATGGGGTACGTTATCGCTGGTGGGGGCAAGGGTGTGGTGCTCTTCAGGGACAGCAGAACAGTGCTCGTTCCCTACTCGGACTCGCTGGACGCACAGTCCTCGGGTACAGTGCGCTACAAGGAGTATGACTTCACGGCTCCGGGAGCAGTAACTACGCAGTACGAGTCCGTTCTTTTCCCCGCCAGCCCCTGCTTGAGGTTCGGGGACCTGGACGCAGGCTCGGGCTCCGTCAATATCGGCTACTCGGTCGGCCTCCTGCTCACAGCCCCTTCCACTACTGGTTCTCTCGAAGTGCTGGGCACCAACCTAGCCTTGACTCTCTCCGAGGCACTCTCTGCCAAGAGTTCTCTATCTTTCACAGGAACCTATACGTGCAGCTCAGAAAACGGTACCGATGTCAGATTATTCTACAAGGTTGGCACAGTTGCGGTGGCACCCAAGAGCAGAAACTTTTTCTATAATAAAAAGAAAAAACTTTTGTTCAGTGATAAGTGGATGCACATGAGTCGTATGAAATACTTGTTTGATGCCACGCCTATTTATTTCTGTGCCACGGAGGACAAATTGGATTTGATGTGCGATAGGCCAGGCGTTGAATTTGTAGATGAAGACGGGAACATATTTAATTCCGTTTTAGATCCTCTGTAAGTGGTGTAGACAGGCAGCTTTGAATGTACGGCTGTTAGTATATAATTTGTTCGACTACTTTCTACTTTTATCATTCTGGAAAGACAAAACCAAATTAAAAAAAAAAAATCGTATCTTGTTTGTACATGAATTAGTTTTGTTCAATAATATATAATTATATTAAATTCAATTCTCTCAATGCTCCACAATTGGGCATGGGAAATTCCTCTGCTCTCTTGAGTTTGTCATAATCGATGGAAAACCAGCCTTGAGCATCTTCTATCATTTCATTCTTTATCAATTGTTCCCTCGAACATTTTGATCTCTTATCTTGTACATACAAATTTTCCACCTTCAGATCAAAATTCCTCAACTGTTTGCTACTCAATCCGGACTTGGTCAAGAATTTTTCAGAAACGTAAAAGGGAATCTTGTACCTTGGCGTGATTCTTTCCTTATTGTAGAGAGTATTTTTAGAGAAAGAATAGTCTGGTGTCGAGTCTTCGGAAAATAAATGCGAGACCAAGGGAACTAGTAAAAATAAAAGGAATGGTAAGAACTGTCGAATGAGGCCGTATATAGATGTGTCTTCCTGTTCTCTTTGTTGGCGCTCTCTTGGCTGACGTCTAGCTCTTGTGTTCTGCGTAAAAAATGGGTGGTCGTCACCTCCAAATGATTGGAATGTGAAGCCATTATTTCCAAATGTAAAAGCGGGTCCTCCCGCGCCGAATCCACGGCCACCTCCACCTCCACCTCCGAAAAAGAAGTTCAATATGTCCTCCTCAAATAAAGTGTCAGCGCCTCCTCCTCTAGCTCTAGCGAATGGGCTGGTATTAAACATCTGTTCCGAGCTAGAAAATCCAGCCTGTCTATTGTCAGGGTCAGCGCCTGTTTGATCAAAGATCTGTTTCTTCTGTGCATCGCCCAAAACACCCCATGCTTTGTTCAAAATCTTGAATGCCTCGGCCGATCTAGGATGTGGGTTTTTGTCCGGGTGTAACTTTACCGCTAATTTTCTATACGACTTTTTGATCTCAGAATCAGTAGCGGTTTTGCTAACCTCCAAAATTTCATAGAACTGGTCAGGTTTATATGACAAAACCTTAAGAACAACCTTCTCCTGATCCTTGGTATGTGAAGACATGCTGATCTGTTCCAGACTGTAAACAATGAATCTTTTGGATTATTTGCCTTCAACTACAACTCACTCACTGCCTTATCCTCCCTCGATGATTAAAGATCTTATTTGGTTATTTTTCACCAGATATTATCCTGGAATTACCGAAACTACGTTTCAGATACTCTTGAAGTCCAAGTAGTATAAATGCAGCTGTCTTAGATTGTCCAAAGCTTAAGCTTTTTATTCAGTTTATCCTTCCAGTATGATATATCAACGTCCACGACCTTGGAAATATATCGAAATTTTCAGTATGGCGAAAATGGGCAGTCGAAAAAAAATCGGGGCGAGCTGGGAATTGAACCCAGGGCCTCTCGCATGCTTGTCAATAAGCTCAGTATTACTGAACAATCGCCCAAAGCGAGAATCATACCACTAGACCACACGCCCTATATCTGGAAAATTGTAAGGATAATACACCTTTATCCATACTACTATTATTATATTAACGTACTACCTACAGTACTTCTTTACTAAATGGCTTATGCCCCATGTTCCAGATACAGTCCATATGATTATTCTCTACTATATAAAGAGTAGCTCAATTCCCTCTATTCATGATGGAATTACGGTTTATTTAATATAAATACGAGCCCTATTACTAAAGATCCCAGGTTAACCATACCCACAGTGACCTTGTACGTTAAGAGTTTGTGATTATCAGACCTAAATCTACTCACGAACCCTAACACTTGGTAGCGCCGCTTACTTTGCCATAAATTTTTTTTCCAACCATGAGTTCTGATCAGAATACTATGATTCAACTGTTAATGGAACAGGTACAAAACCTTACCAATATTACAAGTGAAATGCAATGGAAACTAGACCAGAGCCATCCATGCCTACACCAACATGGTATTCCACTCAGAGAACAATACCTTCCCAGGTTCCAAGGTAGTGAAGATATTGATGATGTTAATGAATTCCTCTATCAACTTGAACAACTTTATAAAACCAGACAATGGACATCTGAAAGTTTTACTAATGAAGTAGTTCATTATTTGAAAGGCCCCGCCTTAACATGGTACATAGAACTTAAAAACAAAGGTACTCAAGAGTTACTTTTTTCAGAATTTGCTGACCTTTTCCGGAACCACTTTGTCAAATCATTGGCATACTCTGAAATCGTGGAGAATTTCATTAATTTGCGTTTTGATGACTCGAAACCACAAAAATACCTCAAGGAGTTTCGGAAGTGGAACGCTTTAATTCCAGACCTTGAGATAACAGAAAAAACACGGATAGTGGTTTTTATCCTGAAATGTCGAGGATACTACAAATCCGAATTGGCTTTTGAGGACCCAAAAACACTTGCTCGTGCCTTCCAGGTTTTTGAAATTACGCATACACGAGTTCTGGAGGTACAAAGGATAAAAAAACAACGTCAATTTACTCGCAATGGAAATAATAATAAATTTGGTAAAAAGAACAACTATCAGAATGATAGAGGAAATCCTCAATCATTGGATAAAACCACTCAAAAGAGAGAAAAGAAAGCGGTACCCAAGGCCCTTCGAGTGAAAGGCCCGAATGCACAAGCGATTGGAGAACAGAGACTCATGCAGGATATCTCACAACTCACCGAGAAGTGGAGAGAGCAAATCGAGTGCAAGCAGGCCCAGCAGGCTGCCGAGGATAACGTGATCTACATCGAAAAGGATCTCAACGTATTCCAGGAAGACCTTAAACACGGTAGTAACTATTCACCGGAAGCAGCAGGCCATAAAGGATGGCTACAGTTGAAACAAGCGGGAAACCGGATCCAAAAGGAAACGTCTGAAAAGCTCGAGATCGCCGAGTTGGATTGTATTATTAAATACAAAGAATACAAACAGAAAGAGCTAATAGAACTATTCGACAGTTTCTAAGAATCTTTACTGAACAAGAAGGCAACAATTGGGATGTTTATCTTCCTATGTTACAATTTGCGTACAATCGTACTTATCAATCAGCTATTCAAACATCACCTTTTCAAGCAGATCTAGGTCGCTTACCACATGCACCGCAAGCTACTGACACATTTTCATTAGAAGATCACACAATGGATGCTGGTCGCTGATAAATTTCAATTTTAACCAGAACCCAAGATTATATGGCCGAAGCTCAAGCAAACATGGAACGTTACGCTAATCGCAACCGTCGAACATGGAGATCTAGTTCTAGTCCACAGAGAAGCCTTGAGAACAGCTTATCAGTCAAAACACCGACAAATTTATTATGGTCCTTATAAGATTGTTCGTAAGCTATCTGACAACACTTATGAAGTTGATTTAATGCGTGTTCGTAATCCTATTCGTACGATCAATCGTAAGTGGATTAAACGCTACTTCGTTAGAACAAATCAGTTTCCGAAGTCGCCACCCACCACAGCTCGAGAAGCAGTCGAACATGCACGAGCTGGAGAAGTCACAACCTTGTTAGAACACGATACTGTTGATCGACGCTATTTAGTTCTATGGCAGGCTTGTGATCCAACACATTCTACTTTCATAAGTAACACTACTTTCAATCAGATACCAAGACCTGAGAAAGAATCCTCAATTTCAAAGCAACTTTATGATGAATCCCTTGATATATCACGTGATTATGAAGCGTCACATGACGAAAACTCTTCACGTGATTCAAATCGCTTACCTGGTCTAAGTACTTAAGCAACGAGGACGTTACTTTAAATTAAACGGGGGAGGATGTAAGGTTAATACGCCTTTATCAATACTACTAGTATTGATATTAACGTACTACCTACAGTACTTCTCTACTAAATGACTTATGCCCCATGTTCCAGATACAGTCCATATGATTATTCTCTACTATATAAAGAGTAGCTCAATTCCCTCTATTCATGATGGAATTACGGTTTATTCAATGTAAATACGAGCCCTTTTACTAAAGTTCCTAGGTTAACCATACCTATATTGACCTTTCAAGTTAGTTGTTTGTGATTATCAGATCTAAATCTACCCACGAACCCTATCAAAGACAATACAATTCTAAACCTTTATGTGTGTTATTAGTATTAACTTACTATCTCCACGGTAATCATATGTTAATTCATTCTTTACATTCGTTTAGAGCTATAGGCGATCTTGTATTGCCTTCCTTTAAAGATAGAGACACTATTCAATACTAAAATTATCCTCTCTTCTATCAGGTCCCGGCCTAACCTACTCCTAAGTATACATATGTGTTAGATAGCTCCAACATTGTTCGCATAATTTCTAGAACAATAATGTCAAAAAGCTGGACACAGGTGCTCTCGTATAGTCGAGCTTTTGAGTATGATACTTCAGAGACTAGATTTGACATGAGTTGTGTTGATGGTGTGAAAGGTTGGCTTTGGTTTAGCCATGAATAAAGATTTGCACCAATTGCGAAATTTGTCAAAATCTGCCCCTGATACTACGAAAATTAATCGTGGTTTACAGCAGCATTCAGAATCTTGACATCTCTGGCGTTGCTCGGATCAATCCTTGCAATGGCAAACTACTTATCATACAGCTCCCTGACTCTGCATCTACAAGCTCGTACAATTTGCTGATTACCGAGCGTCCGTAACTTTCTGTCTGTTGTTGAACTCAAGTCGACCATAGTACTTTTCACGGCACTTTGCTTCCTCCTTTGAGAGGGTTGCTTCAAGAGTGTACCGGTCCTACGAACCTGGAATGCCGGACGACCCACTTCAAAAACAAGATCCCATACTGCTCGTCCCTCCCTCTCTGGTAAATATGGATGTGTGCATCGCCCGTTATTGTTGGTCTTGAGCCCCGAAAAAAAAATTGTCCTGGGCCAGTGACACACCAAGGGACATCGGTACACATCGAGCGACGCGGGTTATCTCTAGTCCGTGGCTCAGTTCCTCGTCTGCTCTTTGTCCTTTCCAGCGCAAGAAAGGCACCCAGCAAGGACAGAGGCATTCGCCATGAGACTGGCCCGTGCCATGAAAGGCATTTCCTTGACATAGCGCAACCGAACGGCGCTATCAGTCAAGGGACACGACCGGGACTTATGTTCCAAACATACCTTCCTACAAGGGCAAATTTTAATTGCACCTTACATACATCCCGGTCGCCTCCAGACACTTTCCACTCCGTGTGTTCCCGTGGGAAACTTCCTCTATTGTTCAAGTAGTGCCACTATCGTGTTTAGAGCAGGGCTTGCAGTGCAATAGCCCCCTACTGCATTCAGACCAAAACCACTCCAAGAACCAGCCAGGGTCCAGTGCGCTTAATCCCGTTCTCGTTTTCTTTAATGTGCGCTTCGCCCTCTGAGGCGTCTCTTTCCTCCTGGCTTCTGCCTGTTCCTTGCCACACCTTTTCGGATCCTCTGTCTTATGGGAAGGTCAGGGATCGCTTCATGTGACCCTAAAGCGCTTGCGCAACAGCATTATCGAATAATCGCTTATGCTGCATAGTAAGATCCATTCTAGACCTTAAACGATACCCAGACAGCCTGAAGAAGACACGAAATATCTATGTCTGGGAAACACTATGCGAACAAAAACTAATGCCTATTATTCCACAATATTCTACGTGTAAGACTTAATTTAAGACAAAGAGGAATTTACGCACAGAGAAGTATACTTATTATTAAATACCTTACTAATAGTGAATACAATAACAAGCCGCTTAATTTGTCTAGTTACTACCAGTGCCCAATATGAGCAAAGCAAACATTTTATATACAAATTTGGACTCTAGACTGTTTACAGACATGTATCTTCATATGGAATGCAAGAAATACTTCTGTATCTAACCAAAAAACGGCTTGCACCAATCTCTTTTTGACACTCAACAAACCCGTGCTATGAGTGTTCCTTCCAGACTGTCAAGCGCTGCACGATCTGGAACCGATCGCTGTGATGGCACCTGGCAATAAAGAGTGTCTGACACGAAGCATATGAAATTAAAAGAAAACCATGTGCACGCTTTATGCATTAGATAAGACATGCTAATCTGACGCACGCACGTCCTCATCAAAGAACTCCGGATAGCCCCTAAAGCCACTCGGTGAAACAACAGAACGTTCATAGACCTTCAGAAATGGAGGGAGCTAGGCTGTGCGACTGCCCTTGCTGACATTATGCTTGAAAAAGGACGAGTAAAAGATGTTACAGCCGAAAATTAGACTGTCCGATATGTCGCCCACCAACTCCGTCAAGGCCATGATGAGAATCATGATGTTCATGACATAGTATATAAAGGTATCAAGGGTGAGGTAGGCCCACTCGCCGCCCTGGTCCATAAGCTGGCCCATTGTCAACTGTCCAGAGTTGAACCTTGGAGACTCTCCCATTCTGAGACGAATTTCTGTGTGTAAGTAGACGTTTGCAATCGATTAAACGGCGCAAACAAAACCTGGGTATAGCAGGTTCGGTAGATTCTCGACCAGCAGATGTAGCCGTTGCTTGCGAAACGCTCAGCGTCTAGTGAACGACGAAATATGCCCTTCTGTGTTTGTCTGCCAATCTGTCAGCCAGACTTGGGTATACAACTCTTGTGTGATAAACAGCTGATGATATCTCACTAACCTGAGTGGATGTCACTGCCGTCCTCTGTATTTTGTGGTACTTCAGGTTCCTGTCTTTGGACTGGAAACCTCCTCTCGTACAAAATCAAAGCACTCTTAGAAATGTCTTCAGAATAAGCTTCACAGGAATTTCCTATCCCTTGCGTGTCCTAGCTTTCTCAACTCTTGAAGCTATCGATTTATTACACCTTTAAATAAATGTGTTACAGAGAAGATGGCTTAATTATATACTTTTTAAGTTGCAAATGCTGGCGCAGTTATATACACACTGCAAGATTTCATCTGGTTTTGTGTTATTTGGAAATATTTCAGGAATATAATGAACTGAATGTACTTGCCCTTATTTTTCATTATGCCAATACGCGTTAGGGACAATACACCTAAAATAAAATGCAGTGCTTTGGACGGTTAGACATCCTGAAGCGCTTTCTCGTCGACATGGCTTGCTTCGCTAAGCGTGTATCGCTTCGAACCGCAATACCGAGCGCACCGTTTAGGTATGTTATCTTCTGTTGGACAGAATCCTGACTGAAGTGAGGCGTGAAAAACTTTTTATCCTCAGGGACCCTGTATTGTAGTTAGCCCCAGAAAGTTCTTTATGGTAGAGGAGTGCAGTAAAGGAAGCGCAGTAAAGGGTTCAGCCTATAATTCTGCTTGGCCCCTCGAGATAATAGAGACTCGATGCGGATGTAGAACAATAAACAGCAGAGGCTCCTGTATTAGGAATAAGCTAGTCCAGGATAAGCAGGACCAGCACGACGAAGAGAGAAAGAAGGCGGAACTTTTCCTTGGAAAGGGTATTACGTAGAAAGAAATTGTATTTTCAAAGATACCCAGGTGAGGAGACAGCCAGGGTCCTGCTCCGGCAAGCCTTACAGACGACAGAAATAGACCTACAATACATTCAAGACTAACTAAGCAACACTAAAAGCTATCGCTTGCTACTATATCTGTTGAAGCATTATGCGTTACTCGCCCTTTTTCCCATTGTCTCTGCGTTCGTCAGCATTGTCGCAGCTCATTTACTCAAGTAACACAGAGTTATAGAGCAGAAAGTAGGAAGACTTCATTTCCATATAGTAAGAGTTCCAATATGAGGAGACCACATTGTTTGCTGCCATAGTATTGTCTATGGTCTTGGAAAGCTTTATTACTGCTTTTAGACTTTCGTGATAAGACTCAGATTCCTGCGTGCTTGCTTTGGACTTGAGCTTTTTGTTCAAGTTATTTCTTAACGCGTTAATTAGCTGCTCTAAGTTAGAGTCAGAAGTGGTCAAAAAGGTGATATCTTTGTTTACTAAATTCATAAGGGTGATGCAAGAAAGAATAACAATGTCGGGCTGGCTATCGGAAAGACCTTTGGAGATAATCTGCGAACCTATTTCGCTGAACAGTATCCTATATTGGCGAATTAATTCAAGGTCCAATCCTATCACTGTATAGAGAAGTTCGTAGCTTAGTTTACGCACTTCTAAACCATCATCGATGACATATTTGTATGGTCCCATGGGGATAACTTTTTTAAATGCATCCTTGGCAGTAAGCTCGTCATAAACGAGTGGTAGAACTTTTTCTTTCATGATATCAAGTAATAAATTGGGTCTATTGTGAATGCAAGTTAAGATTGTACCAACTAGTACCTGCTTAATTTCTATACTTTCTCGTCTGAGGAATCCCAAGCAATCAACAAGAAGACTTCTCAACAGTGCATCATCTTCTCTGTAATGATTTATTAATTGTTTCAAAATCACGATAATGGTATATATGACCGGCTCGTTATCAACATTATCTGCCATGTTATTCGTTTCCTGAACATACCAATTATCTATAAGGCAAATTTTGGAAAGAACGTCTCCCGATAATCGTAGCTCTGGGACATTAGACTTTGTGTCAGAGTAAAGATTGATAATTGACCATATCTTATTCCAGATTAGTTCTAATAGATCACTATTAGTTGATTTATTGCTCAAAACATGCTTTAGTGAAATCAAATTTAAACTTCTTTGGGTTTCATTCTTTTCGAAATTTTGGAGTAACAAGCTTAAGCCCGATGATGGATCTTTACTGATTAGTATACCTATAGATCTCGAAGACGCTAGTCTTACAGTCTCATCATCGTTCTCTAATAACTTCAACAAGCTTTCTAAATCAATATGCGGTTTTTGGTGATACAATGTAATACACCCAAGGAATTGAATATTGAAAATGAGTTTGCTCTTTGGGATTGGTACTTCGTTATATATGAAATCATTCAACGCCTTCTCAGCGGATTCAATTTCAGAATAAAGATGTTGCTCCACAACAACCACAGATAATGTTTTAGAACTTGTGAAGAGTTTAGGGTCTAATCCTGCGAAAAGCTGGTTCTTTAGGTCATTTTCGTTGTACGCATGTGAAAGGACCTTAATCATTTTTTCAAAACTCGAATCATCAAACCCTTCAACGTCTTCTAACTTTGTATTGATGATTTTTATTATATGATCAATAAAAAGTTTATCGACATGGCAGTAAGGAATCAATTTGCTTGCAATCTCAAATAAGAGTTGAATTTGTTGAAAATCTCCGGTTTGTCCACAATGTTGAATAACGGTCAATAATATTTTAGTGCAATCTCTTCCCTCAAAAGCATGGAAGACGGAGTAATTTGCTAGCGAGTTCAAAAGTTCCAATGACTTGATATAAAGGACATCGTCTGATGAAGATATGAATGACTCTAATTTTGAGACCAAATACTTGATAAAGGATATGAAATCTTCGTTTCCTTTATCGTCAATTTTATTGTTGAACAACGGAACAAGCAGGTCAACCGTTGTTTTCACAGTAGCCTCTGAATTCAAGCTTTGTTTGTAAACATCGACAGCATTTTTTAACCTTGAAGGATCGAGGATAGTGTGAATATGGAACCCAACAACCACGGACACAGCTTTCTGTCTAATATCAGGTGAATAATTACGAGCAGTTCCAATGGGGGCTATCGAATCGAATAAAGTAACCAATCCCGAAGAAATTGCATTGTAGTCTTTAAAGTTTTCAACCTTATTTAAAAACATAGCAACAACACCAAGTGAGTCAGTCACAACGTTACTATAGAAAGTATCACTTTTTAAAGTGAAGGCCAAATCTGTAAAAAATTTAAGAATTATTTCAGCAGGAATCAGAGTTATTTGATCACTTGAAATTATAGTTTTAAAAAAGTTCAAATATTCAGCATTTGTAATTCTCAAACCTAAATCATTCACAGATAACAAAACACGCTCTAAGAACTGAGTCAGACATTGGCTATTAGCGATAATTAGACTCTCTATAAGCTTCAAGTATACTGTGACCCTCTCCGCCTTCTTGAGAACTAAAAGTTCAGTTAGAATCTTTTTTTCTAAAGCTGGCGAGACAACATTAACGAGTTGATTGAGGGGATCGTTTTCGTTTATCATACTGACATCTGATCGCTTAGGTGCGTGTTGACTCAACTTTTTCGATGACTTGTAATTTTTAGTTTTCAGAGGTGTAATGTTAATTATTGCCACTAATGATTTAACACATTCATTAGATACAACATTGTTTCTATCTGTAAGAATCTCAATTAATAATGGAACTAGTTTGGAATAAATAAGAGGTAATGTTTGATTGAATCTCTCAGCTATAGCGCGAGCAAGGATCAAAGCTCTAACTCTTACTTTCCATGAATAGTCATTTTCATCATCATCATTATCAAAACCTTCTTCGTCAGAAAATTCTATATCTGACTCATCACTACCATCCAAACTATCAGAGGAATCAAAATTCAAAGGATCATATTTCAAAAACATCTCAACTATGTGCAAAATCTCATTAATATACTTTTCAATCAGGAGGTAGGGAACTGCATTTATGAGGTTAATTATTGTGTTTAAACATTCCTCCTTAATCAAATTCTCCTGAGTCCTTATATCTATATCATAATCATCAACATCTAGTTCATCATCAAGCTCTTCAAGCTTTAAGTTCTCCTGAACGAACACATATAAGACTTCTATGGAACGATCATTTAAAACGCTAATTTCATACTTTTTTAGCTTAATTAATGACTCTAAGATAGAAGAAAATAAAGTGAGTTTCAAGTTTATAACATCGCCTTTATAGTTTGATTGTCCATCCTTCGAACGAATATGCTCTATTAACTTATTAAGTATCTGGGAAGCTAATTCTTCATTATCAAGATAAGTCAATAGTAAGCTGAACGCTGCGACAGACCTCTTGCTAATTATACCAGATTCATGAAAGGCTATCTCATTAGTCTTTTGTAGCAAGTTGAAAAGTTCCGTTGCATTAAGATTATAGCCTACATTTTTTATGATGTCGATTAAGAGGTCAATTGAGTCGACACTCATTTTATCATTTATAATTCTAGGTGTAAATGTTGTGATAATTTCCCTCGATAGTTTCGGAGAAAATGTGTAATTGCTATTGAATATCGACTTCATTGCCATGCTAGGAAGAGATGTAGTTATCTTGTAATCACTGTAAATTTCATTTTCTTTCAACATTTCTTCATATAATTGACTTAAGACTTTCAATATCCCCTCCGGTGAAATATGCTTGAGGATCAATCCAAATGACTTTACAGCTTGACTTTGTACGTTTGCATTGGTATCTCTTAAGAGTCTAAACAATAAGGGAATGAAACTTTCCACAGCTTTAGATGTCGATGGTTTAACTTCACTCAAATACTTTTTAAAGTCTTCCAAGGCCATAAACCTAAGGTCCGGATCCACATCTAACACTTTATCTTTCAAGACGCTTATATTAATATCAGTCATTTTTATTGTATAAGATGTATGACTACTTTAAATCGGTTTCGCAGAAGATATACTTTAATATTTTTCGAACCACTACTCGAAACAAAATTACGTGCTATTAAATGAAACAAAAAAGTAAATTCATTTTTGGCTAAGTATATAAACTTACAGACGTGAAAATATATGTATCAGATGCTTCATGACTTGGTCAACTTTTCGATTAAGACTTTGGTTTAGACTTTTTAGACTTCTTAGACTTTTCTGATTTCCTCGCTTTCTTTTTATCAGAACCATTTTCATCCTTCGAATCGTGACTATGTTTTCTTTTCTTTTTGTCTTTATAAGCCTTCAAGCTGTCACCGCCAGCCTCCTCAGGTGAACCTTCTGGCTCGGAGTTATTTATGGTATTGGAACTATCAACAATTACCGTGTCATCATGAGCATTAAATTGTTCCTCTTTCTTAGATAGACCAGAAACTTCTACTTCATCAATAATTAGCGTATTGTCTTTATCTATAATACTTGGAGAGGCTTCCTTTTGCTCTTCCAGTATGGGTTCCTCTTCGAGCTCTATTCCCTTGACTAAGGGAGCTGTCTCAGAGAGAAGCTTTAATATCACGACACATCTCTTGACCTTTTCTCTGTTTACAGTTTCTTGGGGCGCCTTCTTCGTATCCTGATTCTTAGATTCATCGTTAGAAGTATTTTCGTTAGACTCTTCGTTATTCAGTGGATCCGACTCTTGGTCAAGATTAGATTCTACCTTTTCCACAAGAGCATTCCATCTATTTATGATATCTTGACACGACTCTACAACTCTATCCCTAGACCCTCCCTGTATACTCTCTAAGTAGGTTAATAAAGCGTCTTCATATTTGTCTTCTATATTTTCGATATTTTTAATGATCCAGTTTTGTTTTTGCTTGCTGAACTTCCAATTAGACCTGTCTTGGGCATACTGCAATAAATATTTTAGTTGATCCTTTTCAGGGGGAGCACCTCTTTCACTTTTTGGTTTTTTGACCCTCTTTGGTGGCTTTTTGCTTCCGCCTTTAGTAGTTTCATTTTTTTTGTTCAACTCTTTGATTTTTTTCAAGTCCTTCTTCGTAATTTTATCTCCATCTAAATGTGCAGTTGTCTGCAATACATTCTCAGAGGACTCAGAGTTGACCTGCAAGCCTAGCTTTTTCCAAGCTGGTACAATATCCATCACGACAAATGCTCTATTTTTGACAATGCTATAACCGTAGTAGAATATAAAGATGCGAGTGCGATGCGAGTGCGATGCGACTGAGATACTCATCGAAAATTTTAAAACAATTTCTACTTCAGTCCCAAGGTATATAGATAGTCAATAATTAGTGACTCTAATATACATCATAGCATTACATTTCTTGTACAATAGTTTTTCAAAGGCTTATGTGATTGGAAATTAATTTCCTTTTTCGATTTATCGACCTCAATGGTAAATCGACCATCACAACTAGCTAGAGCATATTTACACAGTTTGAGTCCGTTATGAGAGAAAGCCACTTGTAATGGATATAGGAGTTGTATACATTTTAAAAACCGAAATCGAAACTATCTTTTCACTTATACAGTTAGGAACAAGGAAATTTTACTAAACAAAATACCCCTAAAAACCTTTTCAGAAGAATACATAAATATAGCATAATTTGTTTTTTTAAAAAAGGCATAGGAGGCCCTCATGGATACATGATACGAAAGAAAGGGCAATTATGGAATATCCATCGCCTATAAATCATTCTATGTATCCTTCTCCTTTGCTATATCTTCTTTCGAAGTCTCTTTTTCCTTTGTATCTTTTTCCCATTGTTCCACCTTGGAAACTATATCCTTAGCGATGCCATCGGCAGTGCCTTTCGGGTCATCAGAACTCTCCATTTTTTTGTGAACATCATCCAAATACCTGAAGGCATTATCGATATATCCATCAAATTTGTTATCCTTACCTTCTTGGTTAAGTGATTGCTTTAACGTCTTTTTAAGCGATTCAACATCCTCGTCACTTGGCCATCTCTGACCATTTTTGATTGTGTCAGAGCCCTCAGTATTGCTAGGTTTATCTGAAGACATGATGATATATATTATTGATATTTTATCTAAACACAACAGTATATAGTGTACTTAAATATTATTGCATGTGTATATTCAAATTTGTGGGGAGCAATGCGAGGAAGTACAACTGTAAATGCTCATACCGAAATATGTTGCTTAGGGATATTTAGCTCATTTAGAAGCTTTGTCATCGGCATTCTCAAACTTTGCAAAACTTTTATGGAAAACATTATCATCAGTATTTCTACTCTTGTTATTTTCAAACTTACCTTCATTTTTCACACCTAAGACCGCTTCTGCCTTACCTTCAAATTTACCCTCAAACTTACCTTCATACTTTCCTTCTGTCTTGCCTTCAAACTTTCCTTCGTGCTTACCTTCGTACTTGCCTTGATGTTTACCTTCAAACTTTCCCTCGGGGACTCCACCTACTGATTTTCCAGAAACTTGCTCTTTTTTATATCCAACTGACGAAGACTCCTTCTGCGCACTTTGCTTTGAACTAACCACACCTGATCCTCCACTATGTGATTCAGACGAAGTATGTTCTTTCTCTGGAAGCTTACCAAGCTCACCTAAGTGAAGATTTTTGTCACTCATATTCAAGTAATGATGATGTTCAGAATATTTTCTGTGCGAGTTTAGGTTCATGATATCGTCTCCGATATGAACTAGGTTCGTAATGGATCGACATTTGATTAGGCCTAAGTCGTGCTTGGATAGGAGACTTCCAAGTGTTTTTGTAATTGACTGGGATGAGACAATAACTAAGAATGATACTATCCATTTAGTGGCAGAAGCGAGTTCTACAGTGAAGAAGAGAAAACCTCCATTTGAACACTATGTCTCCGTGTATAACAAGGCGTACGAGGAGTATAAAAATGAATTCTTGAAGAAACAAGGAAAAGTAAACTCGATAGCGAGAGTAATGGAATTCCAAAAGGGCATGAAAAGCGTTGAAATGAGTTCTGTCAATGAATTGTCTAAGTTAAAGTTCTTCGAAGGACTCACACCGAAAGATTTGATATCTCAAAGTAGCAAGGTCAGTCTAAGAGAGCATTTTCTAGATTTTCTAAAGCAATGTCATTTAGCTGACGTTCCAGTGATAATACTAAGTGTCAATTGGACCAAGTTAATTATGCAATCGGTTCTCGGTTCTCATGGATTTTCGGAGGATTCAATGGCTCTACAATACATAGTTAATGAATTAGAATTTTCAAATGGTGTATGTACCGGTAACTTTGACAATACGGTATCAGTTCGAACAGGGATTGATAAGCTAAATCAAATGGACACGATACGCTCGAAGTATGGGAGCATCTGCTATATTGGCGACAGTTCCACTGATATACCTTGTATTCTCAACAGTGATATGGGTATAATAATGGAAAATGGGTCAGCATGCCAAACATTAAGAGAAATTCATGTACCGCTTGTCTACCTAGTGCAAGGTCTGAGGTTAAATAATGAAGTCACTTATTATGGTAATTGGTATGATATCATTGACTACTTTTTTAGTACTCAAAAATGAACTAAATTCTACCATTATAAGGTTTGGATCGCGATAACTTATCCAATATACATGTGTATAAAAATCTATGATTGAAACTACTAATTTATATGAGCTAGACCAATTATACCAGCATGTATCAGGACTCAGTGTTAAAAAGAATAATTTGTAGTAACTAAAAGTAACATGTTTAAAGCCCTTTGTAAAATAGAGTAATAGTACATTTGATGTATAGGTTTGGTACATTCATAAATATTTTCATCTTTGCCAGTTGTTTGCGGGAGAGGCATACATAACTGGTCCATACTGGCCATATGAGTACCCAGGTGGAGGGGGTGGAGGCCCAATTGGACCTGGAGCTGACATTGGTCCTAGTGAATACTGTACGCCACTTGGAACAACCTGGCCATGATTTAAAGGCGATCTATGCAGCATTTGAGGAACAGGCAAAGGTCCCATCTGAACACCAGGAGGAGGTTGGTGATACATGTACAGAGGGTATTGAGGATGATTAATAGCCGAGTTCGGTTGCTGACTTGGTGACCAGACTTGCTGGGAAGCGGGTCTTGGAGTTGAAGATTTTGAAGTCTTGTATGGTTGTGGCAAAGGATAAAATAATTGCTGAGGACTTTGATGAGGATATTGCTGCTTCGCATGTGCCTGAGAGGGTGCAGCGGAATGTGGCCTATTTGGAGGACTTTGCTGTTGCACTTGAGCTGAAGGTGCTGCTTGGTAATTCACAGATTCTTGGGGTTGTTGAAATTGACCTGCTCCGCGAACATTTCCTTGCACCAAAGCAATTCTTTCAGCAGGAAGCAAAGCCACATAATCTCTAATCAAAAAGTTAGGGACATCTGGGCATTCTCTTGGAGGAGGAGGAGCAATCTCCTTTTTAGAAGCAGACATCAAGCTTTTCGCCCTTTCCTCGAAAAAAGTAGCACTATCAGCATCTCCAATCGACTTGAAGCAAGTCGCAGCCCTTGCACAAGCATCAGATGCATCCATTAATTGATCCTCTGACTGCTCGTATACACAACTAAGACCATCCCAAGCAAGTGCGGTGGCATGTGAATTTTCGTCAATATGCAATCTTAAAGCCTGGGAGTAAGCAGCAAGCGCATCTGGCAATTGCTTTAACTGTAAATAAAGCTTTCCAACTGCTAACCAAGTTATAGGAGAGTTTGAAGCTCTCCTCAAAGCAACTTGGTAACAGTCATAAGCAAGTCTTGGTGAGCCCATTACGGAGTAAGCTTTACCCATCAAATACCAAGGTAAAAAATCACCTTCACTGCTAGTCTCACTCACATTTTCGGCGTCTATAATTTTTTGAGTGACTTTTATCGCTTTTTCAGCATTTTCTGGGGAATTATCTATAAGAAGCAAATAAGCATGCGTCATTAGAATTCGTGGCGAATCGCCCAAGATAGATTCAGCTCCTTCACAAGCCTGTAAAGCACCCTGTATGTCGTTTGCCCTTTCCTTTGCGGTGGCTAAAGCGCACCATAAAGCGAAATGCTCATCGATCCTTGAGAGAGGAGGTGGAGGAAGAGAGAGAGTAACTGTTAATTCGGTGATGGATAATTCTATATTTCCGTCAGCTGCTGATATCGCGGCAAGTTCAGCATGTGCTGAACGCGCAATTTCAATATTTTCTGGGGTGAACTGACTAAGTGATTCCGGGAGCATGGAGAGACAACGCATAAGACAGTTGGCAGCCTGTGCCCTGTCATTCTTTCTGATCAAAGTTTCAGCATTCAAAAGCCAAACAGAAGGATCATTGCTATCAAGCTGCATACTCCTTTGTACGGCTTGCTGAGCTTCTTCCACGAATCCCATTGTTAAATAGCATTCAGCTAACTCTTTGAATATTGCTGGGTCATTTCTTAACTCCTTGTTTTCTTCAAGAGATCTATTGAGTTTTTCGATTGCCAGTTGACTACCATATATTTCATTATTTTGCATGTCTTGAAGCCTCAAACAATGGCTCAACCTCTTTAAAGCCTCGGCATTGAACGATTGATGACCGAGCGCAAATTCAAAAGATTTTATAGCTGCAGAGGTAAGTCCCAATGTTATCGAGCAGTTTCCCACCGCAATCCAAGTTTCCACAGCTATCTCATCAAATGTTTCTTTACCTCTCAACTTTTTATACTTAATATCTGGTGTGATACTTCCCTTTCTCTTCATTTTTCTTCTTGTTAATCGTTAGTTACTCTGTGTGTTTTGATGAAAGGCCCAAAAGTTGCGATATATGCCAATTTGGTAATATAAGAGTTTGAATATCTTCAAATCAAATGCTTTTCTTTCTGGTGAAAAATGAAAAACAGTCTTGCCTACTAATTCACTAATTCTTTCACAATCTCTATCACTCGTTTATCACTTACTGAAAGATATTAGTATAGCGCTATTGCAGGAAGTTCCGGTCAAAATGATTCAAAGTTAGCAAACCAAGTAACAGGGGAATTCCAACTATCTTTCGCCAGACCGTTAATTTGCTGATCGCAATACGTTATTTCTTCTGACTAATGCAAGGAGTTCTAATTGCTACAGTTTCGCCTAGATTCTCCAAGTTCAGTTCTGATTACACAGAAAAATTCGTTATACCTTCTAATTTCGAAAATGGTTCTTCGGACAAAAGCGTATTCGAAATTTCTGTAACAGTCTCCTGTTGTGGGGACTCTGCTTCTAACAAAAAACAATAATACAGCGCCAGCGGTTTTCTTAGTGATTTATTCAACCCAATTTTTTAATTTGTCTTCCTTGAGGCGCTTTCTTTGTTAAGCTGTGCCTTGATTCACTTCTAATTCTATGATCTCCTTCTCTCTCACTAGACTTGAGTTCTTTCTTATGTTTCCGTGTTTCTGTGTTTCTGTGTTTCTGTGTTTCGATATCTCGTCCTTCCAAACTAGCCGACGCTATGAACAACTTGAAAACGAAAGAAAAGTGGAAACCAAACGGCGACGAAATCAAAAATCACTGGAGCCTAAAAGCAAAGAAAAAAAAAAAAAGGAAAAAAAAATAAATCCAGGTATAAATCAAATGCCTAATGTAACTAAATGTCAAATAAAAGAATAGATAAACACTAGTGGATCAACTCTAATAAATTTTGGGAAAATTTTCCTTTTGAAAATTCGCTTTATTTTATAACTTGAAATACCTCCTATGTTGAGCAAACATTAATATGACTGACTTTGTCTTGTCAAAGCCCGTACGATTCTTTGCATACTTATGTGACTAGACATGCGGTAACGAAAAGACTTGCATTTTAGGCATTTCATCACATTGCAGAGCGCATATGCACCAAACATCGCATTTTATATCTTGCTTAGTGAATGCACTGGATAATTGTTATTGGAATGTGGGGGCCTCGAAAAGGGATAAAGGGGGCGTGGCATATGCAGATCTTGTATGCTTTCCGCGCAGAACCGGAAATTACAAAGTCTTGCAGGACGAGACACATGAATATCAACTGTATGGCTGCGAGACCTTACATAGAACGAAGGCTTGTTCTTGAGCTTATAACGTGGCACTATAAGGAGTGCGCAAATGAGGATCAAGCGGCTTCAAGGGTATTTTTTAGCATTTTCTAAATATAAGTTTATTTTTGGGTGACCCTCGGAGCCCACCAGCTTTTGTGGTGCATGGGTTACTCTCAGACACAAAAGCGGCGCCACCGAGTGCCAGTGCCACCCCAGACATACTGGCACACATGCAGCAGATCTTTCCCTGGCGGTTCGGAGCAGGAAGGTGGGACTGGGAAGGGGCCGAGGGGCGGCATCGAAGCTCAGCGGAGGACACGCTTGCCCGAAGCGCTCCACTTTTTCCGGCAAGTATTTACACGTATATGGAATGACTGACTGCAGTTTTGGCCCTCCGTCCGCCATATGGTTTACGACTGATAGGGCTCCGCGTACGCATACAACAGAGGCCTGTGCCTACGTGGTTACCGGCGAAAGCAACTACGTCGCCGCCGGCGGTGAGGAGAGCCTGGAGACCGATCTAAGTCAGCCTTGTGGCAGAGGCGTATACGCAGGCACCAGCAGAATAGGATTAACTGTCCGCATAATAAGAATGGCTGCCACGCGCCCAGAGCCAAACAAGCACCACACTGCAGTGGACGGTCATGCATGAGCCTGCATGTATCATCAGCGGTGGGCCTTGAGGGCTTGCGCGGCATACGGTATTCGAAACGTACCCGCAGAGTGGTGAGTTAGCGAGAAGTTCGGCCAAATTTTTTGAATCGTCCGCAGGGCGCTTCTGGACCGTACGGGGGAACGTTCTCGCGAAAAGTCGTTCCTGGCCAAGATACACCGTAAGTCTTGGCTGTACTACGGTGGGAGGGGAGCAGTATGATAGGTGTCAGTACAGCGACGAAATCGTAGAAGTTCGCGGCCCAGCCCAGTCACCGGGCTGGGAGCTAGACCCCTACATCCCCACCGTTACGAATCTATATCAAGCACTTACATGTAGACCGCCGCTGGTTTCGCGATGGATATCGGGCCGTGTATGTGTTATTGGGGAATGGATGCATATTTGGCATTTCCTTGTACATAAGTACCGTAACTGGGTAGTTAAAATGTGAAAATTATCGCCTGGTTTTGACGGATCGTTCTGCGCCTTCTGCGCACAATAATATGCAAGTGTACCAGAATAGCGGCGTTACATTGTTAAGTCCTGTGGGCTGTCAATACTGTAAGAAAAAGGGATCTTTCAATAGCCGATGTGCTGCGCCTGTCCTTCACGCACCAGTAGCATACGCATATGCGGCGATGCGCCTCGCGGAACTAAAACAACGTTCTATCTCTTTTAAACGTGCATATACTTTTACGCCGGTTGTTACCTGGAATGTGCTGTGCTGAGCGGTTCCTATAGTCAGATTCCGCTTGTGTCTCTCTGCTAGCCTTGGCGAGATGAATACGACTTTCGCCCAAGACGTTTGGTACCGCCGTTACTTCTCCCCGCAGCTATGCAAGCATCTACACCGGCGAAGCCCGCTCATAGAAGCAAAGTCGGGTCAGTAAAGGACCCACTGTTTCTTTCCCTCGTGACGGCGCACATGCCCATATTAGATGAGATCTTTGCAGGAAAATATAGGTCACAAGCTGCGCAAAGAGCTTCGTTCAAACGGCAGGACTTCGACGCAGTGGACCCGTTGTGCCAGGTCGCACATACTCTCCGCGGAGTAAAGTTGCCATTCTCCTGCTATTCATTATTGATACCCAGCTGCGAGACCTACCATAATAACGAGCCATGCACACAAGCCTAGTAGAGGCTTACGTGGCTTTCCCGACAACGACCTTTGCTTAATTACGAGACTCTGTTTTGAAGAGTTGTCCAATCGATCAGCCTGTGCTTTTTTTTTTCGCTTTCGTGCCTCCTCGTATTATCTGTTGGGACGTGAGTTAAGCAGTGGCATCACACCGCCCCCGTATACGTTTGCCATTTATAGGAGAGTCTTCCCCATTCCCAAGCATGTAGGTTTCCAGAATAATAAAATACCTCCAGAATAAGCCCGTTGCCTGTCCTGTTTACCTGATGATGCCATTTCTCAATTGCCAGCCCCCCAAGAACCGAAAAAGAACTCCGCAAGAGTCGCACACCGGCGGTTCTAGCCAGTGCCCCTACAAAGGGCCTGCCATGCAAATCATATCCCCACCTACAACCCCAACACACGCTTCTTCTGATGGTCGAAGCCTGCTACGTCCACCTCATCGGCATACGGATTGAGGGATTCAACGCGGGATCGGTTTGGCTTCCTTACCGCTCCGCGCATGTCCCTATACCAACATGTCACTGTTCCAGTGCCACTATCCCTCGTTTCCTAATTCCTACCAGGCTAGATTTAAGATTTAGAGAACGTTCTACTACTTAACCTGTATACAAACCAAACAGCTTAACTGCGCTGGAAAGATGTAAATCGTTGTGTGTGGAAACAAATGTTCACCGCATTCGCTTGCATGTTGTACCAACTATTCTGAGCCTGATCGGGTGTGTTGTATCCACAACTCGGGCGTATAGGGATGTTGGGTAAATAAGGGTAATGTGAATATGCCTAAGCCTCTGTGTCACTGGGTGCAAACATATATTGGACTGAAGCGAGGATTGGAAGGGCGCATACTAGACATCAAACGGGATAGGATTGAAGACCAGAAGCCTTATTACTATATAAGTGCCGTGTATCCATTGGTGCCACAACATATCGCGCGAGTTTCGTGTAAAATTTTCGTCCAAGAGGCATGTCGTACATATCCTGTTGTTCCTAATATAGATTGTCGAACGCATTGTTCAACATAATAACCTCGTAGCTGGCATGGTAGTGTTATGCCACGGACAGAAGCATTAAATGATCTTGAAACGGATATTTGTAGGAAAAATTAAACGGGTGCATACACGCCAGATTCAAGATTCGTGATTCAAGACGTGCGGCACCGTATTGCTTCAGGGCCATCTGCTAAATGGAGGAAACAAACAGGCAAAAGCTAGCAACGTCAGGAAGTGGTTAGGCCCCCACCCCCTACACAGGGCTGATCCGAATGTAGACCACAATCATATATTTCCTGTGTAGGAGCGTATTGTTTTACACAGAGTCCGCATTACGCCAGGCCATTTATAAGCTGCTGCTATACCTGTCCGACCGGCAGCGTAAGGCGCTTACGTGTTGGAATAGAATGGAGCATACGGGGATACCCTCGTACGTGTCTCTGGTTGCTTTTCTCAGGCATATCACCGGGAGACTGGGCCTCGCGAGAACATTTTTTCGGCAGGAGCGCCAAAACTCGCCGAATGATCGGTCAAGGGCATATCTTTCCCTTGATCTGACAATGCCCTGTTCTGAACGGAATGTAGGTAGATCCTCTTGTCTGCAGCTAGGGCATGCCGGTTTATCAAATATTCATTAGTAAGGTAAAACAGGCGGCTGCCCGAATTATCTTGCTCTCATCACGACCTAGAGGCTCATGCAGCATTCTCGCATGGCATCATACTTGACACAACCTGAATTTTAGTTGTTTTCTCTGAGTATGGCGCAGGCTGTCGGCAACAGTAGTATGTGATGTAACAGGTTGACCAAGTGCGATCTGGCATGCCGGGAAGGACGATGTAGGGGCTTGGGGTCGCCGGAAGAGGACACCAAGAAGACCTTTAAGGCTTCTGCGAGCTTTAAACGATCCAAACGAGATACAGGACCCCGAATGTCCCCAAGTCCCATGCTCTCCTACAACGGCAATCTGGGACATAAGAACTCCACTGGGATTATAGGGCGTACTGCATACAACCAGTTTTTTCAGGTATCTTCTACTGAGATGTTAGGCTTTTTCGATGATGACTTTCCACAGCAGCCAGAAAGAATTTATGATCCTTCATATCGCCTGAGAATATTATCAGTCCTCTATTAGACAGGTCTAGATCATAAACCAGACGTCCGTGTTAGGTAGAAATAACCCACAGTCATGATATTATTAAAAAGGTTTACGAGGTCTGAGCCCATCGCAAGATCAATAGTATCAAGGTGGCACCGCAAGGTCTGGGTACTGCATTACAGTACACTAATGTTCAACCTATTTCCAACGTGTACTTCATGTGGGGTGAAACTTCAGAATACAGACCCAAAAAAAGAAGGGTATTATCAACTACCTGCAGCTAAACCAAAGCTCATTCGTGAGGAAGATAAGGTTTTCGATAAATACGTGAAAGGACTAAGCAAAGAGGACCGAGAGTTACTTAACATAAGCACTGAAACATTGAATAAAAGAAAGACAGCTCCCAAGGAAAATGATGAGTCCAAAATTAAGTGCGTACGATGCCGAAATGCTTTATACAAGTCCGAATTTAATTTGGATCAGCACCCAGCAGAAACTTTAGATTCAGTTGTCTCCAACATACCGCCAGACGGTAACATTGTTTATCTTATAAATTCCATGGACTTCCCCTTCTCCCTAGACCCTCGTATATTTCATTATCGAAGTGCTCAGGACATCACTTTTATCGTGACTAAATGCGATTTACTCTACTCCTCGTTGTCGATGAACAACAAGTATGGAGCTACATTCTTCAGAGACTACCTCTGGCGAAACTACAAGGTTGATGTTTCAAAGGTACATGTGGTGAGTGGACTTAGTGATTGGAATATGGAAAATATTTTGAAAGAAATCCCAGACAACAGCTATCTTGTGGGCAATGTCAACTGTGGTAAATCTACTTTATTAAAATCTTTGCTCTATGTGTCGAGTAAGAAGACATCAAAATTTATGAATTCTAAGGAAAGGAAGGCTTTGGAAAACCTCCAAGACAGAAACATAAATAAAGGCTTGCCTAAAAATCTCCATGCTCGGCATCAGAGAAAAGCACTGGACCATTACAAACTTTTTAATGGCCCAGGCGCATCACACATGCCAGGATTTACACGAGACCACATTTTGTACGAGATTAAAGGTAAGTCAATTATTGACGTTCCAGGATTTTCTCCTGACACGCTGCACGGGGTGTACAAATACATGTCACCAGATAACATTAAGTATATAAGCAAGGGTGTACATGTTCCGAAAAGAGGTGCTTACAACTCACTGTATATGACCTTGAAAGGTGAGCAACTCTATACTGTTGGTGGAATCTTTTATCTCGAGACCCCCGCTAACACTATGTTCCAGGTGCGAAAGTGCATCAACTTCAAGTCGCACATATTCTCCAATCTCGACAAGGCCCTTTCTGTGTTGAAAAACATCGAGGACTATCCCTCGTTAGCTCTGGCCTTCGCCGTCAACAAGCTGTCGCTCGACGGCTTGCGCAAGTTTGTCGTTCCTCCGTTCTATGGCTCCGTGGACTTGGTAATACGAAACATAGGCCACATTAACCTTACCCCTACCGGACAACGTGCCACAAATGACCCTCTCGTCATATACTTGCCCCAGCATGTCGAAGCCCTCTTGCGACAACCCATCTCAAAATACCTCTACAAGTCTTTGGTTGGCAGAGACAAGAATGGTAACGTATTGCGAAAGGAAAACTTGAGGTCCAAAAGTGTAGCTGCTTTGCATCGCTACACCGGCTCCACTCCACTCACCACAAACCTCATCCCAGCCACCTCCGAAGACCCCTACGAGTCCATAAATAATTACTGCTCCAGAATTGGCTCTAGTTTATCCTACACGAGATCTACCTTGGTGGACGATTCTAACAAATTTTCATATTGGCTCTAGTGCTACTACCCGTATATACTGGTGTAGACTACTTGTACATAGACATACTTATCTACATAATAACATTAATGTATATAATGACACAAAACCTCCAGTTCTGTAGATAAGCCATAAGTTAATTCAGGTACCGCGTTTGTTTTCAAAACTTTCAAAGGTGGGATGCGTACATTGTTATTCAAAGAACCATATATTTTTTTTATTTCATAAGCTATATATCAAAGAATAAGGTTGAGAGAGACGCTGAGATAATAACGGACAATATATACTAGCAGAAATTCAGAAGGAGAGACGATATTATTAGAGATGATACGGAGTCAGAGTTTTGCCAACTTGAGCGAACATAGCAAGTCTAAAGTAAAACTTTTAAGCATGCTTAAAACAAAGAAGAAAACATGCGATGAACTGGACAAAATCTCAGAAGAGGAAGAAGTAGAGGAAGGGCGAAGAAACAGCAGGGTGCTCTCGCACTCGACATCGATAATGAATCTCGGCGAACGATATTTGAGGAACAGGGAAAAAGTTCCATCAATAAGTGTTGAAGACGGTAATGAAAACAAAGAAAACCAACTTGAGAGGAAGTTGACGCGGAGGTCCAGCAACCCGTTGTTGCCTGCGCAGAGTGGTTCTGGTAATAGAAGAGAGGGCAAAATGCTCAAGATGAGGTCTAGCATGTCCAACTTGAAAAAAGCGTATCGCAATTCACCGGTAGTGAGCCTGCCAAGTACAGTAACGTCGAGCGACACTTTTAGTTTAATTAGCTCGCCGCGGCTCATCAGCGACCCGGCCGTGCTCACCCCAGATACAGGAATATCCGTCGACCTTGATTCTATAACGGATGAGGACGACATCAATACCACTCTTTTGGAACTGAAGGAGAAGACCCTACCAAGAACCATGAAATTCAAAAACATTAGTGATTTTATCAACCTTCTGGGAGGAGAAGATGTCAATGAGTCTCAAAAGTACCTCCCCATCAACAGCAGGAAGTCCCTTGATACGGAGAAGAGCGAAACAGAGAAAATGAGGGCATCTCTTCAAGAGAAATTGGATCAGGAATCGTCTACAAGTCTCTACTCCAACCTAAGGTTGGTGGAAAATGCGGTCTTTTTGAGTATAGATACCAATAAAGAGCCTTCGGAGCCTGTTAGTATCTTAGATGACATAGATTTTGCCAGTGTGCTAAAATCAGACGTTAACGAGAGTGATAATGAAGAATTTTACTTGAAATTTTGACGATCAACACAATCGTGAGAATATGAGTATATTTAGGCTGGTCCATTGCTGGCGAGATCGGCTTCTACAAACCATAATTTACTCTTGATGACACTCATGTCTTTTTACTTCTTGCTTTCTCATTTCCATAATACATTTTTAGACATATATCAACCAAATGACACTACTTTACAATAATGATAACGTAGAACCTCCACTATCATGGGGTTGCGCTGGCACCCGTGTAACAGTACGAAATGTTGAACAAAGGTGTGCAGATAATGCAACGTCACAACAATGAAGCACAATAGCTTGCGACTTTCGAAAAGAAAAGGGTAAACCCTAATGAGTATGAAAAAAAAGAAGTAAAAAAATGCGAACTCTGAGGATCGAACTCAGGACCTCCAGATAGACTGATAAACTTCAGTCTGACGCTCTCCCAACTGAGCTAAGTCCGCAATGTTAAAGAACCCACGGCGGGAGTCGAACCCGCAATCTTTTGATTAGAAGTCAAACGCGTTAACCATTACGCTACGCAGGCAGTTCTTATTTCAAGAGAAGGGCCAGAGTAGCTTTAAGGGGACTCACAGAAATGTGTCACGTGTATGCTCAATAACCGTTATTTCAGACATCTTCGTATAAGATCTTGCTCACGAAGGCGGTACACGCGCCAATACCATTTTCCGAAAGTGATGATTACCTCGTATACAGATACTGCTTTACAACATTGGCGCTTGTTCTCCCCAGAGGCGCATACTTTTCCTCGTTATCGAGGGTCTGGCGTGGTTTCTGGGCGGGTTTAGGAAGAGGTTGCACGGCGTCCCTTGTGGCTAAGCTGCTACGGTCAGACTACTGTGTACTTATAGCTTCCTCGTGCGCGAGAATGCTAGCCAAAAAGTGCATTGTGAAATTTTTCAGACCGTTGCCCTTTGCATGCCCTGCTAAATACGGTTTAATTGTGGCTCACGCACTGCTTCTTCTAGGGGTTATCTTTCCCTATGACTCAGATACCACATTGAAGCCTACTTTTCGCGGATCTTTTCAGCATTTTGGCCCCTTTTCCTTAATAGGTTTCATTGATGGACACTTACGATTGCATACATAGCGTCCTTGTTACTACAACCCGTCTATGAATCATGGCTGGTGCATCAACTTTCCTTACAAGATCTGCATTTTTGCGCACCTGAACTTCTCTTCCAGAGTCAAGTGTATGGCTTCTCCTCACTTTGACAACTATGTAGACACTCGCAACAATGATACGTGAGTGTGTATCGCAAAAGTGTTAACAATTAGCCAGATAACACCCAATCAATTCTTACACTTTTACAGGTAAGTGCCGTTATCTGAAAGATTAGTGTTATGCCCAAAAGAGTATGACACAAAGACGAAGATAAAGAAAAAAAATTTTGAAGAAATCGGATTAGTATATATCATAGTTAGAGGTATCCAAAGCTAAGATTGGAAAAGAAGTTGATTAAGCATCAAGCGCTTATTTATGTCAAACCTAGGTTTCATATATGAAAGTGTTGAAGCAATAAACAGAGCGAAAATATTCAGCATGGCGTTCAATAGCAACCACTTGAATGAGAAATTAAACGACTTGAGTATTCATGATAAGAAAGAACTAAATCAAATTATAGATAGCACGAACGAAAATGCAAATAACTCCGAGACAGAGGAGCGGAGCAACGAAGATATCGAAGATATCGGAGACGAGTACAGCAGTACAAAACCACGAAAATCGCTATTGTCTTCATCGCTTGCTGGTGACAAACATAGACATGAAAATAAAGGAGGGCTGAATCTACATGCAAGCCGCAGAGATGGGAACAGTCGCGGAGTAGATATACCGTCTCGTAATATGCTGCTTGTAGATGAGCATCCCGAGCCCGAGCTTCTTGCCAGCTCGGTCGGAAAGGATGTCGATGGAATACTAGTGCCTCTGTCGTCCACTATCTCACTTCTCTCGTTGAACAACCAAAACATCAATGTGTTACAAGAAGATCACGAGAGTATATCGGCGCAGAATGGAGTGCATGGGTACTTGCAGCATCACGGACAATCTACCCAGAGTCATGGTGCAAACGCTTCTCATGGTGTCATTAATAATTCACAAACTATACACATAGATCGCAAGACTCCTTATACCAATATGGGCGGTTTGCCCAGCCGCTCTTCTATATCTCAGTTGTACCAGAGAAGGTATCAGCCGTACCATAAACTCACTTCCCCTTCTGTCAGCCAGGCCATAGCGCAGCAGGAGGTGTTTTACTCTCAAGGAATACCTATCGACGGAAAGCATGCACGCATACCAGAGTCGCCTAATCTTAACCCCACATCCCTAGGCGGCTCTCCTTCGAGGTTTTGGCTCTCGAATCAGACCCCTCCAAGGTCTTTTGGTGATAACGCACGTAGTGCAGGTCCCCAAAGTCTTCATAGCAGCCAACTAAACAATCATACGCAATCCAATGCATTCAACGTCTCATACAACAGAAATGACGAGCATAAATACTCTAATATTGGGAAGAACAAGAACTATACGCTTACAGCGCCTTCAGGCGGTATAAAAGGTATAAAACTTGATGGCGACGTCTCACCGGTTTTGAATCCCGTACAAACCCCTTTGGAAGACCCTCCAATGACCCCATTGAGGCTAAATGCTTCCACATTTACCTCTCTTGGCCAGCAAGGATACTTTGACATAGACCAGCAGCGTTTAGAAAGTTATATCACAAACACTTCACAATTTCAAATGGGTGAAGATCATGAATATGATAACGACGTCGACGACTATGAGATAGGTATATAAATGTTGATGATGATATATAGATCACTCCGTAATACGTACTCACTCATCTCTCAGGTACTGTCATGTAGTATTTCTTTCCCTAAGTATAGCTTATCTATTCTTTACTGCTTAGTTCATCCACTATTTTGAGATGCCTCCTCGAGAAGGTGTAGTTCGCGCCCAAGATTAGGAAATTTTGCCAAACCTTGACAAGTTCGACTCTTGCAAATAATGGCAACATACGAAGGTATGATCCTATCCTTAAGGTATAATATATTGCGATCGAAGTAGTGATGAACTAACATGACTTATAGAAGAACATAATTTAAATAGTAGAGCTTCGTCTAACCGAAGCCAGACTAATGGAAGACACCACCAAACGTTGGAACATATTATTAATTCCTTTTTGGTAGAGGAACATGATTCACTGATTTCTGATTCCCGAGAGCTATTCACAGACGCCTTACGCGTACTTTACAATGACGGAGGCTCAAATGTAGTGTTGGAATTGTTGGAATCATTACAGGACGATCCCACAAGCACCAGCTCAGAGAAGTCTGGAGGCGTATCTGAAGAATTTTTAGACTCCTTAGAAAGAGTTAGTTTTCAAGAATTGGCAGAAAAGGATAATGCCGAGTGTCCCATTTGCACGAATAGATACAGCGATGACGAGTATCCGTTACTAGTGAGGCTTCCTTGCAGCGGAAAATCAAAGGATGGAAGTGGTGGCCATATTTTTGATCTTCAGTGTATTGGCCCCTGGTTGAAGGTGAACCCTACCTGTCCACTCTGTAGATTTGACATGAATGAAATTTCGAAACTTAGAAAAGAGCAACTAGAAAAGGAATTAGAGAGATACAAAGCCGAGATGAGCGACGAAGAAGAGGAAGAAGATTGGGACGTATACGGATGAACAGTGGAGAGAGTTTCTCCTTCTTTTAGTTCTTACTTTTAACTTTATATACATATTTACAAGATAGCATTAAAGCTAGCCTAAATAAAGTTTAATGATTTTCAGGTTTCTCGTCTAACAACTTTTTAAAAGTGTCAGACTTGAGCAACTCGTCAACTCTTGTCGCTATTGGGTCATCGATATCTTTTAAGGACTCGGGTAACTGTATATCGGAGCTGGTTAAGCTGTCGAGTCTTTCTGAAAAGTCCAAGGATTCTCTGAACAGGATCGTTGTGTTGTATTGAACTCCCTCTATGGCATGTTTATTGATGTAGGATAGCCACAAGTCAACTACCTCCGAAGTGGCATCAAATGCAGTTAAAGACAAGCCAAATATTTTTCTTTGGAAATTCTCTTTCGACTTGGCTTGGGCGAACGGCGATCTGATCACAGTATATAAACGTCTGTCTGTCTTGAGATTTGCAATTCTTGAGCATGGAATATTCAAGTAAAATGCTGCCCTCGCGGCAAACTCTGCAGCCCTGAGCAACTCGGTTCTATCGAAGCCCTTGAATTCGATCTTAGCAACTTCGTGGCCATGTGTCTTGGGTACGTGCAATGGTTTATATTTTAAAAGCTCCACATTCAAAGGTACCGGCCTTTTCGACACTGGGTCCACTTTGTTCTCACCCAAATACTTTGGATCATATTTCACATCCCCTTCTAATATGCTTTGGTGAAACAAATCTTCCTCCGTCTTCTTCTTTTGAGCCTGCAATTTAAGTTCTTCAGGGCTGGTACGGTCACTGCTAGAACTAGGTGAGTTGTTCTGAAGAATACGGATGGTAGAAAACGACCGCACCGGCGTCAAACGCATCAACTTAGCGCTAGATAACATCATTAAATATACTGAAACTAACTGATTGGCACTGCTTTTCAACCTGTTGATACCTGCTCGTAGTCTTGAAAATTATTCGTCTGGTTTTCAAGATTTTTTATGACTGTATGCAAAACGAGCCTCATTACCAAAAAAAAAAATAGAAGCACCAGTATATCAGTATCAAGACACTAGTGGTAAGCTCTAGGTGACGGGGATATCTTTTCATAATGGGTAAATCCAGCAAAGACAAAAGAGATTTGTACTATAGAAAAGCTAAAGAAGAAGGATGGAGAGCGCGGTCAGCTTTCAAGTTGCTCCAGCTTGATGAGGAATTCAATCTCTTCAAAGATGTCAAAAGGGCGGTTGATTTGTGTGCTGCTCCAGGTTCATGGTCTCAAGTGTTGTCCCGAGAGGTATATCACAAGAAACCCAAGGATGAAGTGAAGCTAGTTGCGGTGGATTTGCAGCCTATGTCACCAATAGACGGAGTGACGACTATCCAAGCAGACATCACACACCCTAAAACATTGCAAAAAATTCTTCAGATTTTCGGAGGACAGCCCGCTGACTTCGTATGTAGTGATGGTGCTCCAGATGTCACGGGTCTTCATGATCTAGATGAATACATACAGTCGCAGTTGATTCTCGCTGCGTTGCAGTTAACTGCCTGTGTTTTAAAACCAGGTGGAACTTTCGTCGCAAAAATATTCAGAGGAAGGGACATAGACTTATTATACAGCCAGTTGAGCTACCTCTTCGAGAGGGTACTATGCGCTAAGCCCAGGGCTTCGCGAGGGACTTCGTTGGAAGCGTTCATCGTCTGCATAGGCTACAGACCAAGACAGGGCTGGAGTCCCTCTCTCGATAACAACAAGTCGACTGAGGAATTTTTCGAAGGGGCGGATATTGGCAGAAGTGGTAACTTAGAACATTTAGAACTTCCTGACCTCGAGGAAAGACTTATCGCTAACTTCATTGCATGCGGTGACTTAAACTCCGTTGACTCTGATGCAACTTATACACTAGCAGATTCAGATAAAGCAGGTCTGCTTGATCCTATTCAAATGCCAACAGCTCCTCCATACAAAAAAGCGTTGGAAATGAAACGCCTGGGAAAGATACTAAATTAGAATCGATAAATATTTCAGATACACATTTATTGTAAATAGACTATAGAATGAGGCTAGTTTCGCACTAAGTGCAGTCCTATCATACATTTTAGCAACGAAATTAGTTGTCATCGGCCCTTGTAACATCCGGTTTCAAAGTTGGGAATAATAAAATCTCCCTGATTGTGTTGGAGTCAGTCAAAAACATTGCCAATCTATCAATACCACATCCCCAACCGGCAGTAGGAGGCAAACCATACTCTAATGCATTACAGAAAGTTTCGTCAATCATTTGAGCTTCATCATCACCTTGTGCTTTTTGTTTTGCTTGCTCCTCAAATCTTTGTCTTTGATCAAATGGATCGTTCAACTCGGTGTAAGCATTACAAATTTCCTTGGTAGCAACAAAAACTTCAAATCTTTCACAAAGTCCAGGAGTATTCCTGTCTTTCTTGGCTAATGGAGACATAATCTGAGGGTGACCAAAGATAAAGGTAGGATTTATGGAAGCATCTTCAATTTCACCAACTAACTTGTCCAACATTCTTGCGTTAGTGAGTGGTGGTGCGCAGTCTAATTTATTGTCTTTTAAGACCTTCTTCAAAAACTCGTTCGTTTCCTCAGTGTGTAATTGATCGCCAGCTGGGAATTTAACTTTGTAAATCTTTTCTAACTCTTCCATCATATGAACTCTCTTCCATGGTCTAGCAAAGTTCAAAGTCAAAGCTTCACCTTCAGGCCCATCTGGGTGATAGGTAACCTTGTAGTCACCGGTGATTTGCTTAACCATCTCTGAGAACAATAACTCAGTCATGTCCATCAAATCATAGACATCAGCATAAGCTTGGTAGAATTCACAGGTGGTGAATTCTGGATTATGGGTAACATCGATACCCTCATTTCTAAATTGACGACCAATTTCATAGACTCTGTCTAAACCACCGACAACCAACTCCTTCAAAAACAATTCAGGAGCAATTCTCATGTACATGTCCATGTTCAAGTCATTATGATGAGTAATAAAAGGCTTGGCAGTAGCACCTCCTGCGATCACATTCAATACTGGCGTTTCAACTTCCAAGAAATCTCTACTGTCCAAAAATTTACGGATGTAAGAGATGATCTTAGATCTAACTCTAAAACGTTCACGAGTAGGGTCGTTCATGATAAGATCTAAATAACGTTTTCTGTATCTGGCCTCTTGATCTTTGAATCCGTAGTGCTCTGTAGGCAACATGTGCAAACATGGGGTCAAAAGTTGAATGGTTTTTGCGAAGACGGAGACCTCACCTTCACCACCCTTAGCAGGGCTAGTTCTTGCTGGGTAACCAACAATTCCAATAACGTCACCTCTTCTGAGGTACTCGTGCATTTTCTCGTAAACCTCAACGCTTGGTGCATCTTGAGCTTGTGCCATAATCTGAACTTGCACACCGTCGCCCTTCAACACGTAGAACTTCAACTTGGATCCAGACTCTCTCTTACCCATTATTCTACCAGACACGCGTACCTCGACATCTGTCAATGTCTCACCCCTCTTCAAGGTTTTGTACTTCTCGGAAAATTCTGGCAACAGCATGCTAACCTGGAACTTGTGAGGGTATGGATCAACGGCAGACTTGTCCTCGAGAGCTGCTTCTCTCAATTCTTCAATTTGACGCGATCTAATCTGGAAGTATTGGTTAGGGTTCAAATCAGCCAAGTCGTCCTTCTTCTTTGCTACCTTGGGAGCGGTGGTTGCAGAGGTCGCTGCCTTAGCTGCCTTCTTTGCCTCATTCGCTCTTTGCTTTTGTCTCTTCTTCAACTCGGTCTTTGAAACTTGTTCACCGGTCACATCATCTAAGTATGTCTTTTGCAATTGTTCTGCAGCACTATTAACTTCTTCGGACATTGCTGAATGTCTATTTTACTATTTAAGAGTCGTTATCCCAAGAGTGTTACTCACTTAGCTTCTTATTCCTATCTGATATCTATCGAAGTTGAAAAAAATTTTAGTGTCATTGATTATGTAATCCATTACTTGGGCAGGATTTTTTTTTTTGTGCGACTGAAAATCAACGATGAAAAACTCTGACAGAGTATAATTAAGTCTAAGTATAATTTGAAGCACATCTAAATGGCTACCAAACACACGTATGTATAGAAAGGAATGTACAGACCAAGTGAACTAGTACTAACTGCAATCAGGAAAGCATATCAAGTGCCAACAGCGACAAAAATTGATGTCGAGTCAAGTGCGTTGTTGTCTATGATTAGACATACTTCCGAGAACTATCCATCTCTTTTCTCGGGTGCGTTGTTAGGGTTTGAAGACGATAATGGATCATTGGACATCACACATGCGTACCCCTATCCATACCCAGATCAGTACGAAGGAGGATCTTTGCGCTCGAGAAGCGGAGCCAAGTATCAGCAAGATATCTTAGAGGCTTTGAAAAAGCTTGGGTACGGAGTAGAGATTCAGGGATACTTTCAATCGACCGTATCAGGAAACTTTGTCACTTCTCAGCTTGTTGACTCCTTGGTTCAACAGCAGTTGGCAAACAAGAATTCGTTTATTTTAATTCACAACATGGCTTCTATCGGAAAGGAGTTGGACGTCAAGGCTCTCAGGTTGTCAGAGAATTTTGTCAGAGAGTACTTGGACGGCAAGTGGAAGTCTAAGGACTTGGAGCACCACAAGTTGTCATTTTTGAATATATTCGAGGAAATCCCCATAAACGTGCATAACCAGCGTCTTGTCGACCTCTATATGTCCCACTTGGACAACTCCAAGAACACAGAAGACTTCGAGATGTTGAATTTGTCTGCCAACCAGAACGTTACAGCACAGCTTTTGGAGTCTTTGTACAGCCAGATCGACTCCTTCAACTACGACCAGACGAACTACAACTACTACCAAAGATTGCATCAAAAGGAGATGAGCAAGATTCTTCTGTGGAAGCACCTGAGGAAGGTAGAGAATATGGAAAGAGCCAAGATTGGCGAGAAGGAGTTGGACCCAGAAGAGTGGAGATCTATTTTCAAAATGCCCACCGAGCCCTCTCGCTACAATAACATGTTGCATTCTCACGCCATAGACGTGCTTACTGACGATATATTGAAGAAATGTGATGAAGAGTTGATCAAGAGTTTCGCTATTGAGAGAAAGTTGTCTGCCGAATAGTTCAAATTAATGTAGAATTCAATTGTACTTTATATACGTTCATACTGGTATTTTTTTAACATAATTAAATAAACAAGTATATTGATAAGAATCAGGCTATTCTGTATGCGCTATTAGACAAGGGCTGACATTTACTTGCTGTCTGAAATGAAAGTGTGGATGGATGGGCGTTAGCTATATTGGGGTTTTGTGTCACAATATTCGATGATCTTAATACCAGTTCCGGTGCACTAAACCCCTTCAGTGGGAGAAGGTGCTCATATATATACTATACCTTTCTTATAGTTTGATGTCGTAGTATAAGTATGGGAAAACCAAGTGTAAGTAGTATTTTCGTCTGTCGAATTCACAGCGGCAGAACGAAAGAAATCTTTGAATCATGTTAAGCATCTTGTGCAAGACATGCGCAAGATAAGTTGCACTCGAGCAAGATAAACTAACAAAGCTTAGTATATACTCCTTGTGAGACATGGAGAGTCAGAGGGGAACTGCGACAAGTCTGTGAACAGGGTGACGCCGAATCATAAGATTGCCCTTACAGAGGAAGGCCATTCTCAAGCGAAGAAGGCAGGAAAGGTGTTACGAGAATTTTTAGAGGATAAAGCGCTCACGAAGGCATGTCTGAACTACCACAAGAATCCTAGGTCGATAATGTTCTACACCTCGCCGTATGTGCGGGCCCGCCAGACGTGCCATGATATCATAGAGGGTATCGAAGGGTTGCCTGGGGTGACTTACAAGATTAACGAGGAGCCCAGGATGAGAGAGCAGGACTTTGGCAACTTCCAGAGTACCCCGGAAGAGATGGAGATGATCTGGCAAGAGCGAGCGCACTATGGACACTTCTTCTACCGCATACCCCACGGCGAGAGTGCTGCAGATGTGTACGACCGCGTGGCTAGCTTCAACGAGACGCTATTTCGCCAGTTCCAGAACGACAGCTTCCCCAACATCTTGATTCTAGTGACGCACGGGATCTGGGCTCGTGTGTTCCTCATGAAGTGGTTCCGCTGGACTTATGAGGAGTTCGAGGCGTTGCGAAATATCCCCCACTGCCAGTATCTCATCATGAAGCGCGATGTCCTGTCAGGCAAGTTCCTCTTGAAATCTCTTCTCAAGACCTGGGACGACCTCCTAGATAGCGACATAGACGAAGAGGAGGTCAAGAAGGAGTTTTCGGATGAATTGCGCTTCAACTCCAAAAACAAGCTCTCCGATCTCAGCGACCTCGATGTAGACAGCATCATCACCGCCCAGAAGGACGCGATCAAGTCTTCGAGATCAAAGGACAAGGAAATAAAGGAGGCTTTCAACCGTGCGTTGGATACAAACTTCTCAGGTCACCACGTCCCGCAAGATCGTAGATTCGATCATGTGCGCTATAGTGCTGATAACCAGAGCTTGGACAATAGCTGCGACAGTCTAGTGGACAATTGACCACATTGCGCTTCCGTGCCTGATCTCTTTGACTCCTCTGATCTACTTTATCTATAAAAGCCCTATTAACTACCTAAATAATGCCTATTCGTACAATATCCAATAAATCCACCTCGCAATCCGGGGTCATATTGAAATATCAAAATATGTGCGCTTTACAACAAACCCGGGCTAACAAGTAGTGTTTCGGGACAAGGTCGTCCTTATGCTCCCCATAAATTTGTATAAAGCCCCGAGGTTGGAGAGAATTGTTAATTTAAACATAATTTATTTTCATACTAAGTTAAGTTTATTACAATCAATTATAAAGAATATAGGATAGCAAGATGGCACGTACATTTTTCGTTGGTGGTAACTTCAAAATGAACGGCTCACTGGAGTCAATTAAACAAATCATTGAGAATTTGAACAAAGCAGACTTGCCTTCTAACGTGGAAGTTGTGCTTGCACCCCCAGCACCATACATTGGGTTGGCTGTCGCTGCTAACAAGCAGAAGACTGTTTCCATCGGAGCCCAGAATGTGTTTGACAAGGCATCCGGTGCGTTTACAGGAGAAATTTCCCCAGATCAAGTCAAGGACTTGGGCGGAAAGTGGACATTGACTGGACACTCTGAGAGAAGAACCATCATCAAGGAGTCTGACGAGTTCATTGCTTCCAAGACCAAGTTTGCCTTAGACCAAGGTTTGTCTGTGATTTTGTGTATTGGTGAGACCTTAGAAGAACGTAAGGCCGATGTCACCTTGGACGTTTGCGCTAGACAATTGGACGCTGTTGCCAAGGTTGTTTCCGACTGGTCCAACATTGTTGTTGCATACGAGCCAGTGTGGGCTATTGGCACTGGTTTGGCTGCCACCCCTGATGACGCTCAGGAGACCCACAAGGGTATCAGGGCTCACTTGGCCAAGTCGATTGGCCAGGACCAAGCCGAAAAGACAAGAATCTTGTACGGAGGCTCTGCCAACGGTAAGAATGCTCCAGATTTCAAAGACAAGCCTGATGTTGACGGTTTCTTGGTAGGAGGTGCTTCCTTGAAGCCTGAGTTCATTGACATCATCAAGTCTAGATTGTGAGCTCTACGAGGGAGTGTTTAAGATAAAAAAAAATTATGTATGTGTTTTATATTTGCAATAATCTGAGACGCAGTTAACTGGATGTAGCTTGCATTGTGGATTCACCTTTACAGTAGAAGATTGAAGACATTCTATAAACCACAGGATGTCACAAAGCAATTGTTGCGATTGTATTTACATAGACTCTATTAATAGTGTTGTAGCTGAATGGGGCATAAAAGTTCGTAATCTTGTCTTCATAAACCTCGATATTCTTTCTGGGCCTGACTCATTAATGAGGAATAGTCAATGCTACTCGATTAGAATTAATGATCTGCAACCCATCTTCATGTGTCCAATTCTTTAGCGTAGCAATTTTTTCGAATATTTCGACCAAAAATTCAAAGTACGCATCAGTCTTTTCCGAGCTTATAAGAAACTTTTCGATTCCAAAATCCGTTTCAATCAAAACATAGTCATCGGGTATTTTGGACAAAAGTTGTGCAAGTGCGTTTCTCTTAGAATCAACTCCGTTGATGTAATTTGAGAACGAAAAAAAAAGTTTGCTCCCTTCCTTTTTAGAGAATTCTCTGACCCACATAAACGCCTGGTCTGATGAACCACTATAGGAGTGTAAAACCACAGCAGGAATGCTCAACTGGGAATTGGTCGCTACAAGGTCAAAAAGCAACCCATGTGCCTTGACGCAGTGAATAGAGACAGGTTTTCGAAGCCTATGAGCAATAGATAGCTGTTTCATAAATACTAACTCCTGGTGTTTCATCTTGACTCTGAAAGGCGAGAGCTTAGCGTCGGACTCTTTCAACGAAGACTGTTGGTTGCCCAAGAAACCATCCATAGGAACCCTAAACAACTTGTCTAAACCAATCTCTCCTATACCAACACGTAAATCACGTCCCCACTCAATGCATAGATCTTCTATTTTCTTTAAATGTGTTTCCAAGCTAAGCGGAACCGGTAAGGTGTCTAGAAACAGTGGGTCGGGTGGAGGCTCCAAAACTTGGTGGTAATGGCTTCTCTTATACTCCCTCACATTATCGTACTCTTCTTCCTTCAAGTCTGAAAATAAGTGAGAATACCAGGGGTGGATCCCAAAATAAGGTACAACATAACCACTTGTTGATCTGTCGAGGATCTCATTCAATACCAGAATGTCTATATGGTTCGTAGACATTAAATGAAAAAACTCCCTCAGAATTCCATACTTTCCACATTCTTCTATCCGTGAAGCAATATTGCTAGCATCTTGCTGTTTTACATAAACATCTAAATGACAATGACTATCACCAAGAAACCCTAACTTGCTCTCCATTTTCTAGATTTTTCTTCAATATTCCTGATTATCATCTTTTGATATCTATAAAACACGTGATGGTAGCAATGTAATTGTTTTAAAAACATTTCTTAAAATAAGACAGTAAGTAATTATAGTGATTTCTGGGGCTTAAGGAAGCTACTATATCAAAATGACGGTTATAATAGGGTCATTGTATGTATATGTTTCAACCTATTCTTCAATTCTAGATTATTGGCCTGCTTCGAAAAGTCAATTGAAGGCCTGAGGGTAACCGATTGCTAAAGCGAAGCGCACATTAGATCTTACAAGAGCAAAACTCAGATACTAACTTATACTAGGTTTTTACCATACACTGTTAACTTCGAGATAGGAGCAGATAGTGATGTTAGCGAGAAATTGAAGCAAAAGGAGATCGCAGCACAGGTGCAAAACTTGAAGCAGAAGTCGAAGAGCGGGACTTCCAGCAAGCCTAGCGGTATAACTCCGGTTGCCATTTTACCATCCTTGAGTCAATCGCAAAACACCTCTGCTCTGGGATCTCCAGGAAAGAATGACAATAACAATAGCGCCTTTGACGGGAGTGTGAATTCAGCCGAAGAATTTTTTGACTCCAATAGGCCAAGGTCAGCACACTCCAGTGTATCGCTGTCAGAGACACCATCGAAGCCAGAGGGTAACTCCCGGCCTCAATATATTCAGCCTAAATCTAGGTACAGCAATATCTCTTTTCAGAGTCTGGTTGTGGACCCCAAACGTGAAAGTGAGGATGTTGGTCTTCCTGCTTTGAAGTACAGCAAGTCTTCAACCAACTTGCCAACGAATGCCTCGAACTCCTACATCAACTTGTCCAGCTTAAGTTTACATTCTACCTCACCCGCACCTTCCGCAAGCAGATCTAGATTGGCTTATGCACGGCCAGAATTTGGACTCCATAGTAACGCTAGTGCTAACTCGTTATCAGATGTTATAAGTAAGTCTAAGGAAGAGGAGAAAAAGAAAGAGGAAGGTGATGAAGAATTGCTTAACTTTAACGACCTTTTGCATGGAAGGGCTGAAGCAACAGTTATTCCGTATGGTGGATTTTCCAATCCCCACTTGGAATTCGACATATCAAATCAGGAAAACATCTTTGAGAAAGCACCATGGCAAGTCGAACTGTCAAAAAAGGGAAATATCTCATTGAATAATGCAGTTAATATAGCCGTCGATGCCGGTATCATGGATGCACCTAGATGGGTTGGAACTCCGTCAATGCCAAGTGATTCCATTCCTGACCATGTCATTCAAGATATAGCGAAGGAACTCACTGAGAATTATAATTGTGAAGCGGTATTCCCCAATGATATAACATTTCAGGGACACTATTCCTCTTTTTGCAAACAGATCTTATGGCCCTCATTTCATTATCAAATACCTGATGATCCTAAATCAAAGGCATTTGAAGACCATTCCTGGGGACATTACAAGTTACTTAATCAGTTGATAGCCGACAAGATTGTGGAAGTCTATAAACGTGAAAATGCATATGCAGATCCTAATGACCCTTCAAATATGATTTGGATTCATGACTATCATCTTTTGCTTGTCCCTCAAATGTTGAGAGAAAAGCTTCCTGAAGCTAAAATCGGGTTGTTCTTACATATCTCATTCCCTTCATCTGAGGTTTTCCGCTGCTTTGCTCAAAGGCAAGATTTGCTTGAGGGCATGCTTGGTGCGAACTGTATTTCCTTTCAAACAGATGAATACGTAAGACACTTCTGTCAAACATGTAATAGAATTCTTCTCTCTGATGTATCAGAGTCTGGGGTATTCCACAACGGAACTTTCACTCTAGTGAATACAATACCAGTTGGTATTAATATTGATTCTCTCAGCAAAGTTTTGAATTCTCAAAATGTTCTTGCTTGGAGAAACTCAATCAGAGAGAGATGGGCAAATAAAAGCTTAATAGTTAGTAGGGACAAGTTGGACAGATTGCGAGGAATCAAGCAGAAATTGTTGGCGTATGAGAGATTTTTGCATGACAATCCTGAGTATATTAATAAAACTGTTTTGATACAAATATGTCCTGGTTCTGTACAAGATGAAGATTACGAAAGCGAAATAATGACGATTGTTGGAAGAATCAACTCCTTAGCAAAAGGTATAGCTGTTTCTCAGCTTGTTATTGTGCTTCGGAAAAATATTTCTTTCGACCAGTATTTAGCATTGCAGTGTGAAGCAGAGTTATTTGTGGTCTCTTCTATGAGGGAAGGACTAAACTTGACTTGTCATGAATTCATTGTTGCGACTACAGAGAAACATTCACCCTTGTTACTATCTGAATTTACGGGATCTGCCCCTCCTTTATATTGTAAGGGACAGGGTGCAATTTTGGTCAATCCATGGGATGTTAAAAGATTTGCAGAACTATTCAAAGAACTGCTTGAACTAGACCCTAAAAATAAGTTACAAAGATGGAAGAACTGTTTTGATACCATTCAAAAGCATGACTCGAAGAATTGGGTGAGAAAATGTTTAAGGAGTATAAATGAAGCATGGTCGTATGACCATAAAAGGAATTCAACAACTTTAATTCCACTTACAAAAAGTATTTTCGATCAAGTGTACTACAAAAGTAGTAATGGGAAAAGAATCTTCATTCTTAACTTGGATGTGACATCTTCTGTATCCTCAACTTCCCTTGAGCTTAGTGAAGATACAGTTCCTTCTTATTTGGTGGACAGAAAAAATGTGGCTTTCACGGAACCTACCAGGCTAGCGGCACTATTGAACGATATTGTTTCAGACCCTAATAATCACGTGTATTTAGTGAGTTTCATGAAGAGGACTGATTTGGACATATTGTACAAGAGAATACCTGACGTTGGATTGATTGCTGAGAATGGAGGATATATTAAATTTGTTGGCAGTAATCGATGGGTTTCAATAGTTGATGAGCAAGACTTGAATAAATGGATGCCTCAGATATCAGAATTACTAAGCTCCAAAGTAGAAAGACTTCCAGGTTCTCATTGTGAAATTGAAGATTGTACAATCAGGTTACATGCTGGCCAAACACTAAACGATGATAATAGGGAACAATGTTTAAACATCTTAGGTAATTGTATTCAACACATCAATGAAATGTTTCCTGAGAAGGATGGTGTTCATGCTGTGTTGATAAGGAATATCCTAGTGGTTCAGCAGAATCAATTGTTTTCCAAAGCATTACAATTTTTAATTGCTTATTATCAACAGCAACAACGGGGTTTAAATCCTGAGTCGTTGGTTAAGCAATATAAGGTCAAGCAGGTTCCCACTTCCGAACCCAATACACCAATAAAGGAGAAACATGAATCAGCGTTATTGCCTAGTCCAAAAACTAAGAACTCTATTAGCCTTTTGTTCTTGAGTGGAGGGTCAACATCAGGGGATGAGAATTATTTTGAATATGCTAATAGTTTGAAAGAAAAAGGCGAAATCCCTGATGTATTGACAATTGCAGTATCTGGGACAAATGTGAAAACATCAGCTACTCACAGTGTGACAGGTAAAAATGAGTTATTGAGTATTTTAGCGAATACTGATATACATGCTACTTGATAAGGTGATGTATTCGTATATAGATTAAAAGAGTGAAATAGAACGTTAATAATTAATAAAGTTTTAAAACTGCTTGTCCTTGTAACTCTGAGCTACAGATGCATTCAAGTCATTCAAAGAGTCCCTGAAGGACTTATCTTCTTCTTCGGTCACATTACCGAATTTATTCCAATAATAGATGAGGAATTCGTCCTCAGTCAATGAATTTGAGTCTTTAGGTCTATTTACAACCCACAAATTCTCCTTAGATCTTTTGTGGCTCTCTCTATCATCTTCCATTCGCATCAAAATCTGTCTCTTTGTGAAGGCAACTGCGGACGAAGAATCTCCTTGTTCTTTTGGTGTTTTAAGTGGTTTAAAGCTGAACATGTCTTCCTCGCTTACAGGATCGTCTACCACCTTATGATGCTTTAGGAGCCTCAACCTCTCATACTGGCTTTGCTTCTTTTTCTTTATCAATAAGTCCCACGTTGTGATTATTGGGTCTGCTGCGTTTATCTCATCCTCGATTTTTATATCTGGGTAAGGAATATTGGCATCGACATTCTCCAAGTCTTCCTCGTTCAAGAGGGTATTAATGGAATTGTATTTTTCATCATATTCTTCATAAGCTGTTTTGCATGTCTGTGATATATTTCTTAAACTATTGTACACGTTGTGAAGACTGGAGTTATTGGCTCCCGGTAAGACTTTCAACAAAATACTTGGTAATGAGCTCTTCAAGTTATGGATATAGGGATATGAGTAATGCGACTTAGGTTGCTGCAGGACCTGGAATGCCTCGTGCATCAAGACTTCAATGAATTGAAAAATCGTGGATTTGGTATTCAACTCGGTGTTGGGGTCGTCTAATACATCTATAATGCTGTGAAATAGGTAGTCCTCCTGCTCATGATTCTTCAAAGCAAAATGTGCAGCACGAGTCAAATTCTGCATCGCAGGAGTGATGCTCCTCAATATTTGAGAGAACTGAGTGGTTGCCTCGAATGAATCCATCTTTATTTCTACTGCCTCTTCTCTACAGCTTTTGAAGTTACTTCGTGACTTTTAAAAGATTATAGATTTATTATGTAATCAAAATTTTCTTCAAATTTTAAGTCTTAATGAGCATCAAAATTTTCGAGTAAAAATACTTCGACGTTTATCTCAAGACTATATTGATACAATATGGGTAAAACAGGTAAAGGTAAAGGAGGTAAGAACAGAAGAAGAGGAAAGAATGATAACGGTGGTCAAAAGAGAGAATTAATTTACAAAGAAGAAGGACAAGAGTATGCACAAATTACCAAGATGTTAGGTAACGGCAGAATTGAAGTCAGTTGTTTTGATGGAATCAAAAGAATGGGACATATCAGAGGTAAGTTGAGAAAGAAGGTCTGGATGGGACAGGGTGATATTATTTTAGTATCATTGAGAGATTTCCAGGACGACCAATGTGATGTTGTGCACAAATACAACTCTGACGAAGCTAGAACATTGAAGAACGTTGGTGAATTACCCGATAACACAAAGATTAATGAAACCGACACATTTGGTGCCGATGAGGACGATGATGTCAATTTCGAATTCGGGAATGACGACGACGAGGATGAAGAAGAGTTGGATATTGATGATATCTAGTTTAGTGGTGCATAATATCTGTAATTTATAGTATCTAGATATGGCCTTCTTATGAAGCAATTACAAGTTCATTTTTCTACATAATTTGAATTTCCGTAGTATTGGCTAAGGTCTATTTGTATGTCTAGCGACAAGAACAGCATAAGACGGGCGGATGGCTTTCTAACATCACTAGCGACGTTCGTCGTCGTCGCTTCCGATATCGAAACTGTCAAAACGTCTTAATCCCACTGACTCTTCCCCGTGATAATCCAGTCTGTTGACTTGCATCGACCTTCTCATAGAGGAAAATCCTCCGATACCGCTATCGACTGGAGCCATGTCTTTTCCATTATGAACACCGAAGAGCTCTCTGCTTCTTCCCTCGTTATTCTTTCTCGATATGTTCAACAAGTACACACCGCTGAATATTATGAGGAACCCCAAAAGAAGTGATATGATGTTGATAGCAGACGTCGTGTTGAATCCCCTGAAAAGTATAAAAGACGCAACTAATGTACAAGTCGTGAATGTAACATAGTATAAAGGATTGACAATTGAAGTGTCAAACTGGTCCAAGGCCTTATTGAAGTAATTCATTTGGGTTAAGATGCACACTGCCACAATAGCGATGAATACATATGTTGAAATATGGGTGAACTGATTGTTTCCTGATAAGGTGAGCTTCAAAGCTATTCCAAACGCCTTGATAGACATCACGGATATGGAGCCAACAGACGAGCAAATTGAAATATAAATCATAGGGTTTGTGTGTCCGTACTGGGGGACGATTTTGTAAATCGTAAAGAGAGAATACATCGTCACAAGAAAAGCATAAAAAAGAAAGCCTGGTCTTGTGGCATACCCCAAGATCTCATCAACGGTCGAGACTTCCTTGTCAGGAGGAGCGTGGATGACAATTATGACTGAACCCATGAGACAGACAGCACATCCCATTTTCCCGAGTGTGCCTAGCTCTTCCTTCAAGAAAACTGCCGCTAAAACGGCTCCTATTATCACAGAAAGCGCTCCTAATGGAGTCACCAATATGGCTGGTGCGAATGTGTATGCTGCAAAGTTAGCAACCTCACCTATGGCCATCGTTATCATTCCGGCCCACCAGATCGGATTCTGTAAGTATTCATGTCCCTGCACCTGTCTGTTTCCCCCTCTTGCCGACGCATCTATCAACCCTTTCTTTGTAATAATGAAAGATGTTCCAATCGCCAATGATGACGACATCGCTAGTGCCAATCCTATATATTTCTCCTCTATCATTGCGAATCTATGGTGTCACTTATTCCTTCAGCAGATATCTTATTTAACGCAAATAAACTTCTTATGTCTCTTGATAAAAAAACAATATATACTCAATATTTCATAGAAAAGTATTTATAAATCTTCAGTAAAGTCTCCGGCCGTTCCTACTTTCGAAATATACTGCTAAAACTATCTTTTAATATCGTTGAAGAGTTACATTTTAAACGCGTGTTTACTATAAAATGGCGATGCTTGTCGTGTATTGAATGGATTTTGACACATACCACAGTATCAAACAGTATTACAGTAGTACCTCTTCACAATATCATGATTTAGCAGATATGTCTTTCTGAACTAGCCAGGTACTCATAACTGAACTCATCTAGACTCGACCTATTATGTATGTTGTTATGATAGTATGAATTTGTGGCCAGGAGCGGAATAGATTTAGTCTACACAAATATGGAGAATGATTGCATAATACATGAAAAGGACCTTATTCATCGCTCCAAGGCATTAACCATTACAATTAGGAGGAATATTACTAGACATTCATCTTGCTTTGACTAAGAATTATGGTTCAGGTGAAACCAATCACAGCTATAGCATTTGCTGACATGATAGTCAAGCAGGTTCCTGAGTTAAAATATATTTTGCACCTTGGAAACACCAATTTTGAATACGAGAACAGTTATCTTTATTTCGTTGCTGAAAGGCTTTTTGAGGGATTGGAGAGAAGTGGTGTAAAACGCTCAATTCCCTTGGTCACCCTCCAAACTTTATGGTTTGTTGCCCATTTTTTCACGATTCTAGGTACAATTGGATACTCGAATAATCTTTTGAGAACTTCAGGTGATAACAGAGAGTTTTTTTGGTACAACATTACTGTCTGCAGCTGCATTGTGACCTATTCGTTGGTCATTTACCGGCATACGGTTCTTCTTTTCTCCCACAGTAAGAGAGCTAAGAGTCAAAATGAGAAGGATACATTCAATTTGATTGATAGCACCTCTAATGAAGCGGCCAATGATGGATTCATACCTCTAGCAGCTATCCTCAAGTCAGAGAATATGTATCTTCTAGGGTTTGCTATCTTGGCTTTGACATCATCCAAAAATATTTACAAGATTCTCTCTTTTTTCATATATTCATTCATGAACTTATTACTATATCTTATCGGTGATTTGTATAAAGATGCATCTTTTTCAAACGCCCTTACGCCCTTGGTGAATTATATTGAAGAACCCCTTCTTCGCTTCGCAGCGAACATAGATTTCATTACTGTCGGAGTTTATATCAAAGAAAGCTTAGCTGACCGTCAACCTTATTGCTTTATTCTTTATTCCATTGGCCTTTGCTTAAAAATGGAAACCTCTGAATCATCAAGGGCTGCCCTACACAAAATGTTGCAAAATATCACCAAAGCAATTACCTATTTGCCTTTGCCGGCCACTATATCAGTTATGTGGCAGAATTTTACAAACTTTCTCATAGTTCTCGTTCCAATAAGTTCTCTTAACGAGAATACTCAGGTAGAAGATATTGAAAATGAGTTAAGTACACGAGAATTGCAAAGTAGGAAAGATTCGATAGCATTCGATTCGTTTTCCATAATCAATGACATAGAACAGGACAATATCTCTATGAATTCACTTTTCTCCTAAATAAACTAACTAACTAATTCCTTTAATCGTTAACATTTGTTAAATCCTGTTTCAAATCTTGTAGCTTATCCCATCCTTCAGAGTCTTCCCAGGTAGCCTTGCCCTTTGACAATAAAGATCTAACTGCCGATCTGGCTTTGTATCTCCAGTCCTTACAAACCACGTCACCTGCGTTTAGTCTACCTGGGAGGTCACCCAATGATGTATATGCAGCAACCAAATCAGAGCAGGATTCAACAGCTTCACTCCAAGCATTTTCGTTGTTTTCTAAATCTGATCTCTGTGATAAAGCTCTATATGCCTTTTCAAGGCATTCTAATGCAGCCCAAGGTCTGCGTCTCCAGAGTTCCACTTTTGACACGAGTCTCCAACATCTTGCAGAGCTGGTGATAATTTTTGGTAAGATATTGCAAACAAGATCAATACAAGACTCTTGAAAATATGTTAGCCTAGAATCAGGCTCCTTTGGGTACTCGTCTTCCACTAGAATCTGTACTAGTTTTTCTATCATAGTTATATCAACCACTTTCTCGCCTTGCTTTGAGCCTCTACTATTAACCAATTCTTTTACTCCAAACAAAACATCGTTCCATTCACCAATCTTAGCCGCAACTATTACAAAGTTTTCGTAGATCCTCCAAGAAGTGTCCACTTCTCCGATATTCCTTATAGCTTTTTTCAAAGCACTGAAGGCCGGCCTTGTCTTACCGAGCTTTAATAGCACTGTTGCAAGATTAGACCAAGCATGGGAATTCATGTCATCGATTGATACACATCTGGTGAAAGCTTCAGAAGCCAATTCAAATTGGCCAGTTTCTAATCCACAGCAGCCATAAAAGAACCAATTTTCAAAATTAAGAGGATTTATAGACAAACTATCGTTCATATGTTTTATTGCTAAACCGATGTTTTTAGTGACGCCCGAAGAAACTGGTGGATTGTAGTAAAAGTGGGACAACGATGTTTTAGCTTTTGGATATCTTCCAACCTCCCATGCTTTGAGCCATAATTCAGGGTCTTGTTTTATATCTCCTAAAATGGATATTGCTCGGGCGTCGTCAGGAAAATCTTCCACCCTGCGAATAAGTATTTTTTCTGCCTCCTGTTCTTCATCTACAGCTGCATAGCATAAAGCAGCTTCACAAGGCATCTGCAATCTTTCATATATTTCTATAGCAGATCGCAAAACACCCAATGACATATACTTTTCAGCCAATTGAGCATCTAGTGTCCATTGTGGTAATAAAGGCAATTGATGTATATATCTTAGCCTGGATGATGCTATCAAGTCATCAGATTGGCTACTATCTTTTGGCATAACTCTAGTCTTAATCTTAATACCGATCTCCTCTATAAGAGATGTCATTTGTAAAATACCTCTTTCGACTGTTCGAGCTTTGTTGGTTTCGAGTAAGGATCTTTCCCAGAGAGCACGAGAAAAAATTAACCAGTTAGCATTATTAGAAGTGCAATATATGATTCTTCCAATTATTGCAGAAAGCTGTTCTTCAATCAAAGGATTGTTATGAGGGGATGTCTGCTTCAAGATTGAATACCTTAGAAGAAGTTGAATATAATCGATATCGCTTAATTCAGGCTGCTCATTGGGGTTTAATTCTTTTAATTCTAGAGGAATATCATCTTTTTTGGCAGAAATTGGTAATACATACAGCATAGCTTCATCGGGTCTATAATCAGGGTCAAATTTTATCCTTTTGGAGTTCTGTTCTTCTGGTATTTCTAAATCGTCAAGAGATTCAAATTCAGGGCGTTCCAATAAAAGATCAGAATTCAAATCAAACGCTTCTGGTGACTTAGCATTCTCAGGTCCATTACCAGCTGACAAGTCTGTCTTACTCTTAGCTAGAAGTACTAATGCAGAATTATGGAACTTTTGAAACTTCGTTCTCTTCGCTTTTGCGCCTGTCAATATTAATTCTAATTCGGAAATCTGCTTTGACTTTTCAATGAATGGAATTGACAAATGTTCTGTTCCACTGTTTATAGCATTTCTTGCTGACTCTAAACAAAAGATAAGTTGGATCTTCTTGGAGATATCAGTAAGTACTGGGGGTAAAACCGCATTCACTATGTTGATATTCAAAAGCACGGCCGTTATTGCACTTAAAGTTCCAGATTCTTCCGAGAGCAATGATGAATGTACCTGAATGGCACGAGCTCTCCACCAAAATAAAGAACCTTTTATAGGATCTTCTTTCCATGCATTTAAACGCAGACTATTGTCTTCTACCAATTCTTCTAAGGACACATCATTGCTTCTGCCTAATAGGGTTTTATGGGTATCTATTTGCATGCCTTTCTCAAAAAATGCAAGAGCTAACACCAAAAGTAAAGGTTCTGAAACTAGATCATATGCCTGCTGACCATCTATAGCTAAAAGTTTAATAGACTCTCTTTGCACTAATGCATCATCTATCCCCACAAAAAGAGTCTTGCTTGGGCTCCAGCTTATATTTGGGCCAGTGAAGTTTAATTGGAGAAATGATTGTAGAAAACTAATAGCTATCAATTGAAATATGATTTCACCTTCTTTTGCGTTAATAGTGTTTAGACGCTCAAATACACCACCGACATATACATCAAGAACCTGTTTCAATGGAGTGCTAGGGAATCTTTCCAATATGGAGCGTGATCCATCACTGAAAAGAATAGATGAGATCTCATCTCGTTCGACGAGCCTCGATGCATTTCCAGAGAGGATCTCTTTCGCCATATGTCTCACGTCAGCCAATCCTTCTTCTTGCCATCTCTTCGATTCAAATGTTTCCTTTGGCACGAGCAATAGAAGCAAAGAGAGGATCTCTTTTATCTCTTTTTCAACCTCCATTCTTGATTATCCTCTATAAAAGTATTTGATTTGAATCTTTTTTCTCGAATTCTTTTTTATATACCTCACTCAATGAGTAATGAAGTGAATACTACAGCACCAAAACGGTTTATTTCAATCAGAATATATACATAAAGGCATGGAGATGAGGTTCCTTACAATTACACTAGTCTAATTATTGTGAGAAGAGCTAAACCACGAAAGTCTTTTTCTGTCGCCAGAACTATCAGTCCTTTTATGCTCATTTGATTTTCTGGGTTTCGCCTTTTTCAAGGAATTTCTAATAGACACCCTACTCATCTCTGAATTGTTTTCAGGATTCTCGTCATCGGAAGCGAAATCGATAATTTCTTCTTGAAAACTAAAATTTGAAGGATTTTGAAGAGAAGATATCCTTTTCTTAAATTGTGGTTTACGTTCAAGTATTTTCCTTTCGTCATCTAGAGTAGGCTCGTTCGAATTCTTTTCTAGTTCTCGATTTGAATTATGAGGGTAAACCAAGGGTTTTTTCTTTGTATTTGGGATTTCAGACTCGTTGTTCAAATCGAGTAAGTCCCCATCAAAGCTTTCACCGCCTGGGACATCATTTTTCTCCAAACTGCTGTTCTGCGTGGCCTCTCTAATTTTTAGATCGTTCATTTCCTTCTGTAGCAGAAGTATATTATCTTTTGGTTCTGACGAAGAAACATTCGGACTATTTCTTTCAAAATGAGATTTATTTGTGTATTCGCCCCATGGATTTCCTTGATTTTTCTGCTCTCCCCTCAATCCTATGGCGTCTGTATTAGGTATACTAAAAGGAGTTTGTTGCAAATTGTTACTTTGTCTCATCTTTAAAAACTGTGGTTCATCTATGTGGTTATCAGGAATATGCATATGTGATATATTATTCTGAGGGCTGGGTGAATTTTCAAGGTAATTAGTTTCATTGACATATTTTCCTACTTTGCGAGAATCCTTAGTAATATTATCTGAAGTCTTGTTTTGAGAAAAAATTGTATCACGTTCGGCCTTTGAAGTGGGCTCAACATTTCTCCCTTCTCCGATATTTGAATCAAAAACTTCGATGTCGCTAAGATATTCGTCACCCGAGGATTCTTCTGTATTAACCTCTACCGCAATATCTTTATTTACGGAACTGGTTTTCGAGCCCCCCGACTTACTTCCAAATATTAATTCACCTGAAATGTTTGTCTTACTGGTTCCTTGAGTGTTCTGTTGCGACACATTTTCAGAATCTAAAGCCTTAGACGAATGGCTCCTAGATTTCAAATTGGAGGAAAATATATCGTCCGCAAGTTTTTCTGCATTTTTATCTATATTAGAGTACAGTTTTTCCCAAGTTTCAGTTTTTTCAAAATCTGATGCTCTTTTTGTCTTCTCCGATTGCGACCTGTTGAGGGGTACATGAGATGTACTTGACGTCTTGTTTTGAAGGGGTTTCATGTAGTTCTGTTTACTTTGAGCCTTCGAAGGAGAATACTGTTCATCAAATGATTTTACCAATGAGAGTCTATTCTCAGAAGATTTGGATTCAGACCTGCCATATGAAATATTATTACTCCTTAAAGCTTGATCATTATCCAAAGCTTGTCCTTTAAATTCCATTCTACCTTGTACGTTAGATTGACTCTGAGTTCCTCTTTTTGAAAAATGGGGTGGTGTTCTTTCATCTCTGCTCAATCTTGGGTCCTGGTTTCTGGTATCTGTGAATTTATCATCATTTTGCTTGAGTATTTCTAAATCATCTATGGCTGGATATCTCTCAGCAATATCATTGATATTATCAATCTCGGAAAAGCTGACATCTGGTGATTTATTTATATCTTTCAGTTCACTTGAACTTGCATCCTTAGAATTTGGTTTATGTTCAACTTTTAGCTCCTCGGGCACTTCCTTTTGCTTTGAAGGATCAATAGGTTGAGGAGGTATTTCAGGTTGTACCATTGGATGTCCTTCATAAGAAACTTCGGAACCCATAAATAATGCTCTTTGCTGATAGTATATCTGTTGCTGTCTCTTTATTTCATTTTGTTTTTGAACTTGATATTCATGTAACGCCTGGAAATTATAGGGGCCAAGTTTATATACATCCTCGACATTGAGAGAAGCAAATTCAATGTGCATATGTTGTGAAAGAAGCATTATTACTTGTACTATATTGGGCCGAAACAATGGACTCTCCTGAAGCATGAGAGCGATCAAATTTTTCAAGTCGCTTGAATATGCTGGTAAGGTATGAAATTGGAAACTTGCATGGAGGACAGCTATATCACCACTTGCTTCAAATGGAGTAGTGTAATAACAAAGTTTGTAAAGGAAGCAACCAAGAGCCCATATATCAGCTTTCTCATCTATTGGTTGGCAGCGATACAAATCTATCATCTCGGGAGCCCTATATTGAGGTGTTGTTTGGTACATTATGTCGTGAGCAATAACTTGAAACTGTTGCTGGTCATTGGGTGGCATGATAGGAGAAGAAGTGGATCCAAAATCACATAGCTTGAAGTTATGATTTCGATCGATAAGAACGTTTTCGATCTTAATGTCTCTATGAATCATGCCTCTACTATGCATCTCATATACCCCTAAACATATGTCCATCGTTATTTTCAAAATCTCAGGTTCGCTCAATTTAGTTTTAATTTTTGCATTCATATAGTCAAGCAATGACTTATTAGGGCATAATTCCATCAAAACTAAAACCTGGTACGCTCCATTCTCTAATCTTTCTGCATGCGAATCATAATACTTAACAATATTTCTTCCATCTTTCAACACTTTCATTACTTCGACCTCTTTCCTCAATTGATTAAGTCCGTTCCTCTCCGCTACTATGACCCTTTTCAAACATGCTACATCTTCTCCCTCTCGGGCTTCCTTGACTTTTACTTCATATATGTGGGCAAATCCCCCTTCAGATAAATATCTTACAATTATAACTTTATGCGCTCCAACCTGTAGCTCAGTGCCCTCGGGTAGCTTAGTTAAACCATCCATGTCTGCCTATGTTATAATTCTAGCAAAGAAAATGATTTCTTTAGTATTTAGCTTTTCTAGCTATTCTATAAACTGCTATAATGAAAACCAGGCTAAGTATTCCGTGGGAGATTCTGAAATCACGTGCACGGATCGTATCAAGTAACGAATTCTTCGGTAAGTAATTTCTCGACTTCGTCAAAAGTGAATGGCACGAATATAATCTCTACACCAGATTCATCCTTGGTTAAATTACACATCTTGTGTTCTATGAACTCTCCCAAGAGGGTTCTAAAGTTTGTTTCATTTGAAATAATAAACTCCTCAAGACAGGTATCGTAAAGGTTTTTCATGGAAATTCCAAGTTTTGTAGAACCACGTAACCCATTCAAAGAGGCCTTAGAAGAGGTTGAGGACTTCATTATTCCCAATTGCTTTACAAGCAATATTTTGTATAAATTTTTTGCATTCTTGGTCAATGATCCCAACACATATTTTGCGCCCTTACTACCAATGAATTTCTTAGACTTGCCAATACTCAAAATATCCCGGAATGATAGTTCGAGGGAATAAGGGTCATAAGTAGTCAAGTCATGCCAAAGGAAGTTGAATTTCTTTAGCTTATACAGATCCCACAAGAGTGAAACGTTAATATTATCGGTGGATGAGATGAGCCATATTTCCGGTAAAGAACAAAGTTCTGAGATCAAGCTTTGAATTTTGTCATCACAAAAAACTTCTCCATCTATGTTATTGATCAAAAGTATAAGCTTTGGTGAGATGACCGATGAGTTCTTATCCCTCGTTGTATTTATATAGTTTATAAGAAAAGGAACTGACTCGGAAATCAATTTTGGGAACTTAATTTTATCTTGTCTCCTCTTCTCTTCTGGTAAGAAAACAGAAAGTATATCCAATACAACTTTCTTAAACTTAACTGCAGAATTAAAGCCATTAACGACCATAATATCAGGAAATTCAAAATTGCTGTAGTGGTTTTCATACCAATCAATGAAATAATTTTGTACGAAGTCAAGAAGCATTCGTCTTTTTGAGCCTATACCATAAAATATAAGATTGTAACCACATGTCATTTCAAAACACCACTGATGGTACAAGTATTCTTGTAACTTATGTAACTGCGTCTTTTCCTTTAATCTTATGAGCCCGCTCAATTTTGATAAAGGTATAAACTCGTCATACTCGATGGATGGCGCTAATTGGGATAAAGAATTAGTACTTGATTTTGGTCTCCCCATGTGCTGTTCAAAATATCCTTCGGTTCCTTCCAAAAAAAATGCTCTTTCATCAATAAGTCGGTTGTTTTCATATTCCTTGCTGAAAGGAGTGAAAAAGTACTTTTTTCTAAATTCGAAATCAACATTTCCTTCATCATCGACATCGGGAACAGGGAATGGTACAAATTTCTCATTAGTCTGATCTTTATCATTTTTCAATAATTTTGTTTCTTTGGGTGGGAGTCCACTTATTGCAGGAATGGTTAAGTTGGTATTTTCCGCAAAGCTATCCAAGTCGACTGAAAACACTGAATCAAGGTCCCTGCTAGTATTAGAATCGGACTTCTTAGTTACTTTCTGAGCCTTTTCATTGAAGTTATCTCTATTTTCCTTTTTATCCTTGAATAGTATTTCGTCATCCATTTGGAATATACTCTTCACTTTACCGATCACCTTCTCCATCTTACTTGGACGACCCACTCTCTTCCTCGGCAATATTTCATTCAATTCATCTGAATTCTCACTCTTCAATCTATTATTATAAGCCGGACTTGAAGTATCTGTGGTTCTACTCCTCTTGGACCTGGGTGTCACGTAATATTCTTCATCGGAAACCTCCTCGTAAGGGATAGAATCAGAAGAAGATTCGTCCAGCTCTTGTAATTTTATATCATCTTCTTTCTTCTTATAGGTATGTCTTCTTTTAACTCTAGCTTGAGTCAAGTCTTCTTCAAATTCAACATCACTCCCATAGAGTGGAAAATAATCGTTTTCATCCTTTCTCGATTGCCTAATAATCATCTCCGCCAAGGATCTGTCCTTGGATGCAAGGTAGTCGTCTGAGTCACTATCATCACTTAAATCCCCTTCCATCAATCGTGCATATTTTTTGCTTGTTCCAATAGCTCTTTTCCTAGCTGATTTATTCAAGTCTGAAACTGGTCTTCGCTTGGGTGAAGGCAAACCAGCGCGGCCCGTTGGCGTCTTTACTGGAGAAGTAGCATTATATCCCAAATCCTTTTTAAGTGGACTTATGACGCCTTTTCTGCTAGGAGAATTTTGAAGATTCAAAGAATAAAGTACCTTTCTTCTAGAAGGTGATCGCGTGGGTGACTGATTTTGATCTTCCAGCTGGTAATGATCATGTTGTTTTCTAACTTTGATTGAATTAGAATTGGACTTAGTATTCTCCTCCATTAAAATCACCAGCAATCAATTTCTCTAGTTAGAGATTTCTCGATACAAATCTTTAATATCTCTTGGTGTATATATTTTATATCATATTATGAAATATTGAGCTTCGCGACCTGCACTAAAAGATCATCACTTCATCAATCTCTTTAATTTCTCTCTTACCCTTAAAAACGAAATAGTATGTTGACCTTTTGCCCCAACTGTGCAAACATGTTAGTCATTTCACTGGAAGATGGTGGAAGCAATAGATTCCAGTGTATGACTTGTCCCTACGAGTTTCGTATAGGCGGGATGCAAATTTTCGACAGGAAGAAACTTTCTAGAAAAACGGTGGATGATGTCTTAGGTGGTGATGGTGCTTGGGAGAACGTAGATCAGACGAAAGTACAATGCCCTGTTGATAGCTGTGGTGGTGATAAGGCGTACTTTTTCCAACTTCAAATTAGGTCTGCCGATGAGCCTATGACTACGTTTTATAAGTGTGTGAAATGTGGTCATAAATGGAGAGAAAACTAAACCTACTTTTACACGGGTCCTGGGCGATTTTTCCATTAGGAAATCAAAAATAGACTGTTGTTTCGCTTTTCATTGAAGTCGTCATATTTACATGCATAACACTACGGAAGAACACTTAGGATTTTCAAAATTGGCTCAAGAATGTTACATTCGAAAGATTAGCCTTTTGTACCCAATTCAAAAGAAAACCATTTCATGGGATTGCTTTCAATATCTTTCCTGATAGTCTTAATTGCCCCTGTGTCTGCAGCCTTGTGCAGTTTGCACATTACAAAAGCACGAATAGTATATAGGTCTGCTAACTTTCTTTTATATCGATAACCCTCATGGCCTGATTGGTCTATATGTCCACTTTTTATATATGAATTATAATCAGTGGGTGATTCGATAGTTGCATTATTATACAAAGGTGTGGCATCTTTCAGTATTGGGATCACTTCGTGATGACTATTCTGATTTAGTATCATTTCTTCGATACCAACCATTTTTTCTTCAAATAGGGAGCTTTTATTTATTTCAAATGTATTTTCGGATTTCATTTCTTCTACTTGATTATTCGAACTGATCTTGATTTCCAGGTTATTGAAATCTCCTTGAGTTTTATGTAATATTATACTCTCCATAAAGAGAGATTCCAATGTTTCATCTGACTCGCTACCATCAGAATCAAAAGAATCTGTTTCTTCCAATTGTAGCATCTTCCCCATATTCAATCGCTCGTCATTTCTTAGAATGCTTTCACGAACCATCCTGCTAAAAGTTTTCTGTTTCTCTATTACATTTATGATATCAGCGTCTTTTCTTCTTCGTATAATTTCTCTCAAACTAGCTCGATCCTGACTTTTAGCTTCATTATTCTGACGCATATCTTCATCGAACTTATTAAGCGCTCCTATAATATTTGTTCTCTTATTAATGTTTGTTTGCAACCCCTCTGAAGGACTAATCAAACTTTTAACAAAGTTGTACTCGGAAACACACAGCCGCAAGTCCCATCTATTTATTGTTATAACAGGTCTGAAATATATTTCTTTTCGTTGTTTACCCCATATTCTTTGTTTTTCTATGTCATAAATGAACTTCGAAGCATTATCATCGGAACTCGTGCATGATCTGCTAAACAATCGGGCCATCGAGAATCCGTTAGCCCAACTTTTTCTTGAATCAACACATGCATAAACTTCTCTAGGCTTGAATAAAGAAACCAAATTACTTGCTTCTCGGTAACTGGAATGAAATGAATATAAAAGTCTTAATTCGCTTGGTAATAATTCATTCGATGATAAAATCCACTTTCTATTTCTAAACGAGTATATTTTATTTTCTTGCTCAGTTGTTTTTTCCAATATCAAAGCCTCTTTCTCTTCGTTTGAAAGGGACTCTATGGGTATTGGGAGATGGTTTGTTATGAAATCAATAATATTAAAATTAATGCACTGTCTAATCTTCACGGCTACTTCAGAGCTCTTGGTACACATCAGAACGCCCCTTCCACAAACATGAAAAGCAGGACGTCCTCTTTCGTTAATAGGGTTTCTTGCTCTACAAAACAAATGATTCAAGTTGGAGTCATATCTCTCATTCGGACTCACTATTTCAATACGTTTTTCAACATCCTTTCTTAAATGAATGTTACCATTGAAGTAATTTATAACATGAGCCCATGCTTCCTCTAATCCAGTCACATCATCTACAAAGTAAAATTGTATTTCGGGATCGTCCAATGGATAATTTTTTAGGAGTTCTATCAATATATTAATGCCATCATAATTCTGAGGAATATCGATGTACGGTTCTCCTCTGTAGGAAAATGTTGTATCCAAATAAAGATTATCAAGTCTTGATCCTCCCACAATATAGGGGTGCAAAAACGTGTTTCTCTTCAAGTTTTCTAACCACCAGTTTTCAGCCCTTACATCTCCTGTGATTAGTACACTGTGCTGACTATCTTCAAGAAGGTACATTGAGGATCCTGGACAATGATATGATGGAATCATCGTCAAAAAAATTATCCTCTCGTTCAAGGTTATTTCATATCTATGGTTGTATTTTATTGGATGTAAGTGTTTTGAAACATGGCTTGATCTATGATTCTCTAGCAATATCTTCGTAGTTTTCGAACAATACACTATTCCGTTGAAAGATGGTCTATTGAGGTTCGTTAAGTGGTCAGAGTGGCAGTGTGTAAGTAAGTACAAATCTGCACCATCTGCAAAATTATCAACTAAAACATTTGGGAACTCATGAATCCTTCCATTAAATCCCATATTTAAAGTTCCATCAAATATAAGTTTTCAACCAGACTTAATTCGCATCTCGAATTATATCTCTGAAATAATATCTATTTAGTGATAATGTATGATGAAAAATTGATCTGCTGTGCTTCTGTTTCAGTATTACTACCTGTCATTTGCATCTTGATACGTTTGGCATGCATATTGCCTGCTGCTAAGAGTCTTGATGTTCCAAAAAAGAGTAATATTACAAGTATTGTTGATACCAAGAATGATGTTAACATAATGATATTGCTAGGTTCGGGGGGGCATACCGGTGAAATGTTGAGATTAGTTGAATCGTTAGACTTGCAAAATTTTAAAAGAACATGGGTTTTATCTTCGAGCGATCAATCTTCCTTAATGGTTGTGAAAGAATTTGAAAACAACATGAGTGATAAAAAGGAAGACCCCAAGTATCTATTTGTACCGCGGGCCAGAAAGGTCAATGAAGGATTTTTACTGTCAGTTAAAAGCACTTTATTGTCTCTACTTAAAATTTCGTTATGTATAGTACGACTTCCAGCATTACCGTCGGTCCTCCTATTGAATGGACCAGGAACAAGTGTTCCATTGGCATATTTTATTTTCATATTGAAATTTTTTGGCCTATGTAAAACAAAAATAATATTCGTCGAAAGTTTAGCAAGAGTAAGCTCCTTGAGTTTAAGTGGAGTATTGCTATTACCCATTTCAGATAGATTTATTGTACAGTGGCCCTACTTAAGTCAAAAATACAAAAGAGCTGAATATTACGGTATTTTGGTATAGAAGTGAATATGCAGATTATAATTATAGCTCAAAATCAGCTTTTGATGACTTGTAGTTACCTTGAGTAACCTTCCCTGTGTTTGACTCATGTGATTTCGCATTAGTAGGGGGTTTTAATTTTGATATTTCTTGACCTTCGGTATCTCTTTTCTTTTCCTTAACAGCTAGCTGTTTCATTACACGCATACAAACCAAACTTAATTTATGGTGTTCCTCATTTGTATGTCCCAATGGCTTTTGACCAGACCATGCCGCTCTTAAAGGATACTTCTGTCCCAATATCAATAAGCCAGGACAGCGAGTATTTTCATTTAACCCGTTATTTATGATAGAAAGAGCAAAATCTTGTGCTGCCCTATGTGTTGTAAAGGAAACGAAGCCACAACGAGCTCGTTGCACTATACTTAATAATTTCAATTTTCCAAATTTTTTGCAGTAATCAGACAAGTAGTATTGAGGCATATCACTGGGAAAGCCAAAAACGAAAAATGTTGTTGCAGACTCTTCCTTATCTGATATTTCAATTTTCCCGTCAAATGGAAGTTCACGTACTATCTTTTTTACTTCGGATGCCTTCAATTGCTTGAGTGCCTCCTTGTCGTTATTGTCACTTCGCAGAGACTTCTTGATAAGCGTGCTGCTACTATCTTCAAATTTTCGAGCGAGCTTCTCTAAGATATTCTTAGCCGCTTCATTTTGAGTATCATCATCTGCATTTCGGAATTTACTCTCTTGTTTATCAGCCATTATAGCTTTCACTTCCCGGTTAGAAGAATTGGCTATATTCGTAGAAAAGCCTTCTATACCCGCCATCTTCAACGCTGTATCTCTTAGATCTAAAGGTATCAAGTAATTAATGTCCAACATACATGACTGACAGCAGTTTCGTGCTCTTGCACATGTGATACATACTACTGTTTTTCTGAATTTACTTTGGCCATCGCTGATTTTCCATCTAAATACTGTAAATGGTCTTGTACATATCTTGCATTCCTCACCATTAGCATGTTTCATCATTTTCAAGTGCTTATCATAACCCAAACACTTTTCGCATAAGGCGGGAAATTCATCTCCCACCTGTTTTGACATATCAATGATCTTATAAGTAAGATACAAATTAACTAGCTCATCTGTAGTTAAAATAAGTCCTGGTTTGGACACGATATCAACAAAACATTACATTCAAACGGCAGAAGGAATAGGAAGAATAGCTTACGCTATTATCCTCAATGGCAACGGCTAAGATTACAAACACGCCTATCTATAGCGTGTGATCCTGCTATAAACGGAGGTATTTCTAGAGCTAAAAGTTGTTTCAGAATGATCGAAAGTAAATCATCATCTCTACAATTCAGAGGTGATCAAGGAAACTTTGTAAAAGGATTCCGTAAATATCTAGAAGAAAACGAGACCGTAGAAGCTATTAGTTTCTAGCAAATTAGACTTTTCGACTTCTATCCATACGAAAAAATGTAACCATGTCTCGTTGTATGCTATCGTGCATCTTGTTAAATCTGAAACTCAAATATTACAAAAAAAACATAAAATCAATGCCGTTTATTACTATTACCCTTACACCTATGTATAGCTTGAATGTTAGTCGATATTATTCTGTAATCAAAGCACAGATGATGATAGGCCTACTGGATATCAGTGTTAAAAAGCTCTGTAGTTTAAGTCCACACAGTTGTTCAGGTGAAGAAATTCAACAAGTAAATGTATTCATCATTCTAAGCACTCCATCATCATATAAAATCCTAATTTTACTTACATTGAGAGTCAGTAATAATAACCCTTTGATTTTAATGCAAAAAATTTAATAGTTTTTTCACACCTTAAGAATATTCAACTCATTATATAGAAGAATATGTGGTTACCCGGAAGTGCTATATACAGTTTGCTGGACCATCATCTTACTTAGAATTGGGTGCAAATTCCTTGCCAGGGCAAGGGTAATTAACTTTTTCATTCTATCAGAAAATTCTTTCGAATTGTTTAATGTACATAACTGTTTTGAACCTGCTATTGCCTCTTCAATAGCTGTAAATATATAACAATGTCTTGACCATCCAATAAAGCCATCATTTGGCATCTTTTCTAGTAGTATGATACTCATGTCTAACTCGCTGTTTAGAGAATTTTCAATCAGGGTCCAAAATTCACCAGGAAAACTTTGTTGCTCTCTTAAAACAGAAAAGAAAAGTGATCGGCATAAGTTTTTCTCTGCTGGATTTTCATACAAGTTGCTGAATTCAAGATCAAATAATGCGTCCTTGGGTTCACTCAACACATCATGTATCCTTTGTTTCACAAAGGACGAGTGATGATTCTTTATTTCAGTTAGTACCTGACAAATTATTGGATCAGGATATAAGGTAGTTGGAATTTTCCTTGCTAGTTCGAGAGTTAAATACGAAGGAGCTAATGGAAATTCTTTAACTAATTTGCTCAAATGGGTACTAATTTGGAGACGAATGTACTCCAGTTGGTCAGACAAAGCTTCAAACAAGTAAATCAATGACATCTTGGAATAAATATTTTCCCTATCCACTCCGCTTCGAAAGTATACTAATGTATCGTACAAAAATTCTCTTGCTGTATCGTGTTCTGAATGCAACTTCTTTGCTACCAATTGAAAATAGCGGGTGATTAAAGGACTTTCTGACTCTATCAGTTTGACAAGACTTACAATGAAGGGGCATGAAACTCTTAATATTTTACACGAAACAATATCATGGTTTGTGAGACATAAATTCATTAAATGTTCTGCTTTTTTCCTTATGACTTCTAGATCAAGGTTGTCTTCTGACAAGGGATACTTAATCAAGAGATTCAAGGCTTTAGATACAACGAACTGCCAAGCCTTTTCATCAGATATAAATCTCCAAGCCATCAGCTGTAAAAGTCGAACCAGTTCGCCATTTATACCTCTCTCGGATAATTCAGAATCAAGGAAATCTAGTATTTGAACAATTAAATCGGATTTGTCACTCTCCTGAACTATCCAACAGCCTAGCTCCACTGATTCTTTCACACGATCAAAATGTAACAAGTAACGAAGCAAGGTTTTACATAAGGTAGTTTCATATAATGATCGAGTGCCATTCAAACTATCAGATAGTTTGGTCAAATAACCTTCATTCAACAACGACTTAAAGTAGTTAAAATTCTTACTTGTATCGATATTCTCTGGGGCATTAATGTACAAGATATCAAATATATCTAAATAGTATTTTGCACTAACCCATGTACAGTCAGTACCAAAAAAATTAGAGGCGTCTTCTAAGAAGTAACTTAATATCGTACTATCGAAGTTAATAGTAAGTTTAGGACTTTGAGTGTTTTTCAAAATAAAAAGAAATAATAGAAGTTTACCGTGAACTAGATTGAAATCTTTCTTGTTTCTGTCAATCTGCACTATCATCCTTCTTGCATATTCGTTTACTTCAGACACAGGTATTAGTTTCGCAAACGCTTTTGCTGTTACTTCTCTTACCTTCCAATTCTTGGCTGCTAACAACGATTCTAGGAGAGGGTGGAATTTCACCAAGCAATCTTCCATGTGAGAAGATTCCAATTTCAGCAACATATTTAGAATTGCAAAAATTGATTCCAATCTTGGATTGCTATCTAGTTGTAGAGTTGTATTACCAAGATGCAGATACAATACATTGTCTATTCCAGGGTAGCGGCCAAAAAAAAGACGAGAAGGTACTCGTTGAAATAAACGATCTTCTCTACTTGTACCAAAAACTAGATACTGGAACGCATTGAACAACATAGAAGCGCAATTTCTCAAGGGCCAGAAATCACTGCCATATATTCTTAGGGTAAGCTCAAGTAATTCATTAACATGAGAAGTACATTTCTTGGACAATGAGGGACATTCAATTATTTGCTTTAAAGTATTTAAAGCATTAACCTGAGGAATATCCATTTTTTCGTCTGGGTCAGCAATATATTCTTGCGTTGATATGGAAATGAGGTCATGTACTGTTGAGTCGATTATATCTTTAGCATCCCTGTCTTTACTACTATTCACTGCAGCAATTAAAATTCCCGTTATTAGGTGAGGAATGCCCCCAGATCGTCTCCTAATAAGCAGCTGTTTAAACTTAATTACGTCAATACTTTCTTGTAACCACTTCACAGGAAGCCCTGCTATGTCACTATGTGTATTTGAGAAACATTGTTGGTTCAATTTTATGAATACTTCATGTAACGTAGATAACGTACCTTCGTATTTTATTATGGATATCTGACACATTGTCAATTCTGAAACTGATATAAGCAACTTTTTGTAACTTTCTGGAAATAAAAATTTGGAAGCTAAATCACATAGAATATATAACAAATAGGAACCCTCTTTTGTTACCTTCCAGGCATAGTTAATATCTATCAGGTCTAAACTTGTACTTATGTTGTAGTCATGACCAGGTTCTTTGAACAATCGGAATACTAACTCCCACGTATTGCTTACACTATCATAAATTACCTCTATAATCTTCTCTAATCCTTCGATAGTATCATTTTCTTTTACTCTCGAGATTAACAAAGATAATGCAAGATATGTTCCGTGAAGTTTATAAAAATCTTTGCTTTGGTTTTGAGAAACTCCTTCACGATCCAGTAAAGTATTCAATAACATATTCACTAATTCCATAAAATCTGCTTTTCTCCCTAACCTCAAGAAAAGTTGAGCATAAAAATCATATACCAATGCACCTCCTTCACTATTTTTACCTTTAAGCTCTTGCAACAAGGTGTTTGCTCTGTGTAAAGTTTCCTGACGATCAGACATAATTTTGCTTCTTTCAATTATATGTTCAGGACAAGATAACAAAATCTTTACGCTTTCCTGCCTGATATCCTCATAGTTATTTAATATATTGTTAAAAATTAGCCAGGTTAAAATATCGTCATATATCAACACCTTGAATGGAAAATGAATTGGATTATGTATGGCTCTACTTTTGGCTTTATTGGAGAAATTTTCGTAGCTTCTTATTCTATCTTCCCCGTCCAAGTCAATTATTACCAAAAAGTCAAGTATAGAATAAGCCAAAACAAGTTGAGAGTAGGTGGAACCAGGCTTTAGATTTTCTTTTATAAAAACCAAAAGCCACTTCAAGAAGTCCTGGCCGTTTTGGATATTTGCTGATAATATATTTCTTTTAGACTCGCTATCTTTTCGGCCACTTAATCTTTTCGATTCTTTAGCTAGTGCATGAGAAGAGTCACGTATTCTAGTCAAGAAATGACGAAACATCGAAGAAAACTCATTTCTTTGTTCTACTTTCTGTGCATCTAAGAAAAGCGACTTCAAAATATTGTTTCTCATCAACACTTCATATATTTCTTCGCTTATACGTCGAGATTTTTTGGGAGAGCTTGTCAAGAGTGAAAAAGCAGACATCCTCAAGTCTTCATTCTGATGCACTAAAATCTCTGTTACAAACCTCAATGGAAATACAGGATTTTCCCCCATGTATGGCTCCTCTATTATGAATAAGTCTTTTCCGAGTTTGCACAATTTGAGCAAACAGTCAATTTCGAAGTCATTTAACTCATACAATCTCGGAGAGTATCTTGTCTTTATGAAATAAGAATAAAACCCGGGTGATTTCTGGAAGAATAGCGGGGCCAAGTACAGAACGGAATTGCTGCACGTTTCCTCGTGCTTTAAGGTTTCGTCGAGAGCATTCCCCCATATAGAATACGCTTCTGCTTCCGTAGACGACTTTTCAAGACAGTGTGCGTAGCATCCGTAGTATACCTTGCTAACTACGTTTGCTAGCTGATCGTAGCTCAAGGCAAATGCACATTTACTTACAAAGTCTGTGCGGTGTGTGACAATGTACCCCCGGTCGCTGTACTTCAACAACGAGTCAATTAAAAAGTACGTTGTCTTGGAGTACACTGGGAGTCCCAACGCCACATCTATCCAGCCGTGGATTGTCGACTTGTAGTCCGAGAAAAACGTCTTCGTGTAGAGCGATGTCTTTCCAAGGAGTTTGGAAAGAGAGTTGTACAACGGTCCTCCGCCATTTTCCATATGATCCACTATGAACATGAAAATCTTCGAAGCCGCAGCCTCATCGCAGATCTCGCCAACTTCTCTTTGCTCCCCGTTCTTTCGGATAACCCACGAAAACCAAATCCCTAGGCAATCTGAGTACTCGACTAGATTTCTGTGCCCCATGCAAAATATACCCTCACATAATACTGAAAAATACGTTTGTAGCTCTTCAAAGTTCAATCTCTCTGCGCTAACTATCGCCTGCTTTACTTCCTCTACCGTATACCCCTTTCCATCATGCTTTTCGAGCATTATACTTCGCTTGACCTCGATGCCTCTATGATCTAGTTTCTATGTACAATACCAAGTTCTGGTTTTGAGCATCTCGGAAAAAAAAAAAAATTAATCGCTGCTTTCTTTTTTTCGGGTACAAGCGCACGCGTAAGTTGAATGAAGCTCAACACTATGGTTAATCAATAAATTATCTTCATTCCTTCTGAAAATAGTCCAAAAAGAAAAGAAAACTGGCCATGCATCCTATCAAGTTACTATATGAAATGTACTGCTATTCGATCCCTCATGTCATGTTAACAAGGACTGAGCAGTTTTTCATCCGTATGTATTCACAGAGATAACACTACGAGGCGCAGAAGGTACTAACATTTAGATGCTTTGCTCTTTTTGATTGCCCTGTTAATAGGATACACTTTGTTAAACTATGTGCCTGTGTACCTGTCGTTGGCTTCGACAAGACTTAATGCGATCTTTTTTGAAGAAGACTGGTCGGCACAAATCAGCAAGCTAGGTTTTTGAAACCGGACCAAATTGTTCACGACTAATTCCGCTAACTGGGCCAAGAACGTCGGTGCCTTTTTTTTCGCATTCACTACCACACTGGATCTAAACGCTATTTCGACAACGGACGTTATGCCGTGGCTGGCGTGTCTGTCGGGACGGTATTATTGACTTCACATTCTCAGGGGAAGACTTACAGAAGCATTCAACGCAACCAAGTCAGGTTAGGGCAATTTTAGGCCCCTGCCCTTAGGGCTGAAGATTCTATTTTCTCAGTAGAAATATATACATTATTGAGTAGCTGTATAGGAATATCGTCTTTCCAGCTGATGCTCTTTACATTTTTATTGTACACAATGGTTTTCGTTGCTATCGTATATGCTCTTTCCTGCTGATCAAAGACTATCAATATTTACTCTGCACATAAATACTACTCAATATATAAATAAAATTCTACAACTTTCGCTTTAGCATGTTAACGACGGGCGCAAGGGCGCAATTCAAGCCCCCGAGACCGTACCTGTCTTCTCAGCCCAGCTCAGATGGCATAGGCTCGCTGGACTCGCTTCATGCTCAACATAAATCGCAGAAGCGCCCTACCCATAACATCACAACAGTGGATGCAGATAGTGATAACAAAAGGCAAAAGCCTGCGATGCTGGCGAATTCTGAGGGCAAAGATGGCTCTAGGAAGCATTTTGTTGTGCAGTGGAGAAAATGCACGGCCAAAAAGAACAAAACTTGGGAAGACGATGGTCTTATGGTGGTAGAACCAAGCGGTGAGGTTACGCTATATAACAAAGTCGAATCGAAAAAGAAAGCCAAGATGTTAGCAAGAGCTAATAAATGTGACTTTGGGGATGTTATAAGGATCGGGTCGTTTGAGGCTGCTATAGACTACGAGACCTCGGAAGATAAAATAGAAGGCGAGAAGGAAGGATGTACGAACACGTCTGACGCTTTGAATGCTGGCGCTGGCTGCGTTAAGACCGGGTTTAAAAGCGTTTATCCAAATTATCACAATCCAACAAGGGTTCCTAAAACGCTGAAGAAGCGGAATCTGCTCTATGCGGTCCACGAAGACAGTCTAGTCATGAGCAGGCCTCCCAATGCATCGCTCAACGAAGCAGTAGATGTGGTGGTTGATCCGGTTCTATGTAAGTGTTTACGCCCACATCAGAAGGAAGCAGTTAAGTTTCTATATGAATGCGTCATGGGCTTTAAAGTCTTCAATGGCAATGGAGCTCTTTTGGCGGATGAGATGGGCTTGGGAAAGACACTTACCACAATTACCGTTATTTGGACGCTCTTAAAACAAAATCCCTACATGGAGATAGACAGTCCAGTGTGCAAAAAAGTTCTAATTACCTGCCCGGTATCACTCATTCAGAATTGGTCCAAAGAGTTCAAGAAGTGGCTAGGCCCGAATAGAATAGGAGTTCTAGCTTTGAATAATAATCAAAATGCAGCAGATGACAAAACTCAAATCTCAAGGTTCGGAATGACAAGGGTATATCAGGTGATGATTATTAGCTACGAGAAGGTGTTGTCCTGTAAGAAAGAGCTAATGAATTTAGACATAGATTTACTAGTATGTGATGAGGGTCACAGATTGAAAAGTGCAACTAACAAAGTAATGCAGGTATTCAACCAAATGCATATTAAGAAGAAAATTTTATTGACAGGTACGCCAATTCAAAATCACTTATCTGAGTTCTACAATATAGTTAATTTCGTAATCCCGGGAGTCTTGGGATCAACTCTGCATTTCCAAAAAGAGTTTGTGAAACCCATTTCAAGGGCACGAGACATAAATTGCACTAATAAAGTAATCTTGGATTACGGGGAACAAAGATCAAATGAGTTATTAAGATTAACAAGCGAATTTGTACTAAGGCGTACTTCCTCTGTATTGTCGAGCCTCCTTCCTACGAAAACTGATATCATTTTATTCAGTCCTCCTTCAAGTTTGCAGTTATTGATTTTCGATGCGATTCAATCTTCGCTGACATTTAACAGCTTTTTGCAGTCTGAAATCAGTGCTAATAATTCCTTAGGGTTAATAACAGTATTGAAAAAACTTTGTAACTCTCCGTCATTGCTCTCTAATGACAAATTGTTTAATGATATTATGAAGACATGTCGAGATTTAAAATTCGACTTAAATGCATTACATAAAAAATATTCGAGTGGTAAAATTAATATCTTGATACCTTTGCTCCTAGAGATTTCTGGTCTAAGAGAAAAGACCGTTTTGATATCAAATTACACTCAGACATTGGACTTGTTTGAGAATATTCTTCGCAAATTGAACATATCTTTTGTCCGATTGGATGGATCCACATCAGGAAAGTTGAGGGAAAGGATAGTTAATGAGTTCAATACCCTGCCCTTTGAAAGTGCCTCGGTTTTTCTACTTTCTGCCAAGTCAGGAGGCTTGGGTTTAAATTTAGTAGGTGCTTCCAGACTAATACTTTTTGATAATGATTGGAATCCATCCGTTGATCTTCAGGCAATGGCACGTATTCATAGAGATGGTCAAAAAAGACCTGTGTTTATTTACAGGCTCTTCACTACTGGATGTATAGACGAAAAGATCTTCCAGCGCCAACTTATGAAGCAAAAGTTAAGTGACAAATTTGTTGATAATAAAGAAGGTTCTAAATTAGATTTATTTGACTTGAATGATTTGAAAGATATATTTACTCTAAATTATGGTACTAAATGCAATACTCATGATTTATTACAGTGCACTTGCGAGGGAATTGGCGAAGAAGTCACCTTGGGCACTCAATATGAGGATTTATGTGAAGAGAAGTCATCTTCTGATTGGGTCAGTGCATTAGAATTAAAACAGACTCAAAGTCCAAAGAAAAAGGCCAGTATAAGAAATGCATTAGTTGGTTACAAGCATTTCGATCCGGAGAAAATTGATGAAATTTTAGAAGATCCAGTAATGAACAATATTGCTTCTAAAACCAAGGAAAGTCCTTCATTGTTTAGTTTCATGTTCTTGAAAAAAAGTATAACCGAATAGAACACAAGGTCTTCTATTCACCAATTATTTTCCCAGCATTTTCTTCAAACGAGCTTCCGCTGCTCGTGCTCTTTGTTCTCGCATAACAGCTTTTTTCTGTTGTTCATTCAAACCACTTGTATTGGAGATCAAAGGGTTTGCATCTGTATTACCCAATCTTCCTCCCGACGAATAGGTAGGTTTCTTGAGTTCCATCTCAGTCTTTTTAGATAATTTTTCTTCAATATTACGTCTTTTTTCATTCTCTTCCCTTTCTCTTTCTTCTTTTTCCGCAGCTTCAAATTCTTCTTTTGGTTTTGGAGGACCAACCCTGGCTAAATCCCAGTCACAAGCGTTTTCTCCCATTACAAACCTAGATATTTGAAAAGCTTTCCTTGAATTATAGTTCCCAACCTCATAAGGAGTTTTGCCAAATTTATTTTTAACAGTGGGATCAGCATTTAGACTTACAAGAAGAGTTTGGATCATATGCCCCAACCCATGCGACGACGCGTAATGTAATAACAGAGGGTAATGACTATATTTTTCTGTTGGTTTTAGTTCAAAGTTAGGACTCAAATTATGCAATCGAATATAATTGAGCAACAAAGGCGCTTTAGATCTCTTCAAGAAGTTCGTCAATGCCTGAGAGTGTTGCTCCTCCTCTGATGGAAGGTTTTCTTCCTCTTTCTTTTTCTCAATCTGAGAATTGATCAAGGCCTCTTTACGTTTCTCTTCAATCAACTTTTTCTTTTCATCCGACTTTGGAATATCATAAATATCCATATAAGACAACTTTGACCAGGCTTTCTTGATTTCAGATTTAGTTGGTCTTCTCGTGGTGAAAGGTATGTTTCTTATCCTATCATCACCATTTTTTAGTACACTATTCTCGTAGCCAACCAAAGTTTTCCTATTAGTAGCACCACTAGCTCTAATAAAAATATACTCGCATTCATTCAAGTATGATTTCCAAGAATTCAAACATTTCCTGACTTCTTGTATAAGAGCTTGTTCGTTATACCTTCTAATGGAAGAACCGGCAGAATTAGCTTTTCCTTTCGCGTTATCATTAGCATTCTGAGATCCACCTTGTTTCCTTCTTGTAGTATAACGATGGAAAGATTTGTTTTCTAATAAATCAACAGCTTGTTCTCTTTTTGATTCCTTTATGTTTAAGTTTTTGGATATATCCTTTGGTATGTGAGAAATGATTGCTCCCGCAAAATGGCCACCTCCAATCATAAGAATAGCTGATTTCCCCAGCTTAGAAGATTCCTTATTCAAAGCACATAAACCACCAATGGGATCTTTGATCCAACGAGGCCCAAAGATCTCTTTATAAACCCCGAAACATTTGTCCTCCGTGATGAATCTTGATTTGAATAAAATTAGCGGGCTTCGCGTATTCAAATGACTTACGTCTCTCTCTTGATCAGCTGAATCGTCAATCACTATTTCATCAAGCCGTTCCATTATCCCATCCATTCTTGATATTTGCTTTCCGGTTTCTGCTTCAAATTCATTGTCACTATTCTCTGAACCTGATATGCTGTCTATGGATTGTTCCTCGATGAATTTCTCGAATTCTAGCTCAGACAAAGTACCTAATCCTTTCAAAGACCTTTTCCAGTTGAGTTTCTCTAGATCTGACATATGTTCACTCTTAGAGGTCTCCTTTTTTGTCGTGTCATCGTGTTCATCTTCGATCTGTGTCCCATTGGGGTTGCTCTTCTCATTCTTCAAATTCACCCCTTCAGCGTAGGAGTCAAAAAAAAGTAACTGCAAGGATTCCAAAACATTCTCATCTATATTAAATATGTTTATATTACTGAGATCCATTATTATCGTAGCCTATGTATAGGGTATTATATTAAGTTGGAATCATGAATGTATTTTGTGCACGTATACCTACATCAAGTGATCAGAAAAATAAAAATTAAACCTATTGAGCTAAACTACCAAATCTATGACATTCCTTTAAAAAGTGTTCAATTTTTTCTGGCTTCATAAAAGGATGAGTTCCGTGTCCAAAATTAATAATGTAGTTTTGTTTTCCTCCCCCAAAACCCTTAATCATTTGCTCTACTTTTTTAGTAATTGTTTCATTTGATCCATAGATAATACCAGGATCAAGGTTACCTTGCAAAGTTATACGATGATTTTTCGCGATCTCACTTGCATCTTCAGGTTTGTAAAGCCAATCTAAAGACACGGCATCATAACCTATATCGCAAAGCTCCTCAAGGGCATACCAAGCACCTTTCGCAAAAATAGTAAGAGGTATCTTTTCATTGATACCAAGTTCTTTCAATCTGGCAGGAAGTTTCTGCGAAATTTGTCTCACGTAAGGCAATATGAATTCATCGAACTCGTTAGGACCAAGCTCACCGGCCCAAGATTCAAAAACTTGCAACATCTGCGCACCAGCTACTACTTGTTGAGCAAGAAATTCTATACAGCAGTCAGTAATAGCTTGAAGAAGTTGGTGAGATTCCTTCGTATACTCGTAAATCCATTGCTTGGCAAACCTGAACATCTTTGACCCCTGCCCTTCAGTCATATATACTAAGAGTGTCCAAGGTGCACCGCAAAACCCCAAGAGTGGAACTCTGCCATTGAGTTTCTGCCTGGTGAGTGTTATAGCCTTGAACGCCCAGTCCAAACCTTGCTTAACATCCGGTTGGAGTTCGATTCTTTTCAAATCTTCGGGACTTCTCAATGGATCCTCAAAAACTGGTCCTTTTCCTTCAACCATCTTGATACTAAAGCCCATAACTTGAGGAATCACCAATATGTCACTGAAAATGATTGCTGCATCTATTAATCCATTGAAATGATCAACAGGTTGAATTGTTATTGCTGAGGCTACCTCAGCATCCCTACAGGTCTCAAAGAAGTCACGATTACCTTTCACCTCATGATATTCAGGTAAATATCTTCCTGCTTGTCTCTATAACTTGTTAATACTTCTGGACGATGAAATAGTTCTGAACTAAAACTTTTTACATACCATTATCCAAACAGGAGGGCGCTCTACTTTCTCTCCCTTGGCTGCCCTAAGAATCAAGTCATTCTTAAGCTTTGGAAATTCAGTCATGTTCCAATAGTAAGTTGTTGGTCTTAAATATGCTCAGCGCCGCAACAAGTTTTTGATATATCGACGTGCACGTGATTTCTCATTTATCAGGCGGCTAACTTTAAGTTTATTTTGTATATACAATTCCCCAATGGATAACTCACAGACCGTTGACAACAGTGATAACAGGGAACCCAGTATCTCTCTGGGAGATATACATAATAAGAATAGCAGAAATATGGGAACAAGGAATTCTTCGAAGTCTGGGGTTTTCACTCGAATAATTAGGGAGTTATTTGGGTATAGGAAGACAAGTTTAACTGCTTTAATTGTAATTACTTTGATATTGACATATTCTATTGTGACAGTAGAGAAGAATCTCTCTTACTCTATAAGTTTACCGAAATCCAAGCTAGAAAAGTCCATACTTGAATCTTCTTGGTTAGACTTGCAAGAAATTGGCTCATCACCACACTCTTATAACTCAAGAGATAATGATAGAGTGCATGACTATTTGGAAGACAGAATAAAAGACCTCGCTAGTAAGAAACCATACATTAAGTTTGATAACGATCTTAACAATACGAATAATGTTATGTATCGAGGGGTGGCTGCAAGAAGTTTTAACGACGTTACTTACTACGAAAGTAACAACTTATTGGTTAAGATTGAGGGCGAAAATACTAAGTTACCTGCTTTGCTTCTTAGCGCTCATTTCGATTCCGTACCTACAGGATTTGGTGTTACAGACGATGGTATGGGAATTACAAGTTTACTAGGTGTACTTGATTATTTCTCTTCTGATGATATCAAGCAGCCATTGAGGACCATCATATTCAATTTTAACAATAATGAAGAATTTGGTCTTTGTGGTGCTCAATCTTTTACTTCACACCCTTGGTTCAGCGAGATCGCTTATTTCTTGAATTTAGAAGGTGCAGGGTGCGGTGGGAAACCTGTATTATTTAGAAGCACCGATTATGGAGTAGCCAAGTATTTTAATGAAGTTCGCTATCCTTTCGCGTCATCGTTATTCCAACAAGGCTTCAATAACTTGCTTATTCCTAGTGATACGGATTATACCGTATATGCAAGAAGTGGCTTAAGGGGCCTTGATTTGGCATTCTTCGCTCCTAGAGATATTTATCACACTGCAGGCGATAGTATAAAGAATATCAAAATCGAATCTTTGTGGCACATGTTGTCTAACAGCATTGATTTCTCGCTGGCTTTAGCATTCAAAATTATTGACTTAGATGAGAACAGTGACGCCCTTGAGTCTCCGGTAGACAAGGATGTCGCTGTGTATACCAGTTTTCTCAACTATTTCTTTTCTATTCCAATATCTAGGTTAGTCTTGTTGAATTTAGCCTTGATATTACTAATCCCTATTATTAACATTCCATTTTTGTTAATAATATTCAGATACAAAAAAAGTTGGGAACTTGGCTTGTTCAATTTCGTTAAAGTTCCACTATCTTTATTTGTTTCTGTTATCATTGTACAATTTTTAACAAAATATGTGATTCTTAATTTGAATCAGTTTTTACCTAATTCAGGTAGTGAAATTGTATTAATGACACTTTTTACAGCGGTTTTATTGAGCAATTACATTTTTTTGAATAGTACAAACTTCATATTCAAGAAGAGCAAGAGTGTAAACCACGATGAAAAGCTTGTCGGTATTATTCAAATATCAGCATTCTATTGGTGCTTGTTGATATACTCTACATTTAAGCTCAGCTACAATCGTATTGGAGACGATCACTCGGGTGAATTTTTCTTACCTTTATTATTTTTCATTCAATCAACCGGTGCTTTCCTTGGATTGTTAGGTTGGTCACTTCAGAGTAAAGTAAAATATTCGGAGCCTGCGGAAGGTGAAAACGAGCCATTGATTCAATCGAGTGATAGTGAATATGGGACTAATAATGAAGGTACTGTCTCGGAAAGAAACAACTCTTCAATTGCGGAACATTTGAAACCTTTGAGAAAAAATTATGGCTATGACTGGCTTATTGAATACTTAGTCATTACTCCCATATCAAGCTTAGTAATCTTTTCTATTGTAAGCTTGGTTTCAAGTGGTCTCGTTAAATCGATTCAAGAGTCTTTAAGTACGGAGAATTTTATTTATGCATTTTTGGAGTATCTGTCAATTTTCCTCGCTTTACCTTTCATTCCATTTATTTTCAAATTTAATCGTATACTTGTCAGTGTTATTGTGATATTCTTCATAGCTGGTCTTATTAATGTTGTTATAAAAGAGCCTTTTGATGAAGGCAACCCTTTGAAATTACGTGTCGTTGAGCAGATAAATTTAGATATATCTAAGAATGAGTCTCATGTATTCGTGTACGGCAGGGATAATACCCCGGTCAATACTGTGCTTAATGACTTGCCATCAGTTAAAGAAAATGAAATAGACACTCAATGTTCCTTAGTAGACGATGGTTTTCTTGAGTGCTCCTATAAAGGCGCTTATACTCCAATTTTAGCTCCAAATGTCAGCAGTTTCGAAGATAACTTGAATATCGAAGTAATTCATAACTCCTCTTCGGGCTCTTCCCACTCGTTTAGTTTTCTCTCGGGTGAGATCAAAATACATGCTCCCAATAACAGAATGTGTTCTATAGATTTATTAAATCCAAGAACACTGGAAAAATATTTGGCAAAAGAGAGTCCTGTGAAATTGGTGACGGTGTATAATAAAAATAATAGTAGTGAATCCCAAGGATTATACCTGACGGACACCACTATACCAGATGGGTTTTCCCGGGATAGCGAAGGAAATTATATTTATAAAGATCTAGGAGGCATAAGTCAAATAACGTTATACAAACTCGACTGGGAAACATCTTATCATATTTCGCTTGAGTGGGTACCAAGCTTTTTAGCTTCCAAGAACCATCAGTCTGATATTTTGGATGAGCTAACAGAACTTAAGCTAAATATAAAATGTTACTGGGGTGATTTAGGATATTCGTCAAAAGATGTTGCACATCAAAATTCATTTCCTAATTATGAAGAGCTTTTGAATTACAGCCCCAAATATGTCACTTGGGCAAACAAAGAAAGAGGCCTAGTCTCTATTTCCAAATCTATTTCTATCTAGTTTAGGTTTTTTATTGACTAATAAATCTCTACTCTCGTCATGTCGTGTAGCCTTCTGTACGAAATGAAATAAGCTCCAAAAAAAATGCGAACTCTGAGGATCGAACTCAGGACCTCCAGATAGACTGATAAACTTCAGTCTGACGCTCTCCCAACTGAGCTAAGTCCGCAATGTTAAAGAACCCACGGCGGGAGTCGAACCCGCAATCTTTTGATTAGAAGTCAAACGCGTTAACCATTACGCTACGCAGGCAATTCCTGTTTGCTTTCAGGTTAAATATTTGACATCACTGTTGTGGCCCAAATTATATTTGATTGCAACTATATTTATCCTCACACATGAATAGAGTTCCAATATTTCCACATTGATAAGATACATCTGGATAAATACCCAGAAGATACAAGATTCAATATCTACATTTATCCTCTTTTGAAATGAAGAAGAGGATTATCATTGAATATACCTAGTTTCTAATGTGAAGTCAATATAATTTGTTAAAGAATAGAAATTTCCCTTCTCTTGTACCACTATAGTCATTAAGTATACCTGAAATATATATATATGGCCTTCATAACGAGAGTTCCCATAAAGAATGCTAAATAAACATTACCTCACCATCAAATCAAGACATCGTGACTAGCAGCTCTTAAAAAGTCAAAGAGCCATGTGATTCAGTTTTGTTTAGATCATATTTAAGTTCAGGAGTTTCATACAGCCATTCAAAGTATCCAGATTAGTTTGTGATCTCGATTATTCTTATTTTTTTTTTTTCTTACATTTTGAATATGAGTTCCAGAGTTTAAATGTGTCTGTGGTAATATATGTATTTGCACCTTTAAATGGGCTAAAGAATTCTACAAATTAGTATTCATTTCTATTGAGTATTAGCATGATGTGGACAGGATTAACAGTATTCATCTTAGCTTTAGCTGACATTGTGAATGCTTACATACACCCCATTACAGTTGAAGGTCACTACTTTCTTGACAGTGTTACAAAGGAACCAGTAAGTTTTTGGAACCAATTTCTCTAAGTGAAACAAAATTATACTAACACTATAGTTTTATATTAAGGGTTTAGATTACCAACCTGGTGGGTCGTCCGGTGTCACCGAGTCTAAAGATCCTCTTTCAAATGCCAAAGAATGCGCAAGAGATATCATCTTGTTCCAGGAGCTTGGAATCAATGTGAGTATTAACCTAAGTATTAAACATAATGTATTGACCACTAACAAATCACAAAGACCATCAGGGTTTACTCCATTAACTCAGATCTTAACCACGATAAATGTATGTCTATGTTAGCAGCAGCAGGCATTTATTTGGTCCTTGATGTTAACTCGCCCTTACCCAATCACCACTTAAACAGATATGAGCCGTGGAACAGTTATACTTTGGAATACTTGGAGAACATTTTTAAAGTTGTGGAACAATTTTCATACTACAACAATACTTTAGGCTTCTTCGCCGGAAATGAGATTGTGAATGATTTGATATCTGCAAAGGTAAGTAAATATGTCGATAAGTTGCAGCAATTGCGAACAATTGTAATGATTGCGAAATTTTTCATTAGTACTAACGTTTAGAACTCTCCAAATTATGTGAAAGCAGTGATCAGAGATATTAAGGATTACATACAAATTAATTCTCCCAGATTTATTCCAGTAGGTTATTCTGCAGCGGATGACTTAAAATTCAGAATATCATTTTCAGAGTTTTTGGCTTGTGAGAAAGAAAGTGCTTCTGATTCAGTAGATTTTTATGGAGTTAACTCTTATCAATGGTGTGGAGAACAAACATTCTATACTAGTGGCTATAATCTTCTCGTATCTGACTATAGCGAATATTCGAAGCCAGTGTTCTTTTCTGAGTATGTTAATTTTTTTTCCCATTTTCAATAGACCGAATCATACTAACAACCAAGATACGGGTGTAACGAGGTCACTCCGAGAGCCTTTGATGAAGTACAAGCTTTATATTCGTCTGAAATGATAGATGTATTTAGCGGAGGGCTTGTTTATGAGTTTAATCAGGAACCAAATAATTATGGACTAGTTGAGATCAAAGGCAATGGTGATGTGGAAATATTACCAGACTTTTTGGCTTTGAAATATCAATTTGAAACCTTGCAGCCAATTAATTATGAGCAGGTTGCAATGTCCATGAAAAAGAGTATTGACCTGCAAATCAAAATGCAATCAACCCAACAGTATCACGGGCTTCCCAGCTTGTCTTGCGAGGCAACTTATAGTAACCTTGATACACTGAACTCTTTACCACCATCAATTGCTTTTGAGCTTATTGATGCTGGAGTGGAAGTTCGTAAAGGAAAATTTGTTCCTCTTTCGAATGATGACACTACGTTGAAATTTAATGTTCATAAAAGTACTGGTGAACCATATGCTATTAGAAAATCACTTGATAGAATAGAGGATTATATGTCAGGATCCGAAATGAAAAAGAGGCAAGGAATTAAAGGAGGTTTTAATAACGGTATGTATGATTATGAAGAAGCTGTCATGTCTGATTCTTCCTCAGATCATTTCGACTACGATTCTGAATCTGATCTCTTACATGAGGTCAGTGAAGATGAATTAATTTAAGATAATAGAGGAAAATACTTTTCAGATCGTGTCGCTATACACCCAGTAACGCATATGAAAGCGATATATTAGGGTAAAATCCCAAGGAGATGTATTAACCAGTATTTAGGTGGCTCATTAAGGCCTATGAAAATATTTAAAGCCTTCACTGAGCTATTAATATGCTATATTGTTATAGAATTTACAGGTATCTTAGTATAATTATACACTTTGTGTCTTCTTCAACATTAGTTCGCCATTATGGTCTATAATTCGTATATTAGAATCACTTTGAAACAAAGGTTGTAAAACACTGAACCAACAGTTAACATCTATCTTATCGTGTTGCTTTGTGTGAGTAACATCCTTCGTAAAACCACATTTCACACAAGATAACAACTTTTTGCTTCTAGGTTTCAAAACAATAGTCATATTATTGACTTTAGACCACGCTCGTAAAAGCTTTTCGAGCTCCTCACTATATTGTATCTCTGTAGCCCCATTCGTGTTCTCGAAATTAGGTATGAGGTCTGTTAAATTGAAGTTAATTACTTCAAGATACTTTAGATTTTCATAATACCCTTGTCCAGAGCATATCAAATTGAAAAAGGGATTATACCGAAGGAAGTCAAACTCTATCTTTTTACCACCATTACAGAGTTTATAAAATACAGGGGAACTAAGGTCTATCCCAAGAGTCGTTAGCCGATTATTTCTCTTCATGAAATCAATAACAGACAAGTCTGTTCCAGAATAGACATTCATTAGGGAAAGGGAATTAACATCTTTGAAAATATCATTATTCACGTTCCTGGGCAAGGTATAACTAGCTATTCTTGAGTTCGAAGAATAAATGCATGATTCTAGTTTGATCTTATTGATACTTATTTTTTTTGCTAATGAAGGGGATATCAATCGATGTGTGTCAATAACGAAATTGTGTAGTACTAGCTCCTCGATTTTATCGAATGTTGACACTAGTGTAGTTATGTGACTTAACTTAAACGGAATACTCCAACCACTTTGAGCTTTTAACTCAAGCCTGCGAAGAGTCCTTTTCGTCTTATTTCGAAAAAAATGGCTTATGATGTTGTTACTTTCTTTAGGAAATTCGAACTGGGGAGATATCTCACTGATAATTATTGTCTCGATACTGAAGCATTCACTCAAAAGCGTGCTTAAATTCGCCATATATGCGTCGTAGTTTAACTGATCAGTAGTTGTCTGAGAAACCTCAACATTATAGGATCCTGCTATCAGTGTTCTTCCGTATGACGAGTCTCTGGTAGGAGGCTTAATCAAGTGTAATGTCTTGATATAATTTATGTGCTTACTGGGCTCTATTCTCCCCACCTTTCTTGAAAAAGACTTCGCCTGGGCCGGTAGGTGGTACTGTCCGAAAGTCTGAAACCTCTTGTGGTCTAATATCACAACATCTTTGTACAAGAAATGCTTGTATATGAGCTGTTGAAACTTAATGCAAGTTTGTGCCAAGTTGAGCAAATCGTTGAAGTTATCGGACAAGAGACTGAAAATTTCAAGTAATATTTCATAAGGAAGGGAATAGAAATGAATGGAAGGGTACTTGGAACCCACACTTGTTTTTCTTATAGTATTCTTTTTGCCTATTAGTTGATAATTTTTCATAGTTGTTTAAATATTCTTTCACTATTTAAAAGTCACATAATCTCCTTTGTTGGAAAACTAATTGAACCGAACTCATCTCTCCGCGCAAACACAGATAAAGATGTCTTAAGTAAAGGGCAGTATATGATGTTAAATATACAGAGATGCGACCAGATACTGGAAGCTAACTTATGAAATGCAAGAAGTAATACAATGAATTCTCTCTACAAGCAAAATTTCGCTTGTGAAAAAGGGTATCTTCATAGTTTAGGTCCAGCATCAAGGTCGACGAGAAGTATTGAATAAGAGGTTATTTGTGCGGTTCAGTAATAGAGGCTTGGAAGTAGGAAGAAAGCTTAAGCATTGCACTTGAAGAAGTCTCTTCAAATCTCGGAAGTGTGATTTGTATAATTTGAGAAGACGATTCAAATGAAGTGTAGGATTTGTAGATATCGCACTGAAAACCAACTTAAAATCGTCACTATATTATAAATTGAAATAATCATTCTTGCAAAATGGCAGAAGAACAGAGGAGACTACTAGAGCAACTTATGGGTAAGGATGCACTAATATCGCCAATGCATCGAAGACGAGAGCCGGATATCACCAGTCACAGAGTTTGTAAAAGCTTTCTCGTGGGCACATGCCCTCATGACCTTTTTGCAGGAACTAAACAGGATATTGGAAAATGTCCTTTATTACATCTAGAAAAGCATAAATTGGAGTACGAATTTAGGAGGAAGAAGAAATCAGAGACTTTTTCAGAGTTTGAGTATGAATATTATCGAACTTTACAGAAATACTTGAAAGGCCTTGACAGAACCATCTCGATGGCTTTCAAGAGATTAGAACATACACCAGAAGAGAAAGCAAAGATCGCTAAGTTGACTAAGGAACTAGACAACTTGGATACAAAGATAGGCTTGATGACTCAGGAGATTGGGTTTTTAATTGATGCAAAAGAAAACACAAAGTGTATATTTGAAAGTGTGAAGTTGTATGAATCTTGCAAAGAACGAGAACGACTAGCAGAGTCAGCCCGAAATGTTGCTGAGAATGTGGGGCAGTCTTCTCAACAGAAGTTACAAGTATGTGAAGTCTGTGGTGCTTATTTATCCAGATTAGATAGTGATCGACGCCTAGCAGATCATCTCATCGGTAAGATACATTTGGCTTACGTGCAAATGAGAGCTGATTATAATGACCTAGACAAGAAATTTGGGAAACGTTTACAGTAATAAGGGATATATTATTTAAGTTAAGAATAATTAGTGCACATAATAAAAAGTTTTATATATGGATTTATTCATTCTTACTCAAAATTTTATTAGGCACGTAGCCAAGGGCCGACAATCTTTCACGCAAGATTGGGTGTGAATGATGGTAGCTAGAATAAAGCCAATCCGCATCTATCGTAGATAAGTTTTCGATTTCTAACTTTATTAATGCATCAATTAAGAAATTTTCGTAACCTTGATCCTTAGCAAACCTATCAGCTTCGAATTCATTATGTCTTGAAAATGAAGCATCCGCAAAAGTTAACAAACAATTTATAGGCAGAAATACATAGGAAAACAAGAAAAAGCCAATGATTGGGGGCTTGTCAGCTGAGAACCCGAATTCAGAGTAAAATCCATCATTGTACAAAAATTTTGCCGATAAGAAAAATAAGAAAATATATTGAACCAGATTGAACACAAGACCTTTGGTGATATGATTCATTTTCCAATGTCCCAATTCGTGAGTCAAGACAGCAGTGATTTCATCAGGTGTAGAGTGGTCAATCAAAGTGTCAAACAAAACGATCTGTTTACTCCAAGGCAACCCAGCAAAAAATGCATTAGAATGGGATGACTTTGAAGATCCATCAATAACAAAAAGGTTGTTCAAGGGGAAGCCTATTTTGGAAGCCATATTGGTGAGCTTAGTCTTAAGTTCACCATCTTCGACTCTTGAATAGGTATAAAATAAAGGAACAATCAAGTTTGGAACTATTGTCTGCAAGAAGAGTTGGATGACGATAGTTGTTGCACCACCATAAAGAGGGAATGACTCGCCATAATAGTCAATTATCTTGAATAACAACGCAACAATTGGCAATCCAAGAACTAAGGAGACAACGATCTGCTTAACTGTGTCAAGGAGCCAAGATTTGACTGTCTGCTTGTTAAAGCCAAATTTACCTTCGAGTTTAAATGTGTTGTAATAGCTAAATGGCAAAGAAATCAAACTTCCAAACAAAGTATAGACGGCGAAGAAATATACCGAATGAGTAAGCACACCATTCCAAGTAGAAGGCAAAAAACGGGATTTGCTTAACAAAGAACCACTGATATCCCAGAACTTTGCATAGACATTGTACTTAAGGGTAACCAATGATTGGATAAGTCCAAATAAATTGTGAACTGCAGTGTACTTCAATTTTGCCTTCCCGTAAGACTGCAGCTTATCGAAAGTCTTTTGGTCAATGACACCCTTCAACGCTTCTGGAGGTGATTTTCTGTTCAATACATTATATTGACGGTAGTCGAGGTAACTAGTGAATGTATATTCACCAATTGTTAAACCGGTTAAGATATCAGTCCAACTAAAATTGGTCCCATGAATCGATGAGAGTAGCTTCTCTTGTCAGTAAAGTTCAAAGTGAAAATGGAAACAAAGGTGTAAAGTATTTAGACATACGTTAGCAAAGCTCATTATATAACTATGCTTGAAATTTATAAAGAAAGAAAATAGGTTAATTATAATCGAAGGTGTCTTTTAAACTTCCATTTTTGTATCTGGACACGTATAGTACGAATAATATTATCTACGAAAATTACACGTTGAAATTGATAACTTTTATCATTTATACTTCTAAATAAACTTAGTCTTTTTTCCAAATGAAACTGATCAAATGTCAACTCATATACGATATGTTAGACGCTGCATGCTTATTTAGCCTCAGAAGCCAACTTATCAGCCTTAGCAACAACATCATCAATACCACCAACCATATAGAAAGCGTTTTCTGGCAAGTGATCGTACTTACCTTCCAAGACTTCCTTGAAAGATCTCACAGTTTCTTGCAATCTAACCAATCTACCTGGGATACCAGTGAAAACCTCAGCGACAGAGAATGGTTGAGACAAGAATCTTTGAATCTTACGTGCTCTCTCGACGGTCAACTTATCAGCCTCGGACAATTCATCCATACCCAAGATAGCAATGATATCTTGCAAGGACTTGTAGGCCTGCAAAGTCTGTTGGACACCGGTGGCGATATCGTAGTGCTCTTGACCGACAACAACTGGGTCTAACAATCTGGACTTGGAATCCAATGGATCGACAGCTGGATAGATACCCAACTCAGAAATACCTCTAGACAACACAGTGGTAGCATCCAAGTGAGCGAAGGTAGTTGCAGGAGCAGGATCAGTCAAATCATCAGCAGGGACGTAGACGGCCTGGACGGAGGTAACGGAACCCTTCTTGGTGGTAGTAATACGTTCTTGCAAGGTACCCATATCGGTGGACAAAGTTGGTTGGTAACCGACGGCAGATGGGATACGTCCTAACAATGCAGAGACCTCAGAACCAGCTTGGGTGAATCTGAAAATGTTGTCAATAAACAACAAGACATCTTGACCTTCCTCATCTCTGAAGTATTCGGCAATGGTCAAACCAGTCAATGCAACTCTAGCTCTAGCTCCTGGTGGCTCGTTCATTTGACCGAACACCAAAGCGACCTTAGACTCGCCCTCCAAGTTGATAACACCGGTTTCTTTCATTTCACGGTACAAATCATTACCTTCTCTGGTACGCTCACCGACACCGGTGAAAACAGAGAAACCACCATGGGCCTTGGCGATGTTGTTAATCAATTCTTGGATAAAAACTGTCTTACCGACACCAGCACCACCGAATAAACCAATCTTACCACCTCTGGCGTAAGGAGCCAACAAGTCGACAACCTTGATACCGGTCTCCAAAACTTCAGCAGAAGTGGATTGCTCGACGAAAGATGGTGGGTCAGCGTGAATTGGGTTTCTTTGCTTGGTGTTGATTGGACCTTGCTCGTCGATTGGCTCACCAACAACGTTAATAATACGACCTAAAGTTTCACGACCAACTGGGACAGAAATTGGGGAACCAGTGTCCTGGACAGAGACACCTCTAACCAAACCGTCAGTGGCATCCATAGCAATGGTTCTGACGGTGTTTTCACCCAAGTGTTGGGCAACCTCCAAAACCAAGTTTTGGTCTCCCTTCTGGAGAGTCAATGCATTGAGAATAGCTGGCAAATTACCCTCGTCGAACTGAACATCGACAATGGCACCAATAACAGCTCTAAATTGATGTTAGTACAAGTTCTTTTCCGTTATAAAGTCCACACACTGAGCATAATCCTTTCCCGCAAAAATCGGTTCGCCGGGGATCGCGAATTTACTTTTTCCCATTGGCGAGAACTGAAAAAACCTCTTTGCTCGCCGCCATCGACAGCGGCTAACCCAGAGCAAGTCAATTCACCCACCAGTGTAACGCCCGACCACGAGAATACTATATGGAACCAGTGCTGGAAGAGCGCCCCAGAAAGCCGCCGAATCCCGCCACCTGGTCTCCAAACACCTCTCGTGACCCCAATTACTCCACACCACCACGGCTCTGGACGTGAAACTCAGCAATAAATCCACAGGGCATCCCATTCATCACCCATTCTCTACCAAGGAGGCCTTAAAAGCCCGTATGTGTGTCCTCAATTCCTAAAAGTGTTCGCTACTTACCTAACCTTACCAACTGTTGGTGCTGCTGAAGCCAATCCTCTGTTAAACACGAAATTGCGTTTAGCAGAGGTAAAAGCAGAGCGTGTAGCTGAGTTAAACAATCTTGGAAGAACCATAGTTATAATAAACTTTGGTATAAAATCTGTTAACCTTGATCTTTCCAGGAAAAACTTATGGAAGAAAATTAATTTCAATTTATTACCAAGTTTCGGCCTCCATACTTTCTCTCCCAAAACGGTGTTGGGCCAATCACAGCCAGCCGTTACCCTTGGCCTAGTTCCGACCCTCAAATCCATTTTTATTGGGCGGATCCGGATTTTTTATTACCCGCAAATAGACCTGATTTTGTGGTCCTCGCGGATTTTAAGGTAGCAGGGCCACATCACGGCTATACGGGCCAACGGTGCTGGCGCTCTACAACAACATAGAGTGGTAAGTCATACATTATTATACAGGGGGAGGCATGTCAGAAAGATACGTAGCAAAACTCTGACCACATGTGGAGGGCGGAAGAGCAGGGGAAAAGCCGGGGAAGCTTCCGAGGACGCATATCACGTGACTCGAAGGACCCCATTAGACAGACACCCTGCTGGGAGCAGGAGCAGGCAGGGCGAGTAGTTTAGACTTTAGCATGTCGAGAAACGAGTGCAACAGATGGAAATTGGCACGGACTATGAGAAACGAGTTAGGAGGCACCGATTCGAAGTTCGAGTGGCAGGCCGAGATGAGACACGGCACGCAGAGACGGATGTTTGGGTTCTGGTCGAGGGCGCTTAAGCCCGACTTTGTCGCCATGGCCCTCATTGAGCCAGACTGTTTGGCCTCGGATGTGCACACGGTACTGTAGGATACACCTTTGTCTAGTTTAAGCTTCTTCTCTGGCGGTTGCGTCGCCAGGGATGAAGAGTCGAATTTCGCAGCCAAAGGTTTCGACTTGATGTTAAGCTCGTCCGGAGCGCACTCGCGAATGCCGGATAGAAGCAATGAAGATTGAGTCTCAGACAAGCGCAGGACCCTGCTCGCATCGAGCCCACTTTTTATGGCACTATCCTGCGGTGAAGACTCCGGAGTGAGAAGCTGCAGAATAGCGATTCGAGTGGGAGCCGGGTTTTCTTTCTTACAGTGCCGGAGCCTCTCGCACATCTCAAAGTAGTTTCTTTCGCTGTTATTTATGACGCAATGGAGGTATGATACAGACGTGCCACATAGATCGCAGAGTTCCTCGTCCAACTCTTCCTCACAGCTCTCTCTTTTCACAGGGGTTCTGCTGAATGGCGTTTCCCGCGGAACGAAGCGTTCGATAAATTTCGACCGATCGACAAGACTCAAGAGACGAGTCTGTTCGGTAAGGAAGTTCTCGAATTGGTTGATACATGTCGATAAAAATTCAGTATCCACATTCTCTGGGTAGCCACCATTCCATGTCTCGTGGAGAATATTCTCCACGAGTTTGTAATGATCAAACACATTTTCTTTCTTAATCATACGATAATCTTTAATTGACATTTCTCCGAAATCAAGCCATGATTTCATAGTGAAGTTGACAGCCTCATTGAAATTGAATCCGCAGTTAAAACCCGCGTGATAGACTCTTGGATAAGTTATCACAAATTCGTTTGGACCCTGGTCGGCATAGACACATTTTATCCCGTGTTTAATCAAATCCATAGGAGAAAAGAGCGTCACCAATTGATGTAAGAGGTCTGGTTGCTTCTTAAATAGATCCGGCGCAGATTCTTTCATGAGTTTTTCAAACCTGTCTGCATCTTTTGATCGTACTCCATACCATTTTTTAGTCGCTCCCAAATGACAGTAATTCACAGATAGGGTATAATGGTCCTCAACATGCCAGCAGAAAGTTGAAAACAAAGATCCTATATATATCCAGGGGATTGTCATCCCAGAAACCGATGTCTCAATGAGGTTTAACAAAGATCCCTTTGCATAAGGCAACTTATTCAAATTCCAAGGGTGGTTGATATAGTATTGTACTTTAGGATCATTCACATCTATACCTATACTGTCATTCATAGGAAATCCACTTATCTCACCAGGCTTTAGATTATGGATATCTGCGCCATACCTAACCTCTATATCGCTATTTTGTGATCCAACTTGTTCCCAGAATTTTTTCTCTATAATGTCAACAGTAAGTGGTTCGCCCCCATTGTATTGATTGATAAACTTCTTTTCAAAAGTCTTGCACATATTTTGGAATTCTTCTAGTGTATACTTTAATTCGGGTTGCTCTTCGAAACCATATTCTCCTGTGCCAATAAGGCACTTGTGGCAGTACCAATTACCAGTAGGAATATTATCCAAAGGAGGACTAAGACATCCCATATGATACGCACTATCACAATTGTCGCAGAGTAAAGTCTCAGTAGGTCTGTCATTCAGTCCACATATAATACAATTTTCTCCATCGTCTTCTGAATCAGTTTCGGGGAAAGAAAAGTCATCCTGATTTTGTAATAAGAACAATGAATATGGCTTTAGCTTGGATTCGTATATGTCTTTCAAAACTTTAGACTCTTTTTTAAGCCCAAAATAGTCATTTATCTTCTCCCAGGAGAATGAATCAATTAGCAAGGGGCCACCATATTTCTCCACCTGAGCGTATACATCGTAATAATATATCTTTGATTTGCGATATGGATGCTTGCTTGCATCATCAAGAACATCTGATCGACCAACTCGAAAATGCAGCTTGAGCAAAGTCTTTCCTTTCATTTTTTGAAATCGATTGATGTTCTCAATGAAGAAATTTCTGGATCTTGTCATAAGACTAAGATCACTCAACTTTTGGATTCTGGTGTGAAATTTGAATTCAGGAGATATCAGAAAATCAGGTCTCCATCCCAATGGGGGTACAAGTTTTATCAAACCATATTCTCTTCCTAAATGGGTTATATCGGGCCTCGAAAGATACGATAGAGGACTCGAGAATTCTTCACTAGAAGGTCTGAGAACAGGACAAGGCTCTATAATCAGTTTGTCAAAAAGCGTCTCCTTATCCATGATGCACTTCGAGAGATAATGCCCACAAGTTCTTTTGTCTTATCTTGATATACCGAAATATGGTAAAGCGAATTTTGCAATCCGATGGCTTAGTCTTCCGCTTCCAAAGAAAAACTGACTCCTGGATCAAAAAAATGAATTTATAATATAGTACTCTGGTACCCCAACTGTTCCTATGTTCGATAATTTAGGATTCAGTAATTTCGTATTCGCAGACTTAGATCGGCCCACAATCAGGTTAACAGCAACCTTTAATATAAAAGTCTTTCGAAATAAAGCAGCTAAAGACTCTCGATGAACACAATAAAATATACTACAGACTTATGCTTACCTTTCTTCTCAAAGTGATAACAAGGACACTTATTTTTTTTTTTTTCAAAAAGGTTGAGCAATATGACTCTCTCCAGGTAAAATATATGTTGGTAGAATGCGCTGAAAAATAATGTATGTGATAATCTAATATTATTTCCTAGCTTCGAAGCATTAAAAGACACGATATGGAAAATTATACTTTAACAGTGTTGGGTAGTGGTGTTATGGGGTCGGCAGTTATATCTGCCATACTCAGTAGTAAGTTTGAACTTTACCCTTCTAGAATAATATGCTGCACTCATAGTGAAAAGCTGAGCATCAGCTTGAAGTCTAAATTTGGAGATAAAGTCGAGTACTCTTACGGGTCTGAGAATAATAAAAAGGCAGTTTCAGAAGCAAGCGTTGTAATATTGGGTGTGAAGCCATACATGTTCCAGTCTGTATACGAAGAAGTGAAAGATGTTTGCAAAGATCAGCTTGTAATTAGTTTACTAGCTGGAACAACCATAGATGAGTTAAAAGCCTTATCACCATACATAGCAAAAGTTATGACCAATACACCAGCACAATTTGGATGCGGTATGGCAGGTATTGCATTCTCGTCAGAGGCGGAAGCTAAGTATTCAGACCTAGTTATGCAACTTATCAGTCCAATTGGAAAAGCCATCAAACTTCCAGAAAAAAATATGGATGCTGCTACGTCCTTGATAGGCTCAGGACCGGCATTTTGCTTGCTCTTTTTAGAGTCTTTGATCGACGGTGCCGTCCGCATGGGTATCCCCTACGAGATAGCCAAGGAATCTGCTACAAAGGTCATGGAAGGAACCGCAAGGATGGTTCAAGAAACCAATGAACATCCAGCAGTCTTGAAAAGCAAAATTTGTACACCAGGAGGAACTACCATAGGCGGTTTGCTTAAGATGGAAGACGCCGGCGTCAGAGGCGGTGTTGCCAGAGGTGTCGAAGAAGCGGCAAAGATTTCTGCGTCTTTTGCGAAAAAAAATGAATAACGTTAATTGTGTCTAGATAACTATATATCTATATAAACACCAAGAGAGCTAGAAACCAGGGTCCTGAGGTCACCGCAATTTCACTACTTCAATCCATACATGCTCATGAGAGCATTAAGGTCTGCTTGATCAATTTTTACATTAGACTTGTCGAGCGCAGCCTTAAACCCAGTTAAACTTTGTTTCACTTCTGAATCAGTAAGAAGCTTCATCATCTGCATCACAGAAGGTTGCTTACCATCCGGGGTGATACCCTTTTTTGATAGCTTGCTTTGTAAGTCCTCTAACGATGCTCTAATATCAGGGTTTTCTCTGAAAACCGAAATCACTCTGGCGGCTCTCTCACTGTCTGACTCTTGGAAAACTTTTGATGTAGACCCAAATCCTCTATTCAATAACCCGCATGTTCTGGATCCGACAGCTTGAAACAATGGCCTCCCAAGTAAAAAGTTACGGCACAATGCCTTCTGTCTTATGACTAGCCTGTTCATGTCGGAAAATGTGCACCTTAATCAATGAAGCCTTAATCACTACTACTTCAAAACGTTGATAATGATGGTCGTGCACTAACACAAAACATTTTTCAGAAATACAACGAGTGTTTTTCTAGAATTAAGTGTTGAATTTCACAATATAGTTACTAATTCAATCAATCAAGAGAGAATGTCACACGAAGGACAAGAAGAATTATTAGATTACTCAGACTCAGAAGAAATCGCAGTCCCAACCACAGCGCAAAACGCTTCTGCTGATGGAGAAGGAGCAAACGATAAAGAGGCAGACAAAAAAGGTTCCTATGTTGGAATCCACGCCACTGGTTTCAGAGACTTTTTGTTAAAGCCAGAGTTGTTGAGAGCTATTGGTGACTGTGGTTTTGAGCATCCTTCTGAAGGTTCGTATTGCTACAACGAGGAGTAAGGTGCTTTACATTTTCCGTTAATTTCATTCTTCTAAATTGTTCACTTTAGGCGTTTTTCTCGTGAAATGCCAACAGTATTGGGAACTATGAAGTTCCTATACAGACTTTTCAGCTATTTTCTTATGGATTTGCTCTGGATCCATTAATTTTGTTTGTTCTGTATATTGAGATTGGAAGTTTTTTTTACACATGGATTTTTCAAGTTTAAACTCCAGTCTGTCTATTCATATTGCAAGGCATTGAAAATTTTACGGCTAGAAGAAGAGAAATAACGAAAATGTGAAACATTTCATTACTCGTATATGATGAGGCACGCACTAACACATTTTTTATAGTTCAACAGGTTTGTATTCCACAGTCTATTCTTGGTACTGATGTTTTGTGTCAAGCAAAATCTGGTTTGGGTAAGACCGCTGTGTTTGTCTTGTCAACCTTGCAACAATTGGATCCTGTTCCTGGTGAAATCGCCACTGTTGTTATCTGTCACACAAGAGAATTGGCTTATCAGATTCGTAACGAGTATGCCAGATTCTCGAAGTACATGCCAGATGTTAAAACCGAAGTTTTCTATGGTGGTACCCCCATTGCCAGAGATGTTGAAAAATTGAAGAACAAGGATACTTGCCCTCATATTGTTGTTGCTACACCAGGTAGATTACATGCTTTGACTACGGAAAAGTCTATTCGTTTGAATAACGTCAAGTCTTTCGTTATCGATGAATGTGACAAGGTCTTGGAAGCTGTTGATATGAGAAGAGACGTCCAGGACATTTTCCGTAATACTCCTCACCAGAAGCAGGTTATGATGTTTTCGGCTACTTTAGCTCAAGACATCCGTCCTATTTGTAAGAAATTCATGCAAAACCCATTAGAGATTTATGTTGACGATGAGGCCAAATTAACCTTGCATGGTTTGCAACAGTACTACATCAAGTTGGACGAGAAGGATAAGAACAGAAAATTGTCTGATTTGTTGGATTCTCTCGAGTTCAATCAAGTTATTATTTTCGTCAAGAGTACACAAAGAGCCAACGAGTTGAACAAGTTGTTGTGTGCTTGTAACTTCCCATCTATTGCTGTTCATTCCGGTTTGCCTCAAGAAGAGAGAATCGAGAGATACAGATCCTTCAAAGAGTTCAACAAGAGAATCTGTGTGTCTACCGATGTCTTTGGCAGAGGTATTGATATCGAGAGAATTAACTTGGCTATAAACTATGACTTGCCAAGCGAAGCCGATCAATACTTGCACAGAGTTGGTAGAGCTGGAAGATTTGGTACTAAGGGTTTAGCCATCTCGTTTGTGTCTTCCGAGGGAGATGAGGAAGTCTTGAACAAGATTCAGTCTAGATTCGACGTCAAGATTACCGACTTCCCAGAGGAAGGTGTCGACCCCTCTTCTTACATGAACACTTGATTGGGCACGGCTCAAGACCAGAAATCTGTTTTTAGATTAGAAAAATGTTGTTTTGTACCTGTAGTGTTATAGTGTAAAAGTATTAAAATTAAATTTCTGAACAAGCGGTGTCTATAATTTTGTATAAGCTGTGTAAATCTTTTTTGGGAATTAGGAACCACTCAACGTGGATATTATAACCTCCAGCGAATGGAGCTTTTTCCTGAGGCAGACGGGCCCGGCCTTTGCTTGTTTGTTCACTGTCTCGACACCCACTGCAGTATACGTCGCCTCTTCCATATATTCGCTTCAAAGTAGCATGTATGCTTTTTTCAGTCTTACTCACATCTTTTGGGCAGAAGAAACCATGCTGCGCACTATCGTAAGTCGCAAATTCATTTTTAGTCAACATAAGTTGCTTGAATCGCATTATTAGTGAATCCACATTACTAGTCTTAAGCTTGAAATCTGATCGCGGGTGGATACAAGCAAGCTCGTGGTGGCACTTTTCCTCCCACTGTCGGATTCTTTTGTCCACATTTCTCGTGGTCATCCCCACCTTGAAGAGCATGTACTTTGACTTTCTCGCTTCAAATGGAACCCATCTGTTTTCATCTCGCCTCTTTGCATCCGGCATGTTTTTCACGGAGAACCAGCTTGATGCCCCTCGCTCGTTGACCAACTTGCGGAACGTAAATACGTATATGTATCCCGGCTTCCCCTCGTACTCTTTCGCCGGTGTCTTCTTTTCAGACGAACTCTGGCTTATATGGTGGTGACAATAAAGCTGGGGTGCAGAGACTTTACAGCGACATTTTAGGCCTTTACTTGTAATACCTCTACATTCAACCATAATAGATCTGTGGCATCCACTTCTACGGAATAGATACTTACTCAGCTCTATTGTTACTTAAGGAGTCCAATATTATTGAGGTGTGCAATCTCCGTGGTATTCACGCTTCAACTAAGTACTCTCAAGCTCTTTGAGCTTTCCCACCAGATATAGAAAACGCCACAGTGTTCCACTAAACCCCAACCAGTAACAATATATCCTCAGTAGTTAATAGCCAAAAAAAAAAGAGAATAAAGGGGAGCGACAACGTTAAAGACGTATATGCGATATGCAGTCCCATACATATCACGTGCTATTAAGCTAAATAGCCACAAATCACCCAAGATCACTATTACCCCCATCCATATATACATATAATTTTATATATAAGGGCTCTGGGACGCCAGTTGCCGATATAGATGTAGACATAAAACACAATTAGACTCAATTGCTAGGAATTTATACAATATGCCTTCACATTTCGATACTCTCCAGTTACATGCTGGTCAAACGGCTGAAAAGCCCCACAAGGCTAGAGCACCTCCAATTTACGCTACTACCTCGTACGTGTTCGATGATTCCAGACATGGAGCTGAGTTGTTTGGATTGGAAACCCCTGGGTTCATCTACAGTCGTATTATGAACCCCACCACAGATATTTTCGAGAAGCGCATTGCTGCATTAGAAGGTGGAATTGGAGCCCTTGCAACAGCTTCCGGCCAGAGCGCCCAATTCTTGGCCATTGCTGGATTGGCGCACTCCGGTGACAATATCATCTCCACGTCGTACTTGTACGGAGGTACAGTCAACCAGTTCAAAGTTGCTTTCAGAAGACTTGGAATCGAAACCAAGTTTATCAACGGAGACAAGGCTGAGGACTTCGAGAAGCTCATAGACGACAAGACCAAGGCTATATATGTTGAGAGTGTTGGAAACCCCAAGTATAACGTTCCTGATTTCGAGAAGATCAGCGAGGTTGCCCATAAACACGGTGTTCCAGTGGTCGTGGACAACACATTTGGTACTGGTGGATTTTTGATCAGCCCTCTTAGACACGGTGCTGATATTGTCGTCCACTCGGCTACAAAATGGATCGGAGGTCACGGAAACACCATTGCTGGTGTTGTTGTCGACTCCGGTAACTTCCCATGGGAGAAGTTCCCTGAAAAGTTTCCTCAATTCTCTAAGCCAACCGATAGTTACCACGGTTTGGTTTTGAGTGAGGCTTTAGGCAAGGCAGCCTTCATTGGTCACCTTAGAGTCGAGTTATTGAGAGACTTGGGCCCTACCTTGAACCCATTCGCTTCATTTTTGTTGTTGCAGGGATTAGAGACATTATCTTTGAGAGTCGAGAGACAATCTGAGAACGCTTTGAAATTAGCCCAATACCTCGAAAAATCTCCATATGTCAGTTGGGTCTCCTACTTGGGATTGCCTTCTCATGAGGACCACGAATCAAGTAAGAAATACTTGAGACAAAAGAACTTGTTTGGTGGTGTATTGTCCTTCGGTATTAAGGATTTTGAGGAGAAAGTAGATGATGTATTCAAGGAGGCTGGTCCTAAGTTCGTTGACAATTTGGAAATTGGTTCTAACTTGGCCAATGTAGGTGACTCTAAGACTTTGCTCATTGCCCCCTTCTATACTACTCATCAACAATTGACTGCCGAAGAAAAGGCTGCTGCTGGTGTTACTAAGGACTTGATCAGAGTTTCAGTTGGTACCGAATTCATTGATGACATCATAAATGATTTTGAACAATCCTTCAAAAAAATATATGGTAAATAAGACTAAATATCACAATACGTAATGAAATAAGGGTGTTATTTAATGTAAAATTGTAGCTATGAGTGGGAAGTCCTTTATATGTCTTTCCTGCATAAAACAGACGTAAATCTGTAAGCTGTAAGCAGATAAAAGACAATGCATAAGGCTAGTAGAATGAAACCACTCCCCAAGCTAACTTTAGCTATATTCATTTCGTTAAAAAAAGTGGAGACTTTCGAAAAGTATAGAACCTCGCTGAGCAAATGAGCCAAGACTAAACCAAAATTCAATGCAAATACTGCCATTATACAGATTGAACAAACTCTCAAGTTATTCTGAAAAGGTTGCAACCATTTCTTTTTATAAGATGAGGAAAGAGTGAGGATGAACAAACAAACAGATATAATTGGGTTCAATATGTTAATGGTTGTGGATAGAATTAAGACTATTTGTCCATATATTTGTGAGGACCTGAGCCCACTGACACTCTCCAAAATGGCGAAATCTCTGTTATAAAGACTGATTTTTTTCTTCTCGTCGACGAAAAGTTTATGCAAAAGAGACACTGACTGGGAGTATGTTATCCTCAAAGAATCTGCCATTAGCTCTGAACTCTCTGCCTTGGAAATGTCGCCTAGTTTCAATCCAATATCAATCACCAAGCTTGTGAATACATCCATGCCCGCCGTCGGTACCACAGTCATGTTAAATGTCTTACGACTATATCTACAGTACTGGAAGGGACTGAAAAGGTAAATGTATTCGCTTGAGAATGTGTCAATGGTATTGATGTAATCTAGCCCTTTTAATATATGCTCACTGTCATTCAATGTGACACTCAAGTCCTTGGCTAGATACGAGACCATCTTAAGACCCTCGCTAATGCTTGAAAGCAATACCTTTCCTTGAACTGAGTTTTCCCTGAACTGTAAGACAATGTGAGGTATTGTCGTTAGATATGTGCAAGCTACTATGACCTCTAGGAGTAGTGAGAGCCCGAACAATTGTCTGAAGATTGTACTATGCTTAGTCTGTCTTTCTTGTTGCAACTCATAATCTTCCATGGACCAGGGTATCTCTGCTGAATCACGCTCCTGTTTCATTTTACTGCCCGTATGTGGGCTTTCGTACTCCAAATGGCTCAGTCGATAGTTTTTTAATTCTACTATAAAATTATCACCATGCTTTTTTTTTGTGTCGTTTCTTCTTTCTTTAGTCAATCGAGTAACAATAGCGTTCATGATCCTTTTTGAAAAAGAGTTATCCGTAAATCTGTTACTCATACTATTATCACTCTAATACCGTGCTGTGAGCTAGATAACCGGGATGTAAATTGCAAACATCACAAACAAGATATAAAGTACATTTACAATTGTGTGCGGAACCATTTTGGCAAATGCTGCGAATTGTCTAATTAGTGAGTATATAGATACGTAGACATTCTAAATAGAAGTAAAATTAAGTGTGCGTTCTGAGGTAATGGAAACTGGTTCTATAACAAATGAAATGTAAAAGTGTAAGAATTATGCAAGCTGAATTTCAGAAGTTCAAAAAAGGGTTATTCTTTGGGTTGTGTAATGTTTTGCGATTATTAACTTCCAGAGAATCTGTGTCATCAGTTACTATAGTTATGTTACCCAGAAGGTCTCTGCTATCATTACTTATATTTCTGAACGTGGAGTTATCCATTTTCTGGGTTGGCACGGATGTGGATCTAGATCTTTGTCCTGAAGCAATTCTTCCATTTGAAGAACTAGCCTGTCTACTATTCGCATAACCATCGTATGATTGCTCTCTATAATGCGGAGCCACGTTGGAAGCTTGAGGGTAAGCGTGGTCATGGAATTTTGAATCCGGATATAAAACGTCTTTAATATCATCATTTGTATCGAACGTTATATCCTCATTTTCTTGTAATGTAGCAAAAGGATTTTCTCTGGTTTTTCTGCGTGTTTTATTCAAGCTCTTGAAAGAAGACATTCTCGAAAATGTTTCGCCCAACCTTCTGAGCTCATTTTCATCTGTAAAGCTATTTACCGTAGAACGTCCGATCTGAGGAGTAAACAAGCCTGTATCGTATTCAAAATCAGATACTTCCCCTTCGGATCTTGATTCTTCGCTTTTGTCATCGACAAACTTCTGACGAAGATCGCTTTTCTTTTTGCGCAAACGACTTCCCAAAGAAGGACCAAATTTGCGAGGTGGCGGATCTTGTAAATCAGCCTCAGACCGATAAGATCTTTCTTCTAGAGTATTTTCGTAAGCATCCAAATTTACTGGAGGGTTAGCACACCAGAGAGGTAATACCCAAGCCAGCATTGAGAAAAAAGAAAGACAAAAGCTTGACCATATCAACAGAAACCACACTCTACCGAAATGAAGCGAAATCCCAAAGTCACCCAAGTGTTTACTGATATCTAACTTAATCTCATATAATAGGTGAGTTATCAATGCACACGAAATTGTACAACTCATAAAAGACGCAAGGGAGAGAAAAGCCACAATATTTAACAAGAAGCTCGGAATTCTTCTCAAGTCTTTTACTTCTCCTCTATTACTGTACAACACGTATGTCATGATAAAAATGATTACTTGACACACACCAGTAAAAACAAAGCCCGGAAAAACCAAATTATACTGCTTATGGCGTTTTGTCGTTACTACGTTATATGTATCATCATTATACTCACGAGAATGGTATGCATAGGCTAAAATGCTTGTCAACCCTATCTGTTCCAATTCGTTTCTATAATCAACAAGAGATTGCGAGCTTTTCTTAGGGCATACCACAGTATCATCATGTTTCAGGACCTTCTTCACTCCCTGAGGGCTGTAGCTGATTGTCACATTGTAATTACCGTAGCAAAAGCTCCAAAATGACGTCAAAACATACTGGGGAGCGTCGAACACTTGAGACTCAGCATAAGAAGTTAAAATTGATATTTCAGAATTCGTCAATGACGAATCCACAGGAAAAACGTAGTCTTTTGTGTCTTGGTTGATAACTGAATTAGACGACACAGAGTTCCTTAGCGATTTGTACAAACCATAAGAAACATCTAGCCTCTGGCAGTTGATTCGAGCAATGTATATATGTGCAGTGAATAAGGAGCATATCAACGTGCTTAGGATGAGCGCAAAAGTAGTAAAGGAGGCAGCAAAACGATAGAATTGCAATACTCTCTCTTTAACAGTCAAATTTCGAAATGTCTTCAGAAAGAAGTTACTAATACGCTGCAACATTTCTACCACCTATTAGCCATATTTTTTGAGATGAGCAAAATAAAAGCAACGTAACCGTTAACAGGTAAATTAGGAAATTTCACTACCACCTTTTGTGTGCTTCTGGTGTTCTGCAATAAACGAGCTTAACACTATCGTATGTTAGGACTAATTTTTATGTTAATCTTTTTATTATAATGGTTTAAGGGACCTTTTGTTAGCTTTTTATGAACCCTTGAACCGGGTCGCACCTTGTTCGAGACCAATGACCTTATGTACAGTACGCGTAGATCTACAGATCAGATACTTTAAGAATAAAGCTAGAACGTTTACCTAAGACATTATGTAGAGAAACCATAGAACACTAGTGGGAAAGACAGTTGTATGGTGATACCCAAAACAAGGAGTTCGAGCCAGATTCAAGCAAAATTTCCTACAGATTTTGGATATTAAATGCCACCGCAGATCAAGCAGTGATGTAAAGAACGAACATGTATTTAATACAGAAGACAAAGCACAAAGACACATAAACAAGACACTAATCCAGTTGTTCTGGATGTGCCTGGTGTATCATAAATCAAGTGTCGTGAGACAAGCAAGGTAGGGGCACAACTTTAAAAGAGCGAAATGAAAGAAAATCGGCATTTCAGGGCATTTGGTCGAGTTAAAACTCTTCATCGAAACGCAACTCGCCGTATCTCGCATGGTAGTCGCTTAATACCGGACTTTGAGCACCAGGCTCGCTGGAGTTCTCCACGTCGTCGAGTTTGCGCTTGCCCCTAGGACTGGAGCCTGGGCCTAATGTTTGCATGTGTGACTCTAGGGATCTTTCACGGTAGTTGGCCTCCCATTCCAGAAGATTAGAGCCAGAATCTGCCGTCAGACAGCTGTTGCTCAACCCTGGAGGACCGTCCATGTGTGCGGGGAGAGGAACTCTCTGGGGCGCATGGAACCCAGAAAGAGCACTTCCAGAAGATACACCCCCATCAGGAATACCGCCAGCACCATTCAACCCAGTCTGCGAATACCCATTTTGTGAAAATCCGTTAACATTGTACCTGTCTCGGTCGAGGACGTTATATCCTTCTGCAACAGCCTTTCGGATTCGCATCCCAACTGTAGCTAACGACGCAACATATGGATCGTTGCTACCCGGCTTGATTGCTTCATTCATCTGCTTCTTATGCTGATTCATGTTTAACTCGGTTACCAACAAGTCTTCATTTACTGTTAGCGTCAATGGTTTCATTTTTGATGATTAAACAGGTTAAATTCAAAGCATGCGTGTATCATGTGATCACCAGATATTGGTAAGAGAAGGCAAGAGCGAAGATAAGACGATATAATGTATATGGCATTCAATGCCGATAAACAGATCAATATTTAAACCCTAGCTGCTACTCCATAAATTCAACCTTAACAAGTTTATTACATATCACTAATAAGCCTATAAGATTATTAGGAGATTCAGTTACGGAAATGAGTAACGCGGTTAACTTTAATATCAGCTCAGAAACAGCCAGGCATTATGAGGAGGAATACTCTGCACATAATTATCACCCACTTCCAGTTGTGTTCCTGAGAGCCAAGGGCGCACATGTTTGGGACCCGGAAGGCAAACAATACATCGATTTCTTGTCAGGATACTCTGCAGTGAACCAGGGGCATTGTCATCCTAAGATAGTTGAAGCATTGGTGGACCAAGCATCAAAATTAACGTTGTCTTCGCGGGCGTTTTCGTCGGATGTATTTGGAGTGTATGCCAAATACATCACAGAGTACTTTGGTTACGAGATGGTTTTGCCAGTGAACACAGGTGCTGAAGCTGTCGAGACAGGATTGAAACTTGCTCGAGTGTGGGGTTACAAGGAGAAAAAAATACCAGAAGGTGAAGCAATAATCTTATCTGCAGTTGATAATTTCCATGGCAGAACCTTGGGTATTATCTCCATGTCAACAGACACACTGGCTACCGACAACTTTGGACCATACTTAAAGGGAGTAGGCTGTGAGATTCCAGGGGAGCCTTCGGGTACTTTGTTGAGATATGGCGTTATCGAAGATGTGGAGAAAGCGTTTAAAAATGCGGGTGACAAGATTGCAGCCATATTGCTAGAACCAATCCAAGGTGAGGCTGGTATTGTTGTACCTCCAGAAGATTATCTCACCAAGGTTCAAGAGTTGTGTCATAAATACAATGTTTTGTTGATTTGTGACGAAATACAGACTGGTGTTGCTAGAACTGGAAAAATGTTATGTTACGAACATTCGAAATATGTGAAGCCTGATGTCATCTTACTAGGGAAGGCAATATCTGGGGGTGTGTTACCTGTTTCTGCGGTATTATCATCCAAAAAGATAATGCTTACTATGGAGCCTGGATCTCATGGTTCCACTTATGGTGGAAATCCTTTGGCTTGTAGGGTTGCTATCGCAGCATTGGATGTTGTGAAACAAGAGAATTTGGTGAAGAGATCAAGTCAATTAGGCGAGTTCTTTCTCTCGCATTTAAAACAATTGCAAAAAGAATCTGATGGAATTATATCAGAGACAAGAGGAAAGGGTCTACTTACTGCAGTCGTGATCGACGAAAGTAAAACTAACGGAAGAACTGCTTGGGACCTTTGTCTTTTAATGAGAGATTATGGAGTTCTTGCAAAACCTACACATGATAACATTATCAGACTCTCTCCACCCTTGGTGATTTCGGAGCAAGATTTATTGAAAGGTGTTGATGCCATTAGACAATCTCTTAAAAAACTACCAAGTCAACCAAAAGCTGCGCATTAAATAATAATTTGAAATTAATCTATATACTACTAATAAAGGGTGTGCTACTATTGCATTAACTTATCACAAAGAATATGCATAAGCAAAAAAAATAAACCCTATTAAAGTGTTATTACTATTTTACTCCTCTTCATCATCTGCATTTCTTGTAGTAGGCATATGACCTAAAGCGGCAAGTCGCCTTCTTTTCTCCACCTCGGTTTCATGCAAATCCTCATCTTCACTATCCAAGTTCTCGTAAATCTCAGTCTCATCTCCATTATCTTCCTCGCTGTCTTCAGCGTCAGATGCAGCATTCACTGGCAAAAGATGTGGTTCAACATGTTTTTTTGGATCTTGAGCCTCTCTAGTAATCTTTTCATGGTTGTCACCATTCATTATTAAATTGGTCAATTTATTTTCAATTTTACTCTCTATCTTAGGATCCTTGAGAGGGTTGTTGTTATTATCTTTGTCATCGTGTTCGGGTATTAAAATGTTCTGATTATTTTTCTCCAAATCTAAAGGAACATTGCCTGTATTCTGGTCAGGCTTGGGCTTGTTTTTAATTCCAACAAGAGAAATTGCTTTGTTGATAACTGAATTAATGCCCTGGTTACCCTTATCTTCCTTCTGCTTAGAATGTGGATTAACACGGTATCTTCTGATAATTTCACCATCTGCATTCTCAATCAAAATGAAATTATCTATTCTATGCGCATAAACAAGACGGCTGCTAGGATCATTCTTCTTATGGTATGCAGTTTTACTCTCTTTTTTATCCTGTTCCTTTCTTTTTGGAACCTTAGTATTAACCTTATCTTCTTCATTGGCAGTGTCTGATATTTTGGAATACTGGCTCATCTTACGACGTAATGAATTCAACGAATGAATACTCATTGATTCTTCATCCATTTGCTGACTATCCTTTGACTCAGCATCGATTGAGTCCTCATCTTTTGGTTTCTTAGACTTTGGTCCAAGGGGTTTTGGTGTCTGCTTTTTATCAGACTTTAATGGTAGCGTTTCATATACTTCACCATTCTGGTCTTCAACAATAATCTTATCACCTTCTTGATAAGCAGTAGTAGGCACTGGACCGTCAAATTGAGATTGTTTTTCCTCGATATTATCATGAATTACGTCCGGATCATCATCTTTGGAGGAGTCGGAGTTCCTCTCGCTCTTTGCTTCGTAAGAATCCGAAACTTTTTCGTTCGTGGATTCTTGAGAAAGATCACCAACAGCAGTTGATGGTGATTCCCCTGCTGTATGGGTGTTATCTTCTGAAGGAACCTTTCCAAGTTGCAAGAATTCTGTTGGGGGTCTCTGTCTTTGAGAAACAGGTGACTCCTCATCTTCTTTAGGCCTCGATAAAGTATGTCTTAATCTAGACTCATGCTTCTTCTTCTTATGCTTCCGTCTCTTCGCTCCACCAGCTGGTCTGACTTTAATGCCACTAGTCTCAACTGTATTATATTGTGCTAACTTGTCACTATCTTGATTAGATTGGGTATCCACCCTATGTAAAGAAAACGATGTTGACGCCTTGTCGAGCTTTTGTAAACGAGACATCCACGATGAAGCTTGATCTTGAGTATTTGTTGTAGTGAAAGACATAGTTATGGCCATTCTATTAAGTCTCTTTCCTAGTGTAAGAACAGCTACTGATGAGCCATGAACAATGATGGAAGTAATGACGACAAAGCATACAATGGGCCAGATGGTTGCCAATACCTGATAATGAGGATAGTTATCGTCAGGTAGTCTGGCCAAAGGAGTTTCTTCTGTCGTGTAAGGAGCTTCCAAGCTTTTACGAGCCAAAATTGCAGCAAAAATTGCACCAACTCCAATAGGTCCAAAATGACCACAGAAAAATGCTTCACGCCACGATTTCACATCAGGCGTTAGCGGTTTTAGAAGTACAACGGCCGGAAGTCTTCTCAAAAATATGATAACCAAAGCCAAGATTATGAGGCGCCAGCAATTGAGTCCAATTTCTGGCTTGTTGAAATGAGGCCATGGTACAATAGCACCGAAGTAAACAAAAAAGGACAAGTTTAGCAATAAATCAATCACGGTAGAAACATGCGATTCTTCTGTTTTCCTGGCAAAATATCCATTCCAACCGAAAGCAGTTCCTGCTGCGAATGAAACTAACAAGTCATCTACACCTAGCATTGAGCCAATTCCGGCAGAAATGAATGCAAGAAAAACAAACATCGCAAGAAAGGACTCTCTGTCGATTAAATTCTTTTTTTCGGCAAAAGCAACTGCGTACTTTAATAGAAGCCCTAGGAAAACTCCCAATAGACAGCCGAAGACACATTCATACAAGATGGTGACCAAAATCCAGTCCTTTACTATTTCCCCGCCGTGACCTGAATGGATGATTAAATTGAGCGACAAGTAAATGAAAGGGAAGGCCATTCCATCATTACAACCGGACTCGGCTGTCAATAAGTTCCTCAAATGACCAGGAACTCTCTCCGCAAACTTACCTTTACCCACAACGGCAGAAGCCAAGACAGGGTCAGTTGCTGTCACACATGCGCTAACAAGAAGCGCGTAGTTGAACGAAAAGTGCGGAATGAGGGCCCAAATAAATAATCCCACCACAAGCCAGCCGCATGTCATCACTGGCAACAAGAAAATGGCCACCGACAACCAATGCTTCTTCATATACTTACGAGGAAGCTCTACTGCCACTGCAACAATCTGTATGCACAAGACTATACGGCATATCTCCAAAGTTATGAAGTCTGCATTGCCCCACGACTCCGGGTCAAACCAATTCAAACAATGCGGCCCCAATATAAGGCCCGCTATGGTAGCAACAGACGCTTCTCCGATGTATAATCTCTCTTTCACGAACAAAGATACTAGCGAGAATATAATACAAAAAACCCCTACACAAGCATACGCTATGTGCGGTTTATCTAGCTTGTGTGTGTTAATAAATCCGTAAATTCCATATCAATTACCTCGCAGTGCCCAGCTCCGTCATGCCCACTGCTTACCCTCCTGACAACGAAGTCCTTATACATAAACTCAACTTACCTCTAGTTGTGACCATACCATGGTACATTAGAAATATCTTTAGTATGAAGAAAGAACTGTTATTATAGCAACTTTTTTAATCTGATGGAGTTCAGTTATCTTTTTTTGTTACACAAAAGTAATATTTATATGCTTGGCATTTTCTATGAAGTATTTTGAATCTTTTTAGTTTTCATAACTAAAGCCGCAATGAATAGGTAGTAGTACAATACTTAAGGAAGTAGAGAAATCTACGTTAGGAAGTGTGGGAAAAAGAGGGCGTATATTAGAAATTTTCAGGTTGTTTGTAGTATGAAAAAGTATGGCTGATATTCGCATTGTATAAACTAGGTTTAATCGCACTAATGCAAAATGTAGATTTTCTTGACTCAGAGTACAAATGAGCGGAAGTGATAAAGGTATTTGGGTGATAGGGTATGGGTCGCTTATCTTCAAGCCTCTTCCTCGGTACCAAATAAAGGTGAATGGATATTTGAAGGGCTTCAGTAGGAGATTTTGGCAGAGTTCATCGGATCATCGAGGTACTCCTGAGGCCCCAGGTAGAGTAGTCACGCTTGTTCTGTTGGAAGACCTCAAACGCAATGACAAGTTTCACGATGACCTATACATGTACGAGTTGAGAAACGGAGCACACGAGACGGAATTGGTGGAAGGACAGAAGGAGAACACAAACAGTGTAAAAACGGTTCACAAACACATACACAGCATAACAGATGAAGATCTAAAAGTTTGGGGATGTGCGTACTATGTCGCCCCTGAGGACGTGGACGAGATCCGGGCGTATTTGGACGAAAGAGAACAGGACGGATATACCACCCACCGGGTTCCTCTCCATGTTCTTGATGTTCCCGAGGTTGATGGGCCCGGTCAGAAGATTTTGGACAGCTTGCCCAGAGACAAGTTTGGGGACCCCGTGATAGAGTCGCTTATATACATCGGAACAATAGACAACAAGTCATTTGTGGGACCTGAGAAGATTGAGACTACTGCCAAGGTCATCCGTGAAAGCCAAGGCCCAAGCGGTTTAAACTCTGAGTATCTTTTCAAGTTGTGTGATCTGGTGAGACACTTGGATAGAGAAGGTAGATCTAGAGACTTTTACCTCGAAAAGCTAGTTAGAGAAGTATGTAAATAAATTAAGTAGCACTAATTCTTGACAATAAAATATTAAGGCCTAAGGCCTCCAAAAAAATCTCCCGGGGGTGAGTCGAACACCCGATCTCAAGATTACTTTGATGTAACATTACAGTCTCGCGCCTTAGCCAGCTTGGCCACCGGGAGGCTTCGCGAAAGTTTGCGAGGATAATTTAGCACATAACCATACTTTTTAAATTTCTTCTATGCTATTTTAATTTACAAGCTTTATTATCAGCCTCTCCTCTCATATCTAGCGAGGATATTAACAATAGGTATTATTCGAAGTTAGAGAGTACATATGTGTATTTTTATTTCAAGTCAAGAGAGAATTTGTGCTATATTATAATATGCATTTATACATTAAGGAATTCGTCAGAGGCTAGGCTGATCATGTTAGCCAATTTATCTATTTCTTCTTGTGCTTTGTCAAAAATGAATGCATCTAAAAAGTCTCTTACTTTAGGAAAGCTGTTCCATTGATGCTCATCGTTACTCACATCTGGCGCTGAAAATGGTACACCAAATAAAACATTTACATATCCTTGACGCTTCGTTATTATATCTTGCGACAAAAATTTACCGTTGAACTCTAGCATGTTATCGTTCCACTTCCATCTGTTCATAGCAAGTAATGATGGTTCTACGTCAGAGTCTTTCATTACGAAACGTTCCCAACCTTGACACCAATCCAGAAAAGTTTGACCAACACTTTTTAATTTTTTAATTGCCATCTGGAGCTGATCGTACTTTAAATTAACCGACTGCCCTTTTTCTCTTCCCTTTTCATCTGCATACGAGATCAAATCTTTCAAAAAGAAATCTAGAGAGTCAGCCAAATCAACAAACCCGTAGGGAATAATGGGAGATTCCGACAAAGTCAATATAGTTCGCACTAACACTTCAACTAATTTTTGATGCTTATTCATGTCTACGTCGATTTTCCGGTTTTCAAAATTCTCAAAATTATCAAAGCAGGAATTTTTTGGATACTTAGAACCAGAAAATTTAAGTTCCATCGTGGGAATATTTACCATATTAATGAATGGGATATAGTTCTTCTGCTCTATCATATTATTAGAAATATCATCTTTATCGTTATTTTGCTTTTTGAATATATCATAAAGACTTTCATCTCCAGAACCATTATCACTGTTATTTTCTTGTGAATCTACCTTCTTTAAGATTTCCTTGATGATTTTGTGGAAAAAAGGATGCGACTTTATCAGTAATAAATCGCCACTTATTGAATCACTGAGGTCTATATATGCATAGCCTTGCTTCTTTAGACGATCTTTCCTACTTTCTATCCACTCTGACAGACCACCTAAATTATACTCAGTCGCATCAAAAGATACGAAATGTATTGTTCTCAAAGGAGACCAATTGTAACGACGCTGTAAAAAAGTTAAGATTCGTATTATTTCTAAAAGGACAACAGTACCTGTATTTGTTGATAAAGTTCCAAAGCAATTCGAATCTCTACTGGCACCAATAATAACGCCTTTTTCGTTTTCCTCCCGTCCAAGTAAAGATCCAATCACATTCCATATATGTTGTGCTGGACGATGCTCGTTAGTTATTCTTAATTTTGCCTTCGTCTTTTCTTGATCTTGAAAAGACCCAGAATAAAAACCGTCATCAAATTTAATACCGTTATCACCTAATTTTTTCAAAAATGCAACACCATCTTCCCAAGATATGGGTATGGTAGGTATTTTGGGCGAAGATTCGGATTTGAACCAAGGCAATCTGGTGACGTAACCATCTTCCGACGACCATCCAGGCGTTAGGACATCACCCGGACTGAATCTTGTAAGACCAACATTATGCTTTTCTATCACATTTTCGTAAGAGTACTTGTCTTCACTAGAATTGCTCTCATATTTTGGAGTAATAAATATTATTGCCTTTACGTCATACGATTGGGCTAAGCGAACCTTATTAGCCTCCGGAATGGAACCACCATACTTAACGAAAAGAATAGAATTTTTTATGGACTTCTTATCAGCAGTTAAGCGTCTAAAATCATCCTCGGTACCAAAATTTGCATATAAGAAATGTGATTCTATTTCGTCATTAGTATTCAAAGAATTCGGGTTATAGGATAAATACTCCATATCAGTGTTGTGGCTCTCAAATAACTCAGCCTGATGGCTTCCATCAGAGAGTGTCAAATATGTTTTTCCGCGGTCATATTTAGGATAGTTTATAAAACTTTGTAGTTCATCAAAATCTAATACCCGTATTCCATTATTCTTCATGCAATCATAAATATATCTGCCCAACGTTAAATCCCCTTTTGTTCCTGCTGTATGTGGTATAGAAGAAAGATACTCCAAGTTCTCTTTCATTAATCTCTTATCAATGTGAGTCAGTATATCGCCACTTAATTTATTTATGTCGTAAAATTTTCCGGATGAAAAACCGCCTCCACTTAACCCATTTACTGCCTCGTCATTATTGAACTTGGTCACCAAGAAGACGATCATCATTATAAAAAACACATAAAATAGGCGCTTCACTACAAGAGGGTTTCCAATTCTATGTATTGTTTTCTCATAATAAGCCCTTAAAAAGGAATATCCTTCTGCAATGGGATCTATCATTCTTCTCATGGGGTACATCACATTATTGTTGAAGTCGTTTGCAATCTTCTTCGTCATAAAGGAGGCACGTTTAAAAAACCCTTCATCAGTCATACATGGTATATCTTCAATCTCAAACTGTTCCATTCCATCATGGCTTCTATATAGAGCATCCAAATCATCATATTGCGGAGGATATAAGGGTATATCACTGCCCGCACGATTAATAGATTGGTAAGGCATGTTTCCAACAGCCTATGTCAACATATGTAATATCTCATTCTTCCATTCCGTAAATACACTATTCAATAACTGCGGTTAATCCCATTAACCTGTAAATAAGTACATGAAAATTTACAGTTTATGGATTTCGATCTCTGCCTAAAGCTGCTTTTATCATCAACTGAGCTGAAAGAATATACAGTGATCGGAGAGGGAGCATTACCCTTTTTCGTATATACCTCGGAAAACCTTAAGTTATACCAAAGGCGATTTTAGAAGCACATTGCTCTAATAGATAATAGTCTGGAGTACATTTAAGAATATGAATTATTCGTCTTCAGGATTTTACTGAATATCATCTTATAAAAGTAATGGATAAGCATCATTCTAAGGAGGTAAACTCCAACATAAATCTTACAGAAGGACCGAAGAAAAAGAGCCGAAAACATCCAGAGAATAATCAAGCGCCCCAAAAAAATAAGGATTACAAAAAAAGATCAACGACAAAAGATGAAAGCTCCAAAAAAGACTTTGCGCTGGAAATAGAAGACAAAGTAAAAACAAAAAAGAAGTTGAATGGGTCCAGTAAAAAAAGCAAAATATCCATTGATCATTTGCTTGATTTTCAATCCTACGAGGATCTGGAAGAATATCAACTCAGACATTCAAATGGTTCTCGAGGTAAACAAAAACATCATTCTGCCTCTTCACGCAAATATAGCGACACTCATAACAAACTTCAGTTAAAAGGCATGTCGTTTATCAATGTTAACTATAAGTTTGTCGTGGATTATAGATATGATTGCAATCCTCAAAAATTGGATCCCAATATACCTATCGATTTAAAGCACATCTTACAAATAGTAGTGCCTAAAGGTAATACATGCCCAATTTGTTTATCAGATGAACCGGTTGCCCCAAGAATGATTTGTTCATGTGGTCATATTTTATGTCTTACATGCCTAATTTCCCTTTTGGAAAATGATATACCTACATTCAACAAGCGAGATGAATATACAATCCCTCAAAAATATCGTGAATGCCCTTTGTGCTTTTCAATAATTAGGGAAAAAGAAGTAAAACCGGTTTTAGTTGAAAATATTGATGAAAGGTTTGAAATTCCAAAGATCAGTGATGAGGTGGTGTTGACTTTGATGTCTCGATATCAAGACAGTGTGATTTCTTTACCAAGAAATTTGCAGATACCAAACGAAGATTTCCCAATGATTGATGACAATGATGCATACCGCCAGTACCTGCGTATATTTCGAGGAGGTTTGGAGCACGTACTAGACATGTACGAGAAAGATACTCAAAATATTCTTCAAACTTACAAGGAAGATGCTGAATTGTATAATGAAGATTCAAAGTACGTTGCGAAGGCTCTTAAGAACATTGAAACTGATGTTGAAAATTGGACTCATTACTTTTCTAATGCTGCACCAGAAAACTTGCATGATGCTACGATACAATCTTCAAGTCATCATAATTCGGGACAGTTCTTTTATTATCAAACAGGTTTCAACGCTTCTACGAAATATGTCTTGTCCCCCTTAGACATAAAAATTCTCAAAACCAACTATGCAAATGATTATACAAAACTCCCATCAACGATCATAGCAAAAGTAGAAAATATCAAGTACGAAGATTTGACTGAAGAAACGGCTACAAAAAGATATAAATATCTTTCTCATTACCCATTGGGCACATCACTAGGCTTTTTAGAGTGTGATTGGTCTAATAGTAGTACCATTGACGAAGAAACTTGGAATAACTTCAAAGATGATTTGAATAAGAGATCCAGGAACTCTTCAAGAAAATTGAAGAGAGAAGAGCGAGAAAAGAGAAGAGCGTTGATAAATGAAGAAAAGAGAACTCGTAATTTTTATGAAAAAGAAAACGGTTCGAGCAGCTATCAATCAGAAGATGAAGTGGCCAGAAACTTCGGTAGTTTGAGTATAATTGACAATAGAAATCTTCCTCCGTTAGCATCAGAATCATTTCGTAATGTGGAAGATAGTGCTCTGGATGAAGTTGGTGATTTACAAACAACCATTTGGGGCACCAAGATTCCTAAACCGGATAATGAAGATACTGACTCTGATGATGAGTGGTCAACCCAAGAACTATTGAGGAAAGCTAGAAACGAACTCAAAAGTCCTGGCGATAGTAATGAAGGGAATTCAAGAGGAAAAAAGAAGAAAAAGAAGTTGGTCCTTCTTTCATCCAATTCAACTTGGTAATCATTATATGTCGTATTATGTCGTATTATGTCGTATTTTAACACGTAAATCAGTTCAAATCATGAATAGCTTCTTTGTAGAGTGTGAAATGGCTGGGTTAAAAAAAACCAACTTGAAGTACGTTATATTTCATCTGAATCTCACTGACATCGATACTAACTAACCATAAGTTCCATTGTGGAATTGCGTACCACAACGGATGAAAGTTTACCAAATTCTTTGTCTGAGTTGGACTATACACAATCTTTTTCATTATTTGATACACAACTTGGTATTGGCTTGATAACTGTGCTGGTGGCTGGTATTTTATTTCTTTTAGATAAGAAGTATGAGTTTGACGAAATTTATTATCTAACAATTGCTCTTGTTGCTCTTTATTTCATCCTTAGTGCTGTATTAATATACTTCAAGTCATCAAAAAGTTATAAAAATGTCAAGTACGTTGGATATAACAGCAAAGGGAATAAAATAACCATTAGGTCGTCTACCCCGAAATATGATCCAATATATAACGTCGTCGTGACGCTCGATGGCGAAAATACAGAATCAAAATTTGATATAAAATTCCTGGAGTTGTTTGATGCTTTTGGTCATTTCAGACAAGAAGAACTCACTGCAAATTTCAGAAGAGAAATCTCGAATCTTCAAAGTAAGAAGAACTAACATCGATAGATTGTTTATTGAAGTATGCTCTATATATATATAATAATAATCCATTATATTTGTTCGTCCATTTTTGAAACTTTCCTACAAAGGTCTTGAATAAAAATTGGCATGACTTTAATAATCGGTAAGAAATTAGTATACAATGGGTAGCATAGGCTCCCCTCTTGACCGATGTCTATTTTTTCAATTAGTCTTTTGGCCAATTTGACATGACTAACAATAGGTGCTAAAAACTCTCTAGGAGGTGTCACATCCTTGAACATGTTAGAAGTCAACTGGCCCGTGGTGACCAACAAAAGTCTTATCTCAGGAAAACTGCTCAACTCTATGCGCAAGGCTTCATGTACTTGAATTAATGCAGCTTTAGATGCAGAGTATGCTGATAAATTTCTTGGGGCGATGAGGCCAAGGACTGATGATACAGTAACGATCGAAATTCTATGTTTTCCGTGAACAGGAATGACCGTGTCAATATAATTCTGTAGAATTCGTTTGGTTATGAAGACATGTGATAAAGTGTTGACCTTAATGACGTTTTGAAAATTAGCATCGCTCATAGAAAGCAAAGACCCACCACCTCTAATTCCAGCATTGTTAATACAAACCGTTATAAACTCTCTTTTCTTATTGAGATCTTCCAATATTCTTCCTATAGTATCATAAAGAGAGGGTTCATCAGATAAATCACATTTGTAGAATAATATCTCACTTCGGCTGTTTTCAAGATAATTATCATCCGGTGCTATCTTGTCAATAATAATGATTTTCTTCACCTTTTTGCAAATGATCATTTCATTCACGACAGCCTTTCCCAACCCACTGGATGCACCAGTGATAAGAACAATATCACTCAAGCTTACAGGAACTCTGTATTTCTTATCAGCCAAAGTGTATGCATTCAGAATGTATTCAATTAACTTGATTAAAAATATCAATGAGATCAATAAGAGATGTACAAAATCGTGTCTTCTCCGTTAGTAAAAAGTCCAAGCTGAAATACAGATATTATACATACTTTGTGATTGCAGAATAAATCACAATTACTATAAGACTTTTCCAAAGACCATATATAATATTATCAATATTCCATAGTCCTACTAACATTGTTGGTTTGTCAAAAAAATTCGATTATCGCAATTTTGTATTGGCTTTTAGCAGCTAATAAATAATAGTCGTTAAACAATCTATAAAATCATATATATACATGCAGGTGAAATATTTAAGTATCAACATTCCCTAAATTTTTATCATAATTATATCCTCTTGCAATTCCATCTCTTCCTTCTTCGACCATGGCTCCGATTGAGCTATCAATTTCGCTAGCATTATAATCACTTCCAAGTCCACTCCAAGCTCTTTTTTGAAGGTGTTCAGCAGAAGTTGATACAGTGTTTTTAAGAGCCACAGCACTAGAAAGTTTCTTGACCAATTTGTTTTCCTCATTGTTAGTTGTTTCCGTGGAAATCTGTAAATGCTTCAATCTTCTCAAGGGCCTTGATCTACTCGAAAAAGTACCAGTGACTGGATCAAAGTCGGGAGCTTCATCTTCATCGCTATCCAAAAGCTCATCTTGGCCTTCATGATGGTTATTTTCGTCCTTTTGCATTTCAGCAAGTAACAAATCAAAGCTCGTAAACCATTTACCAGTCCATGTTATCTCATCTTTTAACGCCAATAAAAGCTCATAAGGCGTCACTATTGGCTTAAAGTATTCGCTATTCTCATCAATTATAATTCCGTTTTGATTACAGCCTATAATGCACCATATGTCAACGGATTCAAAGTTTGCCAATTTTGCAACATTGGGTTTTCCCACCACGAACAAGTAATGCTTCTTCCCAGCAGATTTGATACTTTTAGCTAAATTATTTATAACTTCTTTTGTATCTGAAAGAGAAAGAGTGTTGACCAAAAGACCTATTGTACCGGCGGTACGAGCGATATTCATGAATTTGTATCTTCTCATTAAACTAGGAAAAGGTCCTTTCGAAATTTTATAATGATCAAGATCATACAAGCTAGTATTTTGAAAATAGGTCGTAAGTTGTAGTAGCCTTGGAGCTGTAGGAATACCAAGATGGAACAATTCATAGTTCTGTAGAAATTCAACTTCTTCGTCTGGTGATATACTGTTCAATTTATCATAATCCTCGATGCCAATTACTATTCTGTTTAGTTCTTTGAAAACCTTTCCATCATTAGCAAGAGTTCTACCTGCAATGAAAGATTGAGAATTGGAACTAACGCTCAAGTCTGCGTATGCTATGTTAGGGAAATCACTTAAAAGAGTCTCATATATGCGCTTCAAATAATGCGAGTTGGGTGCATCTGCCATTAAAACAACTTTTGCCATTTTGTTATCAAAGTAATGAAGCTTGAAATCCTCGATTATCTTTGCTTCATTAACATGAGACTTCCCAAACACATAAAGTGTCGGAATACTTCTTACAGGGTTCAAACAAGCATCTCCAAAATGAATCATTAAATCTGCTTTAACATGTTCAGCCGCAACCTCATCAACACAACAGGGAGAATAGGACGTATCTGCCAAAATCCAGACCCGCTGTTCGTCATTCAATACCACTTTGTGGCACAGATCACAGGAACGAGAGACTGAAATATCTTCTCTTGGTAAAGAATCTTTGCTCCCTTTCGCATGGCTTCCATCTTGTAAAGCTTGCCCTATCGCCGCAGAGTCACAGATTAAATGATCTGGGAACTGGAGGGTAATTGTTTTGAATTTGAACATTTCGTTACCATCACTATCGCTCTCTTTTTGATTTATGAAATCAACTATGTCTTCAATACTATAGTACGAATGTAGTGCCTTCAACACTTCTTGTTCAGAATTATTAGATACATTAAGGTGTTTCCTCGAGTTAACTTTCGCTTGAGTTCTATCAAACTCGAAAACTGCATTGTCCTGGTATGTTGATAGACTAGGTGGGATAATATTTTCCTGAGTCATTACTATCCATAAAATATGTGATTCAAGTATCTAAGTCATCTCAATCTCATATATTTTTATTCCTATAGTACGCTATTACGATCAAAAAAAAAAAAAAAAAAAAAAAAAAAATTAAAATGTATGGAGGAGTTCTTCAGGTGCTGGCCTATATGCGATCAAGTCACCCTCAACCAATGTGAATATATCCAACTGGTTAATGACAACATTTCTAACATTATTGGCATTCTGTTCAGCTACAATGGTCTTTTGGCCCGCATTTCCTATCACCACAGAGGTATGATCTGGAGCACCAGCAGTTGTCGTGGAACCAGTCTGCTTGTCTTTGAAGACGCACAGTTTATACTGTAAGATATCACCCCTTCTCAACTGATCGGGAGTAAAAGGGAGCGACACGTTTTCATAGTTTTTTCCAGTTCCTTTCAACTGTAATATAGGAAATCCATGATGATTATAGGTTGACACGAAAGCATGCTTTCCGCATGCTTTCATGAGAGCGTCATGAGCTAGGTCCCAACATTCACCTCTTCCAACCTGCTGGCCTTCTTTCTTCTCACACCACGAGGCGATGACATTTCCAAACCGTTCGTGGAATGAAATTAGATCCGCAAGAGTGGGTCTGGCACTCTTATAAGGTGAAGGATCGAATCTTGTGAGTTTCACCTCTGGTTCTCGTTTATCACTCCATGTAAACTCATAAGATATTTTTGATAAGTCACGAAGTAAAAAGGTTATGCTCCTCTTGAATATAGTCTCCGATCCGGATGTCATGCTTTGTAAGCTTGTTTGATAGTTAAGGCCATTGAAATATGCTGGCATTCTAGACAAATTCTGATCTGTGTACCAACGAGTGGAAAGCTCGAGGTCAATTTGTGAAAAATCATAATGCTTGTTAAAGATATCACTGTCCGTTTTATTAGAACTTCCATAATTTCTTCGAGGAACAGGAGGAGCTGGAGGAGCTGGTCCATGTGATGCCGATAATGTCAAGTGATCCGTATCAGATCCGTCAATAGAACTTTTCTGGCTAAAAGTAGAAGGATTACTCTGGTCTTGTAAAGGTCTTATAATGGGAACAGACTCTGGTTTTGTATTTGAACTGACCTGTTCGCCTTGGTGTGGATTTACGCCTTGTTGTAGTTTTAAATCAGCATTGAGCTTTGCATCTAGAGCTGCCTTAATATTTGGTTTAGACTTTAATTCGGGTTTTGGCTTGATTCCAGGTTTTGGTTTTATTTCAGGCTTTGATTTTATTTCAGGTTTTGGTTTTACTTCAGGCTTTGGCTTTACTTCAGGCTTTGGTTTTACTTCGGGTTTTGGTTTTATTTCAGGTTTCTGATTTACTTCCGGTTTTAGTTTGAACCCAGGTTTTGGTTTTATTTCAGGTTTTGGCCTCTTATCTGGTTTGACGTTATTAGATATTTCATCTTGAAAACCAAGATTTTGAGCCGTATCAGATGAGTTTACAGGAGCATAGTTGGAGGTATGAAGTAAGTTATTTGGAACCGATGAATATTCCAGTGTGTTTGATGGCACCTGTCTGAGTCTTTCCAGAATATCGTTAACAACTTGTGCATTAGCATTAACGAAGGACGAGTTAGAGGAAGAACTTACCAGATTCCTCAGCGGCAAAGGTGGTGGTGACAGCACTCCCGTAATATCAGAATCGCGTGAATGACTTGACTCAAGTGTATTTTGGAAACTTGTGTTTGAATTTTGACGAGGTTTAGGGTGGTTCTGACCAGGAGGAGCCGAATTGATTATTTTCGGGGAACCTCTATCTTTATGTATAGGAGGGGGAGGTAGGGATGATAAGTTGTCGTTACTCACAGATTTTATACTTTGCTGTAGGTTTGCAGGAGCTTGTTGGACGGAACTTGGATTGTAGGCGTTAGTCGAAGCAGGGACAACAGCTACAGGGGCTGTGTGCACAGGAGGAGTGGGCCCATTCACTAGTGTTGGCTGATAAGCTTCCTGACTAACTGGTGTGTAAGGAGGAGGTGGATGAGTATCAAGCGTCTGCTGATCATTCGAGACATTCGAGGCAGGAATTGAGTTCCTCGCTGGGAATGGTGGAGGTTGGACAGTATTAGCACTGGAGACATTCTGCTGTATACCGCTTTGCCTTGACGGCCCATTGACACCTACGTTTCTCTTTGGAGGAAGAGGTAATGTAGATAAATCAACTTGATTTATTGGAGCACTACTGCTGTAGGAGCTCTGTTCACTCGAAGAAGGTTCGATGTATTCACTTCCATTTCTGCGTGCTTCACTCTTTTTGTATGTTCTATATCCAGCTTTACCAACAGCAGATGTTCCTTTACCGATACCTTTCACGGTGGCAATCCCAACACTTTTGAACTTATCTTTGTTATTCTCGAAAAAGGACATTACAGCATCAACTACTGATTATATTAGCTTGGGTATTTTATGAAAGATATATAATATTTATACTGTATATAAGAATACTGATAGTTAAGCTTGGATCAGATGAATGAGGTGAAGACGAAACTTATTATAGAACCAGCTACTAAGCCCAAGGACAAAAAGACCGTAGTAAAGCCACCAGCGGCTTCTTTTTCATCTGAAGTATCACAATTATCTCCGACGACCATAAAACTAGAAGCACATAAATGTCCATTAGTTAGACCAAACATGAATTGGACCAATATGTACCATATATCTGAATTTATAAGAGCAGAATTACTATCTTCATGAGGGCCCCAATTGCAAGTCAACAAAAGAGGTATAAAAATAATCCGATAAAGGGTATACCTGATCAACTTTTTTTTATCTTCTATCAAAAATGTCGACTTCCAGACTCCACATAGAACTCTTCCAACTAAGTCACCCATATTCCACACGAGAAATATGAAAGATACGAATATACTCTTATTAAAGAATATATTCTTTGATTGTTCATGTGTAGATATAACGGTAGAGGCAAACACTGGAAATACCAATGAGACGCTAAATGCACCGAAAATTGATAATACAATGTACTTCAACTTCTGCCACAAAATATCGTAGCCAACATAATTCAACTGTCTTTCTTCAAGACTGTCGGGATGGGTTGTATTAAGGTATTGCTCACCATCATTTTCACTCAAGGGGTAGTAATGATTTGCGTGTGAAGCTGTTGATCTCAAAAAACGTAAGAGTATCAACGAAATAGTAGACACTACACACGCAGTAATGTAATATATGAACACAGCGTAGTCTTTCTTATTTGAACTGTTATGGCTGCTGCTTTTATTTCCTGTCAATAGTATGGATATTATTAAGGATAGCGAAGGTAAAACTCCGGCAATTCCCTGTCCCACAACCACACCATTGGCAAATATACTTCCATGTACATTTGCGATAGCCATTGCACCGTTTTGAGATAGGCAAGTTGCGATAGAGGATATCAAAACCATAAGCATCACGCCAACGAAATAGAGAGTGTCATTCATATCTATGAAGAATTTCAGTACACACGAGAAAGCAACTAGCAAAAATGTGAAAAATGTGATGACAAACCCTTTGATAAGTCTCTGTCGATAATCAACACCCTTTTGAACTTTTGATAAATAATAATTGTAGAACAAAGAAGTTATAGTAAAATTCGCCATCATAGACGAAGAGTATATCTTTGCCAAGTATGGAGAGTCACGAAAACGTTCATCATAGTAAACTGTTGCTGATAAGAAGCAGTTCCAGGGCCACAATAACGAAATTCCAATACTCACAAATGTAACGTATTTCATGAATGATTGTCTAATCGCTACAGTCTCACCAAGCTGAAAAATAAATCTATCATGCTCTTTATGAAGATTAGCCCCTGACGAACTATTAGTGTCTATTTCTCTATCATCCATGCTATCTATATTATAATTTGATAATGTATCTTTCGAAATAAAAATGCACTTAAACGCGAAATATCCCCAAGTCCTGTATTTACTATATACTAGAAGACATGAGTTCTTCAGTCTGTAGCAAAGGTTTCATCGATTTTTTTTAAAGTACTTGCCTCTCTGGAGGTTAAAAATTCTAGGTCTGACTTTAGCTTCTGAAAAACCTTAGCAGCTAAGTAGTTAGGCTCATTTAAAGGTAGTCCCAATGGTGAAGATTCGCTGAACCAAAATTCTGCTGGACGACTATGATGAAATCCTTCTTTAGGCGATATTCGATGTTTTTGAAGATTTGTATTTTTTATCCTGTAATAATTTAACCACTGCTCATGGTTATAAAACGTATGTGGCAGGTCAAAGCAATCAGCGAGAAGTTTCTGGAAAAGATCAGCAGACTCATTTAGATGTTCTAAAGCAAAATGGATATCTTTAATTTCCTGTCTTAGTGCTTCAGCATGATCTTTGTAATGCACATCAAAGTCTTTCCAAGATTTCACAGTATCTGTTTTTGACACATCATAATTGGTCACTTCGTGCGACGATTTTGAGGTGTTTCGAAGACTTTCTGGATATGCTTGTATAGAAGAGCTATTAGTCACAACAGACTTTGTATTTGTATCGTAGTCATCATTATCACCATCTGGAGCAGTATTAGACATAAATGACCCATAAAAAATACTTTTAGTCACCATACGAAAAAATTCAGTGAAGAAATCACTCATCAGTTGGCCAAAATCATACAATTTATCACCTATATTTGAGATAAGAATAGTCATTAACGGTACAGCACAGATGCCCCACGAAACAAAGAATGCTCTTCCAAAAGCCGATTTTGGTGCAAAATCTCCATAACCTATAGTTAATAAACATAAAAAGCAAAAGTAGAAGGCATCAAAATAACTCCAACCATCTTCAACTTTGAAAAGTACTAAGGCACCAATCAACCAGAACATGGTAAAAATACCAATTGACGTCAATAGCGATATATTGAGCTCGTACCTTTCTGCTGCTTTCCTTACATCTCGCATTTTTTCGAATGCTAAGGTAGACTCAAAAGTTTTGGTTCCCAGCTTCACCTTTTGAAGAAGCTTTGTTCGTCGCTTTTCCATTAAATGCCATATGATTACTGGCAGTGCTGAAGAAAGAACCACCTGTCTAATCAGTGCTATGATTAGACCAATAATCAATAAGCCAATCAAGGAATAAATAAGATCAAAGATTCTTGATCCTGCAGATCTAGGTAATATATCACCTAAACCTATCGTCAAGATTGACACCGTACAAAAATAAAGGGACAGGCCCAAAGTCAAAGCCGGAATTAAGTGCTCCATAGACACAGATCCTACGATAAACCAAATTGCAAGAATGATAGTGTATATCATTAAAGATCTTTGTCTGCTATCCAAATTAAACGTTGCAGGATATTTCCTTAATTTGTAGCCTGTGAAATTAATGGATAGAAATAAGGAGCAAATAAAATAGAACAAACAAGTTATGACACCAAACCAAAACCCTTCTGTACGATGGTAGAACTTATCACGATAGCATGATTTGTTTATTTGTATTATGACAACTAGAAGTAGTATTGAGGCCGAGAACCAAGAGATTATGGAAATACACTGGGTAAGCAAGTACTTGACTCTTCCAGAAAAGTTTAGTAGTAAAGACACATTCCCTACGATTCCAAATGCCAAACTCAATGCGTTTAATGCAGTTAAATAATGTTCCTCTGGAATTATAGCTTGAATGGAGCTGTCAAATCTCCAATGTTCAACCAAAGCCACAATTGATATCATATTCGCAAAAGGTCCTAAACAAGCCGTTATTATGGGAAGGTAAACCGATATAAAATGCCAAAGCAAGAAATAAGGTTCCCCAGGTTTCACAGACAACATTAAAATTGCATCAATTCTCACCGAAAATGCATGTTTAACATAACTTGGAATATCATCAGTAGTATTCTCAAGATCAATTTCTCCTTTACGGCGTATCAACTTTCGTATTACGGAGCCTCTTGTGTTCGGCCGACTCAATGTTTGAAGTGATCCATCCTCATCTTCAGGAGTTGGTATTGAAGAGCCTGTTGGCATAATTACATCTCAATTCTTACTCTGAAAGTAAAAGAGTACTGTCAGCGTAATTCTTTAACCATCCATGTGAAAAGTATAGTAAGGTATGGTTCAGGTTCAACCTTTTTATCGTATCAGTCATTTTATTTGGCTTACTATTTACTATTGTTTACTATGTACACACCTCTAAAAAAAAGAAAGCTTCAGTTCGATAAAATGATTTAGAAAGTAACAGGACATCTATTGTTTGGGTCCAAGACATACTTTCTCAAAATATTCTTTACCGTATGACGCTTCATGTCGTCGTTGTTAGCATTGGTTAGCTTTTCTAAAATTTCCTCCCGTTGAGCAGTGTATTCTTCGCTCATCAATTTTTGCAATATAGCTTGAATGTTTTTATGTCTATTTTCAATAACCGAGAGATCCTTGGATTCCTCTGTTATATCGAACTTCAACACAGGCTCCGACGAGGGCCATGATTTGATATTGTACTTCTTTTTGATTGAATCGATTTCATTCAACAAAAAGTCCCTATCTGCCTCCTTGTTGTTCTCGAAACTTGCATGGAGCTCGTCTAATTTTCTCAAGTCTTCGATCTGGGTTATGGTACTCTCTAAATCTTTTCGCTTCTCCAAAAACTTGCCGATTTTCTCGTCCTGTTCTTTTGCTACCTTTTCCTTGGCCAATTTCTCGTAAAGTGCAAACTGCTGACCCTTATTTACCTTAACTTCGGCAATAGCAAAGTATTTTCTTGCAGATATTTTGGGAATGGCTTCGATTCTAACAATATCCCCTTCTTTACAAAGATTTCCTTCATCATGAACTAAAAAGTCTTTTCTTCTCAAAACCTCTTTGTGCACTTGTTTGTCATAGGTCTTTGATTGGACTCTCACTTTCACGGTCTTTTGCATCTTGCCCTGAGACACAACAAGACCTATAAAGTTTTGCTTGGCCATCTTTAAGATTGTATGATCGTTATACACTTCTACTCGGTTTTCACGATAGAACTCAAGTACTGAAAAAAAAGTTGGTAGATAGTATTACCCGCACCACACTAAAAATTATATTTTGGGGTATATTGCAAAAACTATTCTAACTGCTATAAATGTCTTTCAAACATTGTTCTAATTTTGTTAAGAGAACCTCATTTTCTTCCTTGTTTCCGACAGAGATTCTTAAGGAACCAGTGCAGTTAGGCTCTTTGCCTCTAAACCTCACCACTACGCTGTTCTGACGGGCCATTTTGTTATATAGCTCAAGCGCGACTTCATTTGAAGGGTTACCGTTCTTATCTAAGATTTCTACGAGCAAGAAATTGGAGTCTACACCTCCAATATTTCTCCCGATACCTTTGATTTTACTCAAGCGCTCAAGTAGTTCTCCCCTCTCTGATATTATTTTCGACACAAGAGACCTCATTGTTTCGATACCAGCGGGGGATGTGGCTCTAATGGCAATATCCGCAGCTAAAGACGAAATGTTATAAGGGTACTTCAAAGAGTTCAAGTATCTCGATATACCGGTAGAGCTGTACGTGATTCCAAGTCTGACACCAGCAAGACCAAAAGACTTCGAAAGTGTCTGTAGGACAACTAAGTTTGGATACTGATTAACTAGGGTGGACATAGATTCACTGTGAGAATGGTCTGGATCTTCTGTAAAATCGATGTAGGCCTCATCAACTATCAATAAGCCATTCCATGATGTCTTTTCGATGAACTCTAATAACTCTATGATATCTGAAGCGTTTAATAACTTACCTGTGGGGTTACCAGGTGAAGTCAAATAAATCAATTTGACATTTTCTTGGTCTTTGATTGTCAGCTCAATGGCTTTTACGTCGAGTTGAAAATCGGGTAAAGTCAACGGAACCTCAATGATTTCCACATCATTAACTCGAGCACAAATAGAGTACATACCATAAGTTGGCGTGCATATCAAAAGTTTGTCTTTACCTGGAACACAAGTGCATCGAAACAATGCATCAATACTTTCATCTGAGCCCACACCAATGCACAAATTTTCCACCGTTAGCTTGTTTTCGTCGAAGTTCTCGATATTTTTGTGACACTTTTTATTTCTGAAGTCACATAGTTGCTGTTTCAATACGAGTTGATGTGGATCTGGATATCTATGCAATTCCAAACTCTTTTCCTTCTGGCTGATTTCTTCAAGAGCGGGTCCATGCGTATTTTCATTGGCATCTAACAATATTCCCTCCTTGAAGTCATCCCTAGCACATTTGTAGGGAACCAAGCTGAGTATGTTTTGTCTTATAATTTTAGTCAAATCGAACATCAATCTCTTTTGTTTGTCTGATCTATTATATTATCGTGTCTAACTATTGGAGTTATATATCATTATATGAGTCAGCATATTATGCAGGATTCCCAGTACTTTCAATGATAAAGCGTTAGAATCGGTTCTTAGATTAGAAAAATGTCATTAAGCGTATATACAAGAAGTTGATGAGCTTAGACATAAACGTCAAAAAAACAATTCAAAAAGCAAATCAAAATAAATAAGTCTAGGTGAGACTGTTTCTACTAGATATATCCAAGAAGGTTACTCTCTCTTATTCTTGTTTTGATATAGGATGATTTGTTAATGTCCTCTAGGAACTCCTCGAGATTGAAAAGATCATCTTTTCCCTTATCGGCACCCAAGTGAAGGAATTGAGAAGGTTTTTGATCTTCTAGCCTTTTGGCTGCACTAACACAAGATGCATCATCCTTGGACTTTTCTTTAGATATCTTACTTTCTGATTTTTTGTTCGGAGGGGTTGTTATGGGGGATACAAACCTCACATGGAGTGACGGATGCCGTCTTTCGCTTTTCCTTGCTAAGCTGTTTTTGCATTTTTGCTTGATAATACCTTTCAAGGTATTGAAACTCCCGGAAAGACTTCCTTTGGGTGTCAAATACTTATCGTTCTCTAGCTCAGATTTGGCCGATTGTGCTAATGCTTCGAAGTAATTGTCTGATTTATTGGTCAAATCTGAAAAACTAGTTTGAGTTTTGATAGGCGAAATTGTATTGACTTGCTTCAAATTATTTAATAATTTGTGCTCGTTCTTGTTCTCTGCTAAAAAATCACTTACTTGAGGCTCATATTCACCGAAATCACTAATTGTTGATTCAGTATCCTTGAAAAGCTGTTCGGCATTTTGCTGAACATTTTGCTGCAATGTTTCTATGCTTGATATATCTCTTAGGGAAGGCCGATGCGTATGAGGCGAAAATATAGTATTTTCAAGTTGAGCGGTTTCTGACTTTGCTGAATTCTCCGATAAATTATATAGGTCAAGTATGCTACCAACAGAAAGCTTTTCTGAAACTGGAGTACTGCTAATAGACTTAACTTTCTCTCTTCGTGTTTCGTCTGGTGTCGAAACTCGAACAAATGCTGTTTTAGAGCTCGGAATCTTACTTTCATCGTTTAGGTCATTCTTGAAAACCTTCAATGCCGAAAAATCAACTTGATAGTCCTTTTTATTTCTGAATGCCAGATCAAGCTTATTAGCCACAACTGAACCGTCTTTGTGCTTGCGTTGGATATCCTGCATTTCTTTCAAGGACTTTTTGTCATCTCTTGTGGATGATCCGAAAAATCGTAGTTGTTTCTTTCTTGTGCCGTTGTTGACTGTTCCGTGTTCTTTCTGTGTCTCTTCAGAGTAGTCCTCGTTCCCATAAAATTCATGAATGGATGCTGCGCTCCTATTTGCTTTATGAAAAGGGTTCTGGAAGAACCCTATAGCGTCTGAAATCGATTTTTTGATTTTTCTCCTCTTCTCCCCATGTATTTTCTCCAGATCATGGTTGATAGCAGGGCTTGGTGACCTCGCCAATACCAAGCTTCCCCTCTGTCTCGCCTTTGGCACAAACTGGTCCGCGATACTTCCTTGAAATGATTTCACTCCTTCAGTTTGACCAGACTGTATTCTTAGCGCAGGCTCTTCTTGCAACTCCTGCTTACCTTCATCTGACTTAGATTCTACAGGTTCTGCAGATTTAGGTCCCATATCAACATCATCATTTACTTCTATTTCTCCACGACTGAGAATAACACTGTCTCTAGTTTCATTTAGGGTGTTGAAGTAACTAAGTAAGATGCCTAGCGTTGTGTTGCAGCTATTTCCAGAACTGTTTGAAAATGAGATGTATGAGACTTGATCAACAAACTCCTCGCTCATACTGAATTACCGTTTGGTTTTTTCTGTGATTGACTCTCCAGTATTACCATCTCTATAGTTCTACATGACTAACTTCTTTGAACCATCCTTGTGGTTTTGTACTAAACCACAAATCCTTGCAACCCGATCAAAAAACCGTATTACATAAGCAGAAAGTACTGCGTGTCAAATTTCAAAGGTTTAGTACTTGGTCAACAGTCAACATAGAAGTAAAGCCGACGTAGCAAGATGAATATAGCGTTGGGATATGATTCAAAGAGCAAGAAGGTTCTCCTTCCTGATGATGCGGGCGAGGAAGCGGCTGAGGTTAAACTTGAACTTGACCAATTGAATGCTTTAACAGCAGATTTGATCGCTAATGGGGCAGACGTGCCACCAAAGCCATCACCAGAGACGTTTAATAAAGACTTGTCTAAGATGATAAAGAAGCTCTATGAAGGTGGAGTCCAGGCATTCAAACAAGATAAATTTGATGAATCCGTGAAGCAGTTCAACATCGGCATTGAAATGACAATCAGAAGACATAAGTTTGAGCCTTTTCAAGGTACGTTGCAGGAGTTGAGTTTGTTTTTGATGAGCCGTACTGATGCCCAGTTGAAGAACAGGCAATATCTCAAGGCTTTCAACGACGCCGATATGCTTTTGAGCATGAATCTATGCATACCCGATAACTTTTTGAGAAGAGGCGTCGCCAACTTCTTCTTGGGGAACTACGAAGCGGCCAGAGCCGATTACCAGAGGGGGCTTAGTTTTGATGAGAACAACAATAGGCTCCATACCGAATTTGAAGTGTGTTTAGATAAAATATTAGAGGAAAATGGTGATACTTTGTAAGCAAGATAGACGTGATGTGACCTTAATTGGGAATAATATAATCCGACGATAATTGATGCTAATCATCTTGTCGTTAGTATATAAATTCTTCTATAAAATTAATGATTTTGTATATTCAACGTTGGGACTATTTTCTGTACGTTCTGTTAATTAATTTTTTTTGGTTACTTGGAAAATGAGATAAGTACTGATCAACAATAAAAATCTATGATATTATTCATTTATAATAAGTGAACCGTATGCGTGATCTATGTTTTCCATAGGACCCAGTAAAGACGTTATAGATCTAACATCTGATGAAGAGAATAATGATCAAGCAAAAGAAGGCAGTTTAGAGCCTAATATCAACGTTGATCTCATAGATAGTTACAGTCAACAACCCTATCAAAACAATAAAGGCACAAATCCGCAAAAACGACAACGACTAGACTCCCTATACGTATCTAGGAGCCCTAATGGCGACTCGATTAATAATGCTGGAGTTTTTAAGCGCCCTGCATTTTATGGTGAATCTGCTGGAGCTGAGGAGGAAAACGAACCGAACACCACAGGGAGTGATATAATTGTATTGAGCTCTTCGGACGAAGAATCCAAAGATATAGCAGAAGATGAGATGAAGCTCGATGATTCCGACGATGAAGAGCTACAGATATTGGATGCTGAAGAGGCAAACAAAACTAGTAAGTTCAAACAGACCTCATTTGATAGATATGGCAATGGTGTATTACACTTTCAAGAACCTTTTTATAATGGAATGGAGCAGCTGACAAGAGTATTAAATACTCAAGATCTTTACAACAATCCAGCCCCCGTTCCCCATTTCACTCTGGAAGACAGAGAAACGGTAGAAAAGATTAATCGGGCAAATTATCTTCAGAAGCTAGAAGAATATACAGCCCTTCGTACTCAGCTTCTAGCTCAACAAAAATCTACTTCTGAAGAGTATTCGATATGTGCTAAATCTGCAGCGATGGCCCTTCAAGAACTTACAGAGTTACAGAACTCTTTGAAGAAGTCCCTAGTGGATAACGATAAAGAGGCTTCAGATACTTTGAGAGATCTCATTTTGTTTAAGGGAAATGAGTACAATACTTCGAGAAGGGAACGTGACTCAAAAACGGCAGAATTACGAGCGATATACAGTCGACTATCACATATAGAGCTGAACATAAGAGAAGCTGGGCTGGCCCTATCATCTCTTTATTCATTACACGGAGAGACAGATGGTTTAAATTTAAACAGAAACCAATACTACCTGCAAATGTTGGCCAATAACAATGTATACGCCGATAGTGATCAGAGACATATACAAAATCTCCTCAATAATATAAGACCAGACGAGGAGCTAGAAGATGGGTTATCTCAAACTCCAGGGGAATTATCAATTTCTTTACTCAAGCATCAAAGAATGGGTCTTTCTTGGCTATTGCGAATGGAAAGCTCTGCTTCAAAAGGCTCTTTATTGGCTGATGATATGGGTTTGGGTAAAACAATCCAAGCATTAGCACTAGTCCTTGCGAATAAATCTGACGATAGTCTATGTAGAACTACATTGATAGTGACTCCTGTTTCATTATTGAAACAATGGGCAAATGAGATAAAATTCAAGATAAAACCCGATGCTTCTTTGAAAATTGGAATTTACCATGGCATGGAAAAGAAAAACTTATCATATTTTGAGCATTTGAAGAAATATGATGTCGTATTGACTTCTTATGGTACAATATCTTCGGAGTGGAAGAAACATTATGGACATGAATTGAAATCAGCTCATGTAACGCTGAATCAGAATGTTATTCCCGATTTGGATGCTGGGGGCAGTCAATATTGTTCTCCTTTATTTTCAAAAGAGTCCGTGTTTTACAGAATTATTTTGGATGAGTCTCAGAATATAAAGAACAAAAATTCAATTGCTTCTAAGGCCCTGTATTGTCTTAAAGCAATTTACAGGTTATGTCTTTCAGGAACTCCAATACAAAATAACGTAGAAGAACTTTATCCTTTGCTTCGTTTTCTAAGGATCAAGCCTTATAATGATGAATTGAAATTCCGGGCAGATATCGTATTGCCACTCAAAGGCAAATCAAGTAGCTATGATAGTCATGACCGAAGACGAGGAATGCAAAAACTACGCGCGTTATTGCGAGCTATTTTATTAAGGAGATCCAAAGATTCGATAATAGATGGTAAACCAATTTTGACATTACCCCCCAAAAATTTGATTACCGATGATGTTGTAATGGATTCTGATGAACTTGGTTATTATCTGTCACTCGAAGAAGGAATTCAGAAAAAGGCAAAGACGTTACTTGCAACTCAAACTGTTGGTGCTACTTCAAGTATATTGACTTTGTTACTACGCTTGAGACAAGCATGCTGTCATAGTTTGTTAGTGGAGCTAGGAGAACTTCGTTCTTCTTCTAGGGGACCTAAAAACTTTACTCATATTAGTGCTTACAATAACCAGTATGATAAGGTTATGCGAATTGATAAGCATATAGTGGAGAAAATTAAGAGTAGTTGTGCGGCAGGTAATTTTGATACTAAAACAGAGAAAGATATTTTTACATGCCCTGTCTGTTTTGATGTATTGGGTTATGAAAAGATGATGTTATTTTCAGAATGTGGGGATATGTTATGCGATAGTTGCGCATCAACATATTTTGATAAGTATGTACTTGATGAAGGAATTGACGATAACAGAAAAGGGAGTTGTCACGTTTGCTCGGAGACTGTACACGAGAAGGGTTTAGTCAGTTATGAAATGTTTCACAAGGTATTTATTGAAGGTTGTTCGAGAGATGATATCACTAGACTTTACTCCGGGATATCTGCAAAGAGAGACATACCATTTTCAGAAGCATTACCACTACTATTGGGAAGTGAATCAAATTTCAAGGCTTCTGCCAAAATGAATAAGTGTATTTCAATAATCCAGAATGTATTAAACAAAAATAATGACGAAAAAATCATAATATTTTCTCAATTTACATCACTCTTTGATTTATTTCGTATTGAATTGGAGAGAAAGAATATAAAGCATTTGAGATACGATGGTTCCTTATCGCTCGATAAAAAGGACGAGGTTATCAAGTCATTTTATCAAGGAAACACTAGAGTTTTGTTGTTATCACTAAGAGCAGGTAATGTTGGTTTAACATTGACATGCGCATCTCATGTGATTATCATGGATCCATTCTGGAATCCATATGTAGAAGAACAAGCAATGGATAGGGCTCATAGAATTGGCCAACAAAAAGAAGTTTTTGTTCATCGTTTATTAATAGAGAGCACAGTAGAGAGCAGAATCATTCGCTTACAGAAGGAGAAGAAGGAGTTAGTTAGCGGCGCCTTAGATGAGAGGGGGATGAAATCGGTAAGTTCATTGGGTAGAAAGGAGCTTGGATATTTATTCGGTTTGAATTCTCTTAAATGATATCAGCGTATTTATTAATTGTAATCACATTACATATTTTATGTTCGTAGCTTTTTGAGTTTAGATAAGTTATGTAGCCACTCAGTCTCATCTATTACTTTATCTTTACCAAAGCAAAGTTCATGTATGATTATAGACTCAAAATCAACCCTAAACTTAGAAAGTGATTTACAAAGATATAATATCTGGAGCATTATTCCATCTTTTTGAGACTTTAGGACATCATCCAGGGATTCGAATGTGTCATGAAAATAAATTTTGATTTTCTGAATCAACAATAAGGCAATATTATGTATAAACTCAGAAATCATGACATCGTTTTCAATTTGAAAGCTTCTCTCAATTTCTTGGGGTGTTTCAAATATAGTAACATATATCGATAGCGAGCTGAACAAGTGCTCCCTGAACACCTGAATTACCCTTTTCACGTAGGTAAGCTTGTTGTACAGAATTAATGGCTGGAGATTTTGAACTTCACTATAAATGAATTTGTACCTGGAATTTAAGAAAATCAATTTCAAAAATTTTTCTTTGACTTCCCTATCTATAACCTTTCCAGAAGTCTCAGATATACCAATAAATTCATTATTAAGAAAGTCAAGCCTTTGCAAAATCTGGAAGATTTTCACAATTTGGTTATGCTTCAAGTTGGTATTGAGAAGTCGAATCAAACCCTTTACCATCTGCTTCAATTCAAGTTGAACTTGGTGAAGTATTTTACGAAGTATCGAGATCTTGGGAAACCTTATAGTAAAAGACTGCACAAGCATAGATATTTCTAAGGCCTCTTGATAATTTCCTTGTAGAATACAAAGCTTGCAAATGGCGGGGAGTTCTAATATGTCTAGCACCGTATCTATATTTGAGAGGAGTGTCGAGTCTGATTTTATGGACGTGTTCAACTTTTCATTACATTGTACTTCAAACCTGTGGTTATCCTTCGAATCGCCCATACCGATGGTGTCTACCATTGACTTGGTTATATCAATAAAGTCTTTATCAAGCTTCTTTCTAATCGAGCTTATGTCATTGCTAACATCTATGATCATATCTTGTTTTTCATTAGTGATGGATATCAACTTTAGCCCCAATTTCCTCTGGTCTTCATCAAGTTCAGCGATTTCTTCCGTCAACGTTCTTTTTCTATTCAGTGCTTCGGAGGTAGTACTATTGGTGGTATATGTCTCTGTCGAAAGAAGTTCAGTGTTGATTAACATTTCTTGCAAATAGCTTTTAGACTGCTCTCGAAGCTCAGCATCACTAGAAATCTTCTGCTGTAACGCAGGGTCCAACCCCAGCATCAATGTTTCGATCAATATGTCCATTTCCACCGGTCCTGATAAATTGTACTTGGGTACTGCAATTAAATTTATTTCATATAAAAATCGCGAGTTGAAGTATTGAAGAAACTAGTAAATTAAAAACTCCCAGAGTCTGGATAATCTGATATCTGCGTTGTCAGCAATATAATAAAATGGAGGGATTGTATTTCAATATCGAAAATGGATATCTTGAAGCTGTTGTGAGAGGATACAAAACAGGTCTCTTGAAAGGCAATCAGTATACCAACCTCACCCAATGCGATAACTTGGAAGACTTAAAGTTACAGCTTTCTGCCACAGACTACGGTAATTTTCTTGCTTCATACTCGGGCCCGCTCACGACATCAGTCATTCAAAGCAATTTGTCCAAGAAGTTGTATCAACAATTTCACTATTTGCGAACTCAGGCTTCAGGGGCTTTGAGTGAATTTTTAGATTACATTTGCTACGGTTATATGATAGACAACGTATCGCTAATGATAACCGGCACTGTCCACGAGAGGGACAGATCTGAAATATTGAGCAAGTGTCATCCTTTGGGTTGGTTTGACACTTTGCCAACCTTGTCTATCGCGACAGATATCGTTAGTTTGTACAGCACCGTCTTAATTGACACGCCGTTGGCCCCTTTCTTCAAAAACTGCTTGACAGCCGAAGACTTAGACGACTTGAACATTGAAATAATCAGGAACAAGTTATACAAGAACTACTTGGAAGCATTCGTCGAGTTTGTGGAAAAGAAGTTTGCTTCTCCTGATAAGGAGATAATGCGCAAGCTACTTGATTTTGAAGCAGACAAGAGAGTAATCAACATCACTTTGAACTCTATGAATAACCAAGATATATCCCCAGAGGACAAGTTGTCGTTGTTTCCTTCATACGGCTTGCTTTATCCAACTTACCACGATCGCTTGTCACAAGTTGATGACGTCGAACAGCTAAGATCTTTAATTGAGTCTGTTGGAGAGTACAACGGGTTATTTGATAATGATTCTGCTTCTGGCGAAGCAAAGAATTTGGAAAACTGGTTTTACAGCCTTGAAATGCAATATTGTAAAAATGCATTTACTCAACAATTCACCATGTCGACAGTGTGGGCCTGGCTAAGATCTAAGGAGCAGGAAATAAGAAACATTACCTGGATATCAGAATGTATTGCCCAGAACCAGAGAAATAGAATTGAAAACTACATATCTGTTTACTAGTTATATACGTCATACTGTATCTTTGATTCTGTATTTTGATCTTTGGGGTGATTCAAAAAAATCGTGCATTCACCTGCGAAATGAGAACTAGAGAAGGCTCTTTTTATCTGATGTAACACTTTATTTACATAACATGCGAGATGGTCAACAGTAGAAGTGATGGCGATTCCCATAACACATCTAATGAATCGAATGGAAATATACTGAATATCTCTTTTTCTGGATTAACTCGAGATGTTACTCACTTAGCTAATATATTTTCCGCCTTGTTAGCTATAAATACTCAAGCCGTGTTGATTTTCACAGAAGATGGCATGTCTGTATACACAGAGTATAACGGAATCTGTAACGCTAAGGCCACCATTGAGCCTTCTCTATTTTCTGAGTTTAATTTGCTTCAGCAGTCTCCTTCCATATCAGAGCAAGCTCATAACGAGATTCAGCTAGGCATTGATCTTAGCTTGATTAGCGATTCATTCTTGTCTGTCGCCTCGAATACGTCTGCCAAACAAAAGCTCAAAAAAGGCGATAAATCTGGAGGTGGAATATCTGGAGAGGAAGTCGTATGCTACATATATTACGAAGGAGATGGCCATCCTTTAATCATTGAGTTCGAAGATAATTTGATGAGCGAAAAGATTGAATTCCCTACGTTTTATACTGAAAGAAACTATAATAATGAGAGTGGGGACACTTTGGCACCTGAGTTGACTATTAATTATGACAAGATTTTGTTTGAAATAATACTTAAAAGCGACGTTTTTTCGAATGTGATTAAAGATCTACAGCAGATAAATACTATAGATCTCTACATGTTCATTTCGAATGAACTTAATGATAAAGAGAACGAAAACTTCCTAAATAATAAACCCTACAGTCCTTTAATGCTATCCCGAAATAAACTTAACTTTATATCAAAAGGCTCGTTTGGTAATTCTAAATTGATATGCCCGAATGAAAGGGCAATTCTTGAAAAATTGACTATTTATGAGAGGCAAGAAGGGTCGTCGAGCTTGGAGAAAGTTAACACCTCTTTAATATCACGCTTTTCGTTCTCTAATTTCGCCAGGATTCGTAAAGCTGTTCTGTTGTCTTCGAAATGTAAAATAATGAAAGACATTTCTGGTATATTCTCAGTCCAACTACTATGTGATGACAGCAGGATACCTGAATATTCTGGAACATTGATATTATTCAATATGCTAGAGTGCGAAGATCTGAACAACATGAATGTAAGCACATCGCCGGACGATGATGCTAGCCTCAAGTATATTTTGTATGATGATACTTTTATTTACAAGAACCAAAATACAAGCACATCGGATTTAGAACCAACAGGTTCTGAATACATCAGGCGTGATGTACAAGCTGATAGATCAAAAAACTCGAAAGAAATGGCAGATTATTCTGACTCGGATCAGGAGGATCGAAAAAAGAGGAAAACAAACAAGAAAAACGCACCAAGTGCGATAGAAATACCATTATTTATATAATATAATGCAATAAAAAAGTATAATGTTTATTGATATTTAACGTTTACTCGTACAATGCTAGACGTAAGATACTTTCACAGCCATTTTGAGAGTGTCTTTCAATTTTTTGAGCATCTGAATGCTTTTATTTCTGAAAACCAAGGGGAAAACAAGAATCAAAAACACCAAGCCCACAGATTGTATAGAATTTTCGTTGAAATAGTTTTGGACTAGATGAAGAGTGAATTTTATTTTGCTTAGAATAAAATCTTTATCGACATTTTCGGGATTCTTCGTTCTGGGTTGAGGATCCAATTCTTGTGTCACACTAGACTTTCGAATTTCATTTAAAGATCTGTAATGTTTAGTATTTTGCTCCTTTTTGACATTCGGGCTCTCCAATCTTTTCAGCTTTTCTTGTATTTTTTTAAGTTTTTCAGCTTCCTCTTTTTTTTCTTTCTGGACTTTTGCTTCAATAAGTTCCAACTTTTCAATAGATGACCTTATCGATGAAGCGAACATGGGATTCTGAGTGATAATACCTTTGGCCTCTTCAAAATTACCTGCATTGGATAATACAACGAATACAAAGTAGTCAAGTAGTTTCTTCAAGTACAACTCATTTTCTTTCTGGTGCCAAGATAACTTATCTATTACATCATAATATTTTTGCTTCACAATGCCATGTTTTATAGCTTCACCATTCACAGAATATAATAAGAACAAGTTGTGTAGGATTTCTGAAGGAATGCTGTCTATATCCCCAAAGCAATCGCAGAGTTTATTCAAGAATTGGTCTTCTCTTAATGAGCTTAATATTTGATTCACCTCTAAATCGCTTAAAAACAGGTCAGTGTTCTGTGGGTTTATGAGCAATCCTATTTCAACATAGTATAGACATATAATCTTTATGAATAGAGAATCATTTGTAAACCCTGATGGATACTCTTTGAAAGCTAGATTATATGCATTTTCAACAATTCTATATGACTTTTCGAAGTTCTTGTTCACAAAAAATTTCATAGCCAAGTCATAATCATTCTTCAATATCAGCTCAGACGTGATACTCATGGTGGATAGTTACAGTTAATATTGTATGATTTCAGCTCTTCAACGCCATTTCTCCTTTTTCGCGCCGAGGTTCTCCAGGTTTTCCTGAGTATCAAAATGCTGCAAAAGCGCTCACAGGTTTTCATTGGGAAAGTGAAATATATGTACTGTGATAATCCAAATCCTTTATTACATATCTTAGACGCAAATAATGAGAGCTCAGTACGCCAAATGAAGGTGAACTGGTTCAAAGGTTGTTGTTTGATTGATTAATGGGGTCTTAATTTTCTACGAAGGGAAATGCTCTATTAGTAGTTTGAATTATCTATTTCGAATGCATTCTTATATATTCATATGTGAACTACCCTCAAATGATATAGAATACCTACTGTGCGACAGAATATACATTTAAAAAGACACTTGATTGCAGTTCAGGGATGTTTCCGAAAAAAAAAGTGTACTTCTCTAGATCAGACACCCGAAGCGAATCGCTGAAATCTTTGAACACCTGGAAAACATTTATACTATCCAATGGTGTAGTAGCCAAGGGATCTTCCATAGCCAGTTTATCCTCTTCATCAAAGAACCCGGAATTTTTAAGCTTGTGATTTTCCTCTTGTAAGAAGTTCAAATACTCTGAAGTACTCTCAGATTCATGAGTGTTCTCATTGTCCTGGGTGCTTTCCTTCGCGAAAAAGTCTTCATAGTCTTCTTCGTTAGTATCATCATATTCGTTGAAACCAATGCTATTGCTTACAAACTCAGATTCACTGAAACTCTTACGTCTCCTTTCAAGGTTTTCAATGGCACTAGGAAGCAACTCGAATATCTGAGCAAGCTTTGCAACCAATTCTTGACGTAAATTCTGACTTAAGAGAGCCAAAGCATCATTGCTGTTCATTAAGCTAATGATACTTAATGCAGATAGCTTCAAATCGTAAGCTCGTTTTAGAGTGGGAATAATAGTGAACCATCTATTAATAAAAGTATCGAGCTGGTTGATCTCTTGAAGTTTCAAAACTGTCGCATTCAACCCATATATCATGGATGCTATGATAACATCAAGTACATTGACATCAAAAGTATTGTTGCGAACATGCTGGGTTTGAGAATTTAAAGATACAAGAACATCCATAATACTGTCTATAATTTGTGGAATGTAGACCTCCGAATTATTTTGTAAAGTTAAAACGAATGTTTGAGCTAATTCACATGCAAATAATTTATCGTTGTAGCCAGTTTGATTATCGTCCCCGTCATTAATGATCTTAAAAATATCATAGAACTTTCTGCCTAATTCAGGAGAGTTGGCTAGATCCTTCTGACCATATATCAAAAAGTTCTGAATACACTGACTCAATTCCTCTGTATACATTAATGCAATTCCATCTGCAAAAGAGGCATATAAAAGATCAAAAATCTTCCACATAGTGGGACTTATTGACCGTAAGAGGAAAGTTGAGTTTTCAATTAGTTCTCCAACTTCCGTTAGGAAATCGTCAATCTTATTAGCGAGAACGTATTCAATCGCAGGAGCAACAACCTCTTCTAACTTCACACAGATTTCCGATGAATTCTCAAAAGAGAGGAGGACGGTTATCATCGTGTTTAGTAGTCCAATTGCAGCCATTACTTTATCAGTTTGGTCTTCATAGTCATGATTAAATTCATCCACATCAATTTGCGAAGCCTCATTTATCTCCACCGCCAACCTCAAGAATTGATCCACTAATTTTTTCATGAGATCAATCCCAAAAGGTTGCAATTGTTCTGAAAAATTCTCAACACATTCCTGCATTACCATTGATACAGCATCACTGTCAATCTCATTCGAAAGCTCAAGCAACTTTGACATAGTAGGAACAATGATCCCAGACAATACCTCCTTGAACTCAGGTAATTGCATAAAGGCTTGAATCGCTAGCGCGCATTCTAGATTTAAAGGCAAGCAGCTTCCGTCTTCATCAGTCAGTTTGAAATTCTCGATGATACCCTTGAACAAAGCATTCAAGCTTTGAGATTCCTGAAATTTCAAATCAGAAAATTTCAGTGAAATCTCAAGTGACCTAGCTTTCAAAAAATCATATCTGGATAAAAAGTTAGGAAATATAAGAGTTTTCAAAAATCCTTCCATCTGAGTACTATAAGGAGACAGAGGGAGGACTAAATAATGAGATACACCACCAACTATTCTCATTATACCATCCTTTTTTTTTGCAATTTCTAGCGTCTCCGGCACTGACAGTAGTAAAGTTAATTGATTATATACAAACTGAATAATGGGGTCCAAGGTCGTTTTTCTTCTTTTTTCCACAAAAGTGACCAACAATCCAAGTGCAGCAGCATCAGGGCTATCAAGGTCATCATATATATCTATATTGGAATGGATATATTCTTGTGGGTCATTTTCAAACACTTCTAAAGTTTCATCTGAAGGGCATAACAAAGGATATATTAGGTGAGAAACAAGATTTTCGAAATAAGGTTTGATAAATTCCCATGTTACTTTCTGTGTAACGCAATGACTGAGTAGCTGGATGATATGAAATAGCGCACTCTGACTGAGCCATCTCTCATTTGTGCACCATTGTTCAATAATAGACAATATGTTTGGAATTAGGTGAGGAAGATATTCATTGCAAAACATTAGCTGAAATTCGACGTACGAGAATTTCTTTGACAAACTCTGTGAAGAATATCTTGTGAATAATCGATATATGTTGGCCACCGCCCACTTATAGGATTTTGAAATTTGTAGAAAGGACCTTTCCTGTTCATTCAAGTTCGAGCGAAGCACATAGGGAGGAGGCCTCATATTTATAACCGCACCGTGGAATTCGCCCCATGAAACCAATGCTTTCTGTGTCTGGAGAACAACAGGCAAATCGAAATAGGTAACAAATTTGTATGATTTTAAGATTAGTTTTAAAATTTCAGCAGAGATTTCAGACATTTCTTCAGAATTCAATATTATGGCATTTCCTATATCTAATAAGTGGGGAAACACTTGAGTAATCATAGGATCCATTTCACTCCTACGATCATTGTTTGATACCCATCTGAACTTGCGACAGATTTCACTGAAACATAATAGACCAGTATAGAGCAGAGATAACTCTTCACTTTTTATCACCGAGGAAGGGACCTGCTGTAATAGATTTGCGGTACTAGGAAGTAAGCTTTCCCACCTGTTGGGAAATTCGTAAGAGACCAAGACTCTTAGGACTGGAATAAGTTGTTGCTTCGTATTATAATCACTCTTCACTATAACAGACAAAAAGTTATCTTTGATAAAGGGCTTTTCGCCTTCATCTACTCCTCCATGTGCCCATGTAGTCACCAACTTATTCTTAAAGTAAACTGCTACCGCCTTTTTTATTGTAGGATTGACACTTTCAGATGAAAGTATGTTGAGACAAGACCTTAAAAATCCTAGACTATTTGAAATAGCTTTGAGTTGAGATTCTGCATTTTGTCTAATCTCTTGATTTATCTCCAATGTTGCAGAGAACCATTGAAGCAACAAATCGGTGTCCATGCTTGAAAGGTGGTTCAGTTCTTTCTTGGAACATAAAAAATTTAAAAAAAAAAAAGTTTGTGTTACTAGGACCGAGTCTCGTTTGATCCTAAAACCCATCTCAAATTTAAGGAGAAAAAAATTGCGCGAGCCGGGAATCGAACCCGGGGCCCAGCAATGGGAATGCTGGATTTTACCACTAAACTACTCGCGCTGAGTTTGTGATTTTTTTCAGGAAATGCCGTTATGAATATGAATACTAACGATTTAATTAACGGTTATTATATAACTATTTTATTATCTATATAACTTGAAAATTATATGCAAAAATGATGTCTCATTTTTCGTCATCTTCATCCATGCTTTCAATGTCCAATATATCAGCTGAACTATCATTGGCTATGTCAGATACGCTGTAGGCTTCAGCATCAACTTCATCATAGCCTTTATTATTTTCGTTGGATAATTGGTGGAATCCATTAACTTCAATTTGTGATTCATCTCCAGATACTTCATCAGTCACAATTTCATTTTTTCTTATTTGTATCTGAGTTTGAAGCAATTCCAAACGACCCTTTAAGGTCAATAAACGAGGCAAAAGCTTCATGCCGTCAGTCAAGCCTTCAGACAATCTTCTTAAATTGTCGTTTTGTTCAGGAAACTCTGCGATGAATCTTCCATGTATTAATAATATCCATCTTAGCCATACAGCTAGAGAGGAGTTTTTAGATGGGTAGTTACTTACCTCAAGACTAATTACATCAAATAGTTTAATTAGACGTTGATCGTCTATCTTAGAAAACATCTTGACTGTGTCCTTAATATTCTCTTCATTATCGTTAGAGTGACAAATTTTTAGTGTTTCTTCATCCACACCAGAAACAAGCGAAGAGTTCAACTTTTCGTACAACTCGTTCACTGAAATATTTTTTATTTGAATTGATTCTGGAACAGTAATCCCACTTCTTTTCTGCTCAACAATCTCATTATTTTTTTCTCCATAATTTATATTAACAACTAATTCTTTTGAGTTATTATCAAGAGAGATACTAGTGAACTTGGGCTCAAACTTATCGTACCATATACCAATGAACTCTTTCTCTTTTTCTATAATGTCTGAAAATGCAATGCTATCATTCAGTGAAGAGCATGCATTGGTTTTAATTTGCAAATTTGGTAATATGACGTTTTGATTCTTGTTCAATTCGAACAGAAATACATCCATTGTATCATCACAAGCAACCAATGAATACCCGTTAGTCAAACTATCATTCTTTAAAAAATGCACACTTTTGATGTCAGAAGACGATGCTTGTAATATTGTTAAGACTTCTGGTTCAGTTATATTATAAACTAATATTGCATCACAATCTTTTTTAACAACTGCGATGACGTTAGGATCCCATCGAGACCTAATGATGCTATTGATATCTTTGTCGGCGAATACTTGAGGGAATTCTATAATCTTTGATTTCTTCGACTTAGAAAAATCTACCACCTGTAATCCAGCCGATCCAATAAGTAATTTCTGAGCCGAAGACCGTTGATCATGCATAGGAAGAAATGCGCTAATTTTTTCTTTGTTAGGAAGAGCATATCTTTGATTTTCCTCTCCACTGAAAATAGATATTTGTACAACGAAAGTCGAGTTCACAATACCCCAGATTGAGCCATTATCATACCCACCAGTGATTTTAAGGAGGGGACTAGAACAAGTAAATCGTTGAATAACTGTACCCTTAGAAGGGGAAATAAACAATAAGTCACTGTTCTCAAGGCTTATTACCAAAACCGAAGTATTATTGAGGGAAGAGACTGTTGAGCTATCCGATGCAACCTTTCTTTTGCTTCTTCGTCTGGTTGAGTTGACATCTTGTGATGAATCTGGAATGACCCAGCAATAACTACATATTTTTTCATCTGACTGTAGTTCAATTCTACTTGTTGCCGTGTTTTGGGCTATTTCAAAAAAATTTCCATCTACTTCAAAAAATTGTAACTCATTTCTGCCACTCTTTAAAATTATGTTTGCATAGTAAGTAGTTGTGGGATCTAGAGAGCCGACTACTTCATTCATGGTTGACATATTATCATTATATCAAAAGAATTCGCATCATAAAATGTCTATAAAAATTTTCGATGAGATATTATTTGTGCAATACACTACTATCAAAAAGATGATGTCTTTCAACCATCTGAATTTGTCTGAAGAGAAACTATTTGCTGTACTTGGTTTCTGACTAGTTCTTTTAAATCTTGAACATCCGCAGAGAGTTCCTCTACTTTCTCTGACTTCTCCCCAATTAATTCAAGCATAGTCTGTTCTTTTATGGCTTTTGACTCAAGCTCGGATTCTAAATCTGAAATGGTTTTCTTCAAAGTCTCTATTTCTTCCGTTCTTGACGATGATTTTAAAACTTCTTGCTGAGCCCTTTCTTTATCACTAACCAATATTTGATTTTCATCTCTTAAGCCATTCAATTCAATTTCTAGTCTTCTAATATTGGAACTCATTTTATTGATCAAAAGTATATGTGTGTTAGGATTATTTGATCCAATATTTTCAACCACAGTACCATTATGGGGATCACTAAAGCTGTTCGATGTACTAGAGAAATGCAAGTCTGCATGTGATATGTCTGGGTCTTCTCTGTCTCCTTTGAGGGAAGATATCGAGGATCTCAGAGAACGATCAAAATAGCCTGAATTCTCTTTAGATAATGCTGGAGTGCGCGAAGATTCACCCAAGTTAATTTCGCCAAGACTTGAAGGAATAGGTAATAATACACCACTATCCTCAGTTATACGAGAGTTATCTTGAGTACTTTGATGTATGTCTGAGTAACTTGTATTTGGTGACTTTAAAGCAGACAAACTGTCTAACTTTTTTTCGGCCGCCTGATAAGATAATTCATTATTTTTCAACTTCTTTATTTGATCCTGAAGCTTTTGAAGATCCAAATTATAGATTTTACGTATTTTTTCTAGATTCAGTTGTAAATTAGATATGTCATTTGTCTTGATTTCATTTTGCAACACGAGATCTTCTTTTTCTTTCTTGAGTAAGGACAATTCATTTATCAAGCCATCATATAATGTTGATTTCTTATCTAAATTTTCTCGAGTAGCCAATAAATCAGATGACAACTTTGTCTGCGATTTTTTCAGCAGATCTAGTAAATTTTCTAAAGCTTCTATCTTTTTCAAAAGACTGGTCTCTAAAAGCTTCCAGTTCTCTTGGGCAGCTAGATACTGCTTTTGCAAAATCTGATGGTTCCTTGAAAGTTTCAAAAAGTCATCATCATCATCATCAAACAGTTTTTGATTTGATTCTTTCTCATATGTTGCACCACTTGAGTTCAATAAATTCTCATTTTCAATTCTAAGGTCCTCAATTTTGGATTCCAATCGTGAAATTTCTTCGGTGGCATCTTCTCTCGATCTATTTAACTTTTCTTTATATTCTTCTATAATGGTTTCCTTAGCTTTTATTTCTAGTGAGTGCTGGTGTTTAAGCATATTCATATGTATCCTCAAACCATCAAGCTCTTTGGCTATCTCGCTCCGGAGGTTAATTTCTTCTTGATGTAATTGCTTTATATCATTATACCTAATCTCAAGATCAACATTCTTATTCAATTCGTTTTCACTCAGCAGAATTTTTGATTTCAAGTTATGGTAGGACTCTCTGAGTTGATCTAAGGATTTAAATCTTTCATCACCGAGAAAAGCATCCAAGGCTTTCAATTTAGTTGAGCTTTCCTCAAGTTTCTTTGAGTAATCCTGCAAAGAATATTCTAGTTCGGTATTCAGAGATTTGAGCTTTTTGATAGCCTCATTTAACTTCAATTCTTTGATAGATAACTTTTGACCCTCTTCCATCAATTGCGAGATCGTTTCATCCTTTCTTGTGAGTTGCTCATGAAGGCGTTTGGTTTCATTATTACTAATGCCTGGGGACAGTACTGAGCTGTTTGAAATTTTGCGATCATCCACTTTTTTTGCATTACTTATTTCTGGCCTGCTAGAATCAATAGCATTATTTATAGAAATCGATTCCACCTTTTGTTGCTCATTTTCAGGAGATATCAGACTTTGTTTATGGTATGTGATATCAGCATTATTATTGTCGCTTTGAGTCTCAGCAAGACTAGTAGAGACTTTTTTTCTCCCCTTGGCGGCTAGAGCTAATCTTTCCTGAAGAGTTAGTCTTTTTTTACCCTTGGTCAGGTTTTTCTCGTCAGCAGTAGTATTCAAACTATTATCATTCTTACCTTCTTTATCCTGCACGTCTTTGAGATCTTGACCTATTTCATCTTGTGATTCCTTTGTCTGAGAGTTGTCAGTACTATCCTTCAGCTCGAGATCATCCTTCGCAGAAGATACTTTTTCACCTCCAATTGAATGACTGTTGACAACCTCATCAGTAGAATTTTCATTAATTTTAGAATGCGGAGTATTGTCCTTCGATATAGAAACAGTGTTTGTTTGCTTTTCCTGATTCAGCATTTCCTATGATTTCAAGTAATTGAGTAGATGTATCAGTTTAGAGTTCCCAAAATTTAGTTGCAGTGAATTTTACGTGCAGTACAAAAACATCCATTACTCTGTAGCAGTGTTCACTGAATTCAGAATTTGTAATGGTATAATCCTTATGTAGTCTGTAAAATTCTTTCCAACAGCAATAATGAGTTTAGACTGTTAAATTTTATCCGTGTTTTTTCTAATATCTTATTATGTAACTGTTTTTATATAAATGACAATTAATTGAAGCGCAACTACTAGCAATGAAAAGTAGAGATGACATGAAGTAATCCTCCATTCAAAAAAACCAAAAACATTGATGCAGAAGAAAACAGAAGGAATTGAAGTTTGCGACAGTGGTTGATTTTTATTTGAAAACACTATATCTTGTTGGAACATGATTCTGAAGAGAGGATATGGAACTTGTGATATTACCGATTATCATTTATGAAATACCCAGTACGTGAGATATTCTTGTAATAAGTCTCCAGGATAAGGCTGCATATAGAGAAAAAGCTGGAAGGATAGTAGGTTCTGAAACTATCTCGCAAACATTCATAAATGCTCTTTTTAACTGATGAGACCTTGAAAGTCGGAACGAATAGTATAATACTATCCTATTACTTATCATGGTAGACAAGAAGTCAATTTCATCAATGAGTCTCTTTCTCGTGGATTTTGAAGTGCATTGCATAGCAATAATGTCTTAGAGATAAAGCAGTATTATTGTCTGGTAATTGCTTGAAAAGTTGATTGACGTATACTGAAGAGTATAATTAGGCCAGCACTTTTTCAAAAACAAATCCAATGTAGAAACCCACAGCTTCTTTTTCGGAACCCTCAGCGCCATATTTACCATCAGATCTTTTCATTCCTTCTATCAAATTCTTATTCAACTTTGAAAAATACTTGGGAATATTTTGGTTAAAAATATCAGTAAAGTTCTTTTTGTATCTCAAGGTTAGTCCATATTCTTCACAAAGAGCACGAAAACTCTCAAAAGGAACAACATATTCTGGAACATCATCTATCGCATCTTTCAAGCTATAGTTATAACAGTGGCCAAACGGAGGCCTGAAAATTCCATCAGAGGGTGGCTCATCGTGAAATGTTACTGAATACAAGTCATTTCCAAACTTTTTCTTTTCATTATCAATGAATTCTTTTTTGAGAATTTTTTCTTTCATAAAATCAGAGGAAGGTATAGTTCCAATGAATGTCCCTCCAGGTCTCAAAGACTTTGTCACATTGTTAAGCAAAGCATTCACTTTACTTTCCGATTCAAATGCATAATGCAAAGCAAACTGTATTGAGACACAATCGACTGGAAATAATCCTTCAATTATTCCTGGAAAATTAGGCTCGAGAATTTCAGGAATGCTTTTTCCAAAACAATCACCAGTTGCAAAACATGCTTCAAAATTATATCTACGAGTATCTCTTTCTCTATCCTTTAATCCACCCTGGGGTATGAAATGTACCTTATTTCTAGAATATCTTGAGAATGCTTCTTTGATAGACTGATCTGAAATATCAATTCCAATGTACTGGTCTACAGAAACAAATTCACACTTATTTAGATCGCCACCTTTGCCGCAGCACAAATCAAGAAAAACGGTTGGACTATCTGGACTGGGATTCTTCTTGACCCAATCCCCAAGCAAGATATATTTAATAGCGTTATTGAAGTTACGCATTTTATAAATAGGTGATTTTGTTCTGGACCCTTGAAACCTGGATTGTTGTGTTCTTTGATTGTAGTGGGTTCTAACAATGCTGTTTATGTCCTTGTTCAGTTTATCATATATTCGACTCTGAAAGGGCTGATAGTTTGGTGAAGATCCTCTAGTGATTCGTAAATTGCTGTAAGGGGCTGGAATGGACTCTTGCTCTTCACTATCGAACTTCCTCTTCTTCGCCATATCAGGGACAGACGACTCCACACCAGGCCTCTTAACTCTCTCATCTTTCTTAGAATCTTTTGCGTCCATGTATTTATTATACCTTTCATCTGGCCTGTTTTCGGGTGCTTTCGACGCTACCACTGGAGCATTGTACTTGTCATACTTTTCATACTTTTCATACTTGTCACTTTTACGACTCTTCATCCATGCGGGTATATCAGACTTTTCTTCACCATACACTGATGAGAGCCTGGGGCCTTCATCATATGACTTTCTGCGAGAGATTGGAATTGCATTACTAGTGACTCCTACCGTTTGCTTTTTTGACTTAGGCACTTCAGAGCCAGCATTATTAACTGTCTTATCTTCTCCCTGCCTTTCAGTCTCATCACTGTTCAGGGTATTCTGGGTTTCACTCATGCTAGATTTTTATCTTGAAATTGACAGATGAAAATCAATGAACCGCCAGCTCAAAGTGTAAAATGGTTAAAATTTACCGCGAAACTGCAACTATCTAATACAACAACTTAGTGTATTAATTATGTATTTAACAGACCTCTATAGATTAGACTTTGCATCGGTAACGTCCTTTATAATCTCAATGATAGGATTAACGAAATGCTTTTTACTAGGTACGTAGTGTCCACCGTCGTGTTCGAGAACAGACAATTTGTCGGGGTTAAAAATAGTGGACAAATGCCTTGATCTCACAGAAGGAACAGTGGCATCACCGGTTCCGTAGATGTTCACTATATGGCCATTGGCCTTGGAAGCATCGAAGTACTTCTCGAAGCCTTCAACGACCTTGACCTTTTGTCTATAGACATCTACGTCCTGAATTTCATAGAGATCGTTCTTGTCATCGCCCTCGTTAACGGGCGTGGTAAAAACGAATCCCGAAATGAAAATTGCTAGTTCGAAGCCAGGGTTTCCAGGCAAAACATCTTGGATGACGTTGTTCAAGGCGGCAGCCATAGCAGCACCCTGAGAAAAGCCGAGGATACCTTGATATGGCCCGTTTTCCTTGATATAGTTCACAAGATACTTAAGAGATTCGTCAAAGCCTTCGTAGCCAAAAGGTTCGGTATGCTTCCACCAGCAGCGGTTGCAATCCAGCTCTACTATCGACTCCCACTTCTTATCTGCCTCTTCGCCTTCTCCCAAAGAAAATGGAAGCTCACTTTTGTTGTTAATCACAACCGGAGGGTTAATGTAGTCTAATTCCAAATTAAGCTTCTTAGTGAGCGGCTTACGAAGCCCAGACGACTTCTCGGCAAATATCTTCCCACTTTGAAGATAACCAGGAAGACAGAGTACCTTTCTTGTTACGTTTGACATCTTTAGTACAAAAATTTATTGAAAAAAAAACCTAGTTGCGAAACTGCGCTCTTTTGAATATACACTTTAGATTAAAATGCTATGTACACTCTGCAAAGTGCTCCTTGTAGGGCCAATTCTTCTAATTTGCAGCAATTTGGTTAGATGGATTTTAACTAAATCTTTGCTTAGTGGAGCCATTTTTCCTTCATTAGGGGACCATGAGACGTCAAACTTAGTGCAGAGCAACAATAGTACGATGCCCACGCTGATGTCTACGCCAGTATCACATAGCACCATTATCTCGCAGTTTTTGGGCGAGGAGTTTAGTTGAGATAAGATAGAAGGAGCTATTTCTCTCAATATTTTTGACCCTTTCTTGCTTGTGGGAACATTATAGCGAGCTACCTTTAGTGAGGGATCCTGCGGTATAGCTTTCATGTTATGCGAGGTGCTGAGGATCAACATACAGCCGACTTTTGGATAAGCTTTTGTGAAAGTTGAGTAGTCAAGACTCGATCTAATTTGCCCAAACCAGATGTTTGTATCACTTCCGTCGTACTGTGCCCGAGTGACATCGATAGGCTCCGACGTAGGGGGCTCGCTGGCGCAAGATGCATGGATTTCGTTAATAATTTCGGTCAATTTCTCATCAGTCATATCATCGTAGATGTATCCTGTTCTTTGGTCTATTACTTTCGTGTTATAGTGGCCGTTGGTGTAAAACACGTTGTCCCAGCAAAAATCCGGGTCTAGTTTTCCCTTAAAACTGAAGGAGGTTGTCCACGATTCATGGTCATCGGCCGAGCCTTGCACATAGTTCCAAGCCACGTTTACCAACAAGTCTTCGCTCTCCCGCGTCTTCACAACGATACGGTGGTACTGGGTCTCGATTTTGGTTGATGCAGTAACACAATAGATCAAGTAGAGCTTAGAAGAATGACTTTTGTCGTTCTTTTCCGCAAAAACGACCTGGCTATTCTCGGCCGATTTACACGGGTACCAGAACAGCAGCACAATAGGTCTCCTACGGCCGTCCAAATGCTTGATAAGCACATCTTTCGTGATCCCCAACTTTTTCAACTCGCCAGCAAACCTTGGGATACGCTCAATAATTTGCGATTTCTCGCTTGGCAGAACTACCTCGTCACTCGTTATAAACCAGTTAGCCTGTCTCCAGCCCAAGAGAAGTTTGCTCAAACTGTCTTTTTCGTCTATCCCTAGAGAGCTGAGGATATCTATAAGGTCTTCTGATTCATACATCACATAATTCAAAACGGCACACCATATAGGAATAGTTTTCAGTAATGCGTCGGGCATCAATTTTCCTCTTCTAGTTGAGTCCACAATAATTATACCATCGTTTTCCTTCAAATCATTTAACAAATGAAGATTTAGCCTCCTGGGACAAAAATTCCAATATCCATTATGACCATCGGTTGACTTGAAATATGCTGTATCATGGCGCTTTGCTGGTGGCACGTACCATAATCCGCATCTCTCGTTTGGAACAAGTGGTAATTTTAAAAGCGACGCTACGCTTTCTACATAACGTGTATCATATAGAATAGACTGAAGTCTGTTTTTGACACATAATGACTCTCTTTTCAATTCCTTCGTAATAGAATTCAATGAAAATTCATTCTTAATCTCATCCATTATTTAATAAGCTGTCGTGATGATCTCGAAACGCTAGAAAAAAAAAATAAAGTAGCTATGTGATTACACTAAATCTATTTACACATTGAATATAAAAAATGCAATTATTCGTCAGATATTATTTTATCTTCTTACGCATTCTTTTTAAGTTTGCAAGTCTTTGCTCTTCTTCTAATTCTCGTTGATCTTCTAGTTGGGCAGTCACTCTCGATCTTCTCTCTTCTTCGAATATTTCAGTACCGGTGGCTTCCATATCATCTGAATCATAATCCGCATAGCGATCATAATATGAGCGTTTTCTACCTTTATTGAAAAGGGCCCATATTTCATCCCTGTCATAGTCGGGCGCCTTCAGACTTTCGACTTCTTCCTCGTCGGACACAACAAAGTCATCCAAGTCGCTCTCATCTTCATATTCATCAACATTATCTTGCCTATAGTGGTCAGCAGACCGTGGCTTATTGTTAGAGCCGGAAGATTTTGTGTCTTTCAACTTGCCAGCCTGCTTGAGCCTTTCCTTCAAGTTGGAAGAAGGACCCCTGATAGGAAGAGGCGCTTTGCTTGGCGCCTTGTTATTCTTTGGGACGGGAGCTGTCTTGCTACTTGGTTCTTTATTTGATCGCAAAGCCTCTTTAGATTTGGAAAGCGGTAATTGCGTTTTGTGTGGTCTAGGGTTGACTTTGCCTCTAGTGGACGTTATAGTCTCCGGCGACTTTGATTTTGGCTTAATTGAGACAGATAGTTTACTATTATCTACCTTGGACGCTTTTTTCATAAGGTCACTAAACTTTGATCTTTTCACAACTCTGGATGTAGCATTAACGCCCTTCATGTTGCTCTGGTCATATTTCATCTCTCCCCCCTGGGAGCCTGGGCTAATCAGTTTATTGGAATTCTTGTATGACGAAGAGGGCTTTGCTCCTAGTTTCGATGACAGAGACGTAGACTTGTATTTTTTGCCCTCATTTTCCAATCTTCTAGCTTCTTTTAGCTTTGCAACCTTAGGGTCGACTTTTCTGCTTCCCTGGCTGTTATTCTTATTACCTGTTGATCCATTCTCTCGAGAAACCGAAGAACTCGAATGTGGTTTTTTGGATATTTGATCACTGGCCGATTTCTTCGAAAGCTGTTCAGGTAGCTTTCCTTTCTTTTGAATTTGATTCAATATATCGACGAATGGCATAGGTGTAAGGGTTCGATTATAGAGGGGAGGACGTAGTCTATGACCTACTATTATACATTTTACTTAAGAATTTTTATTCACAGACACACGACTGGTTATCTACATATAATTTAGAGATCAAATATCACTTTAGGAGCTTATGGAAAGAATTTAATCCTTTGGACCAATCATCTTCTCAGGTCTAACCCATTCGTCGAATTCTTTCTCGTTCAAGACGCCCAATTCAAGAGCAGACTCCTTCAAAGTAATACCCTTTTTGTGAGCGTTCTTGGCTGTCTTTGATGCAGCATCATAACCGATCTTAGGGTTCAATGCTGTAACCAACATCAAAGACTCATGCAAAGTCTTCTCGATTTTTTGTCTGTTAGCCTTGATGCCATCTACACAATGTTCTCTGAAAGAAGCAGCACCATCAGCAATCAATCTAATAGATGACAAGAGGTTTGCGATCATTACTGGCTTGAAGACATTCAACTCGAATTGACCAGAAGCACCAGCAAATGTGATGGCAGAATGGTTACCGAAAACTTGAGTAGCAACCATAGTCAATGCCTCATTTTGAGTTGGGTTGACCTTACCAGGCATAATAGAAGAACCTGGTTCGTTCTCAGGCAACGACAACTCACCGTAACCACATCTAGGACCAGATCCCAAGTATCTGATGTCGTTGGCAATTTTGTATAAAGATACAGCAACAGTGTTTACAGCACCAGAAGCCTCTACAATGGCATCATGTGCAGCCAAAGCCTCGAACTTGTTTGGTGCAGTCTTGAATGGCAAGCCGGTCAATTTGCTGACGTTCTCGGCAATCTTGACATCGAAGCCCTTCTTGGTGTTCAAACCAGTACCTACAGCAGTACCACCTTGGGCTAAATATTGCAAGTTTGGCAAGGCTTTTTCGACACGCTCAATTCCATTGGTGACTTGTTGGACGTAGCCAGAGAATTCCTGGCCCAAGGTTAAAGGAGTAGCATCTTGCAAGTGGGTTCTTCCAATCTTGATAATATCATGGAACTCGTCAGACTTAGCCTTCAAGGAGTCACGCAATTTGGTGAGCTCTGGGATAAGGTGGTTAGAGATCTCAGTCACAGCAGCGATATGCATGACTGTTGGGAAGGTATCATTGGAAGACTGAGACATGTTACAGTGATCGTTGGGGTGCACTGGTTTCTTAGAACCCAATTCACCTCCCAAGATCTCAATTGCTCTGTTTGAAATAACCTCGTTGGCATTCATATTAGACTGAGTTCCTGATCCAGTTTGGAAAACAACCAAAGGAAAGTGATCGTCCAACTTACCTTCAGCAACCTCTGTAGCAGCCTGCTGAATAGCCTTGGATATCTTCGCATCCAAGACACCCAAGTCTTCATTGGCAATTGCAGCGGCCTTCTTCAAAATACCGAATGATCTGACAACCGGTGTTGGCATTCTAGCCTTGGACCCTCCGATCTTGAAATTCATCTTAGATCTAGCTGTTTGGGCGCCGTAATATTTTGAAGCATCCACTTCGATTTCTCCAAACGCATCTGTCTCAATTCTGGTAGCCTTGAGCAAAGTGCTTCCTGAAGACAAGTTCCTGACGTGGTGCAAGCTTGCAGCTGAATATTTAGAAGTATTTTTTAACATTTTGTGCTTATGTTTGACTGCTTTAGTACTGACTTAATCTGGGGTTGTTGGACAGAATTTAAATACTAGCCAACTCGGAGTTTTTCGGTACACACCTTTATACCTTGAACATGTACAAATTTGATTGGTTGAAAATAATTAACTGAAAAATCTATATACTTTTAATTCCAACCATATATACAAGAGGTAAAGATTAATAATGCAAGTAATACATACAATGTATAGTAGTCTATATTGTTCTTAGTGTCTTTTTTTCGAAGACAAAAAATGCTGGTATTCTTTTAATGAGGGCCATGGCCAGTTTTGTCTATGACTATTCTCGTGAGCTTGATCATTTGTAGGCTTTTCTTGAGAGCTATCTGTGCGTATTTTCTCTATATGAGCGATGTGTCTCAAAGAAAATTCGGAAGGAAGAGCTGCAAGAAGCTCGAGTAGTGTAAGGCTCTTGGGCACGAACCTGATACTGTCCCACCACTGAAGTATATCAGCTAATTCGGAAACATAATCGTACTTCGCAAGAAGCCTTATGTATCTTTGCCAGAGTTCGTCAGAGGGGTATACTAAATGATCCCTGAAATATTCTATAGAGTCTGACTCGGATTTTGGTGGGATTGAGGGCTCCAAAGAAGGAAAAACATTGATTTTGAACTCGTGAACTGCAATTTGGGACGCATACATCAGATCCCAAGTGATACATGCGCCATTAGCAGACGTGCCCACCACTGTAGCCCTCAATAAGGCTGATAAACACAAGTCATCGGGACTCAAATTATGGGCTTGAAGCTCCGCCTTGTATAGGTCATAGATCTTTTCTGGTTGAATTGATGCCTCTCCAAGAAGCATCATACCAATGATCTTTTGAGTCTTCTTCTTGAAAGCATGCTGGTACAAGAGCCTGGCGTAATCTAAAACTGTATGTGACTCTTTATTTTCGAAATTAATGTTCTGAGCCGTCATTAAATATGTCATGAAAACCTTCGTGCTCCTAGGAACACGGCTGGTTCCTCGATTCGTCGCTGCTAACAGATACATCAAACTAAAACATTTGAATATTAGGGAGTTAGCATGCGATGACATCAATGGCAATCGATCTGAAGCAGTTTTTTTCAGTAGATCCACTGATTCAGGGTTTAAGATGGAAACAAAATTATCCATTTCACTTAAAGATGCTACTGGCTGAAGGAGCATCAAAAAAAGATCTTTGGTTATCAAAATCTGATCTTGTTCTTCAACGAGCTTGGCTAGTATTTTTGTCGCTCTTTTATAATTGAGCAACCCAAATTCTTGCAACTTTTTTGTAAATCCATACCATATAGTAGCAGACCGAGGATGCTGATGAATGGCATTATTGAAATTTACCAAAAGCGTCTCGGGAGTTTTAGAAAGAAACATCATAGTGAAAAAATAAAAGGAAGATTCTTTCGAGCTTGTGAATGACGTATGTCTTGATTCGATGGTTCTAAACAATTTATCCGCTTTTGTACTTGACAAATGGCTCACCGCTAAAACCACTCCCATATATCCTTCGATAGTTAAATTAATAGATGGCTTCGAAGGTTTAATGGTTTCTTTTGATAGATATTTAACAATGACTTCTTGCGATTTTATAATTTGATGAATAGATGCTTTTTTCAGTTTATCTGAATTATGATTACGAGTATAATCGTAAGCTAACATCCAAATAAGCGAATTCAAATAATTATCTGAAAATACGGAAAAATGATATCCTGTTCTCTTATCGAAATGAAACCGAAGAGTTTCTTCAATGGCATGACATAATTTCAGGGAATTATAATGAACGCCGTAAAAAAGTATATTACTAAAGCATTTTTTTACGAACCTTGTTCTTTTGAAGTAATAAATGGAAATGGGTCGCATATAATTCATCCATATATCTAGTTGCAAATGATATTCTTCTGAGCTCATTGGTGTTCTTAGGAGTATATCTGCAAGTATGAAAGGAGGAATGCTTTTTAAGTTTCTTAATGATTCGGTACTTTTCAATACACTTGGGGCAGCAATAGAGCGAAGCCAGTATATAACATCATTCTCAAGCGAATACCTTTTTGCGTATACTTTCTCATTAATTAGCAAGAAACTCATAAATACTCTTTCAACGTTTTTGTAAATCGGTGCCTTGTCCAGAACATAAAGATTTGACTCTTTCAAAAAAGACACAACCAACTCACTGATTTTGGTATCATATGATTTTTCCAAGAAAGACGTTAGCAGGTCATGATCTTTTAAAGCACCTCTATCACTCAATCGATCAACAAGTGCGTTTAGGTATTTTGTCTGACATTCTAACTGGTATTGCACGTAAGAATTCTCCAAGGACAAATCTGGCGCAAGGAAGCGCAATATGGAAAACATATGAAACGTAACAGACTCTAATAATTCTCCCTCCTTCTCAACATTAGACAAATGGTCCGTAGACTTGATATCGCAGAATTTTGATTCGTTCTCTTTCTGGATTTGTACTAGAAGATAAGGAATCGTGGGCTTTATTATAATGCTTTTTTTTCTATACTCTCTTCTCTCCCTCTCTAGATCGTTGTATAGGATTCTATGTTGTTTATCTCTCATTCTTTGAACGATATCTCCATCTTTAAATATATGCTCGTACGTTGACAAATACTTCATTGATTCCCAAAAATTAGGACGACATAGGGAAGACTTTCTTGTTCTTATTAACCAGGACCATCGTAATAACATCATAGATACATTTCACAAAATATTGGTACTATGGATGTAGTCCTCCTACTAATAAGTTAGAGTCGTTAAATAAAGTGAAAAGCTACAAAAAAAAAAAAATCACTGAGATATCATTGCATGTATCTTGCAATCTTAATGCACCAAAAATTCAAAGGCATAAATTAATCTTTTGGATGGTCACTTATGTTAGATAACTACAAAAATCTTTTGAAGCAAAGTGTCAATATAAGTGATATTAAAGATGACAGTGAAAGGAAGAGAAGAAAAAAGAATATTTCCAATGATGCTTCTTTTAAATCTCAGAATATGACTAAAGATGATCCAGTTATTGTTGATTCAAGCAGTGAAGAAGATAACATTGATTCTGATGAGTTTGAGGATGTGGATATAAACACTAAACTGATAGATTTTTCAGATGCCGTCAACAACTCAGGAGATTCCTCTTATCCACATGTTTATGAAATCGACTCAGGTGAAGAAGGGCGTAAGAACGAAGATGTTTTTACAATTAAATTAAATAATACTGCTGAAATCACTAAAGTAAATAAGAAAAAAAAGAATCTAGTAGTTTCCAAGGAGGAGAGACAGAGAAGAGTCCTAATCCACAAGCTATATCTATTATTTATGTTGATTCATGGCCAATACCGCAATTCATGGTGCAATGATAAAAGCTTGCAATCAGACTTATCGAAAAGCGTTTCAGGCGATACAAAATCACTCTTAGATCCAGGAAATTACGATAATCAGACGGCCTCAACTAAATCTAGGAAATTTTTGGATGGACTTAGGAAACTTATGTATATGTATTCTTCAAAAGTACGAATAACTCATCAAGGATTGTTACGCAAAGATTGGGATGAATTGAGCAAGTATCAACCTACGAAACTAAAAAATGTTGATTTTTCAAAATTCAAAGAGTTAGTCAAATCACGTAGGTGTTCAAGAGACATAGCAGCTCAAGGATTTGTATGTCTACTACGAGCACTAAAACTAAATGCCAGGCTCATATTTTCTTTACAGCCTCCTGATTTTTCACTTATATCTATGCCAGATGACCCAGGAACTCCAAAAACTGATAAGTCAGAACATTTGCCGAATAAAATGCTTCCCAGGGCTACTCAATTTTTCAATTCTAAATCGAAAATATTGCAGCACACAAGGACCGGGAAACCCAGCAGTTCGAAAGGAGAGTTTTCCACTTTCGTTGATTCAGAGTACCCAATATTTTGGGTCGAAGTATGGGATAAATTTGCAAAAAAGTGGATTAGCATAGATGCAATTTCTTTGAAAACAATAGAGCAGGTCCCAATGAGACGAAGATCTAAATTTCAACCACCTCTAAACGATGCCCGCAACCAACTAACATATGTAATAGCGTATGACAAATTCGGCGGTGTAAAGGATGTTACAAGGCGGTATGCCCAATATTATAATGCTAAAACAACGAGAAAAAGGATAGAGTCTAGGTCAGAAGAAGATGAGATATGGTATAACACACTTATGAGATCAATAAATTTTTCAAAAGGACATAAAACTGTAAATAAAATTGATGTATTGGAAGCAAAAGAATTTCATGACCGTGACTTGGCTGAGGGAATGCCAAACAATATGGCAGACTTCAACAATCATCCTATTTATGCGTTGAAGACACAGCTTAAACAAAATGAAATAGTTTATCCTGATAATGATCGCTCATTATGTGGATATTTTCGGCCTAAGACATCAGGAAAATCTGACAAGGGACAGCAAGTTATCCCAGTGATCAAAAGATCGAGTATACATAGCTTAAAGTCAGCTAGAGCCTGGTATATGAGAGGCAGAATTATTAAAATTGGCGAGCAGCCTTTAAAAACTAAAACTCAAGTTAGAAAAGAAGATTCGGACGACCATAATGGTGAAAACGAAGATCAAAGTGTTCGGTTATATGCTGACTTTCAGACTAAGCTCTACATACCTCCTCCTATTGAAAATGGTAAAGTACCGAAGAATGCATATGGAAATATAGATATATATACTCCCTCAATGATACCTGAGAATGGATTTCTAATAGAATCCTCAACTTTTTCCATAAAAATAGCGGAATATGCTGCCAAGCTAATTGGCATTGATTATGGAAAGGCTATAGTCTCTTTTGAATTTGGAAAGTCTGGAAAAACTAAGAAGTCTTTCTCTCGTTTAGCAAAACCAAGAGAGGGAGGAATAGTGATCGACACCCAATATAAAGATGCTATGATAGTCGTTATGCAGTCACTAAAGGAGGAAGAAAAAGAGTATGAAAGATTGCAACTCAAAATACGGTCGTTGAAACTGTGGAGATTTTTTTTGATGAGTCTACGTATTTCTCAAAGGTTAACCTATTCACACGGAGCTATTGACGATGCCGTCGAAAGCAAGTCGGAAGGCCCTTCCAATAATGGAAGGAGAGCAAATATTTCTGATAGACACAATCTGAGTGAAAGTTTTGACGATAGGTCTGATTCAGACGTGTCGGATGTGGAGGCACAATTTGCTAATGCAAAAAGTGAGAAAGAAAAGGCAACATGGCCTGATGAAAAAATAGATAAGGCAGAAAACGTAAGTTCAGACAATGAGGCTGATGGATCTAGTTCAGATATTAGTGACCTACCTATGGGTGGTGGGTTTTTACCTGAAGATGAGTATGATTCTGATGGAAACAGTTTTCTGCCTGGTGAAGCAAAGCCACCTTACGATGATGAGAGCAGTAACCAATTAATAGGAAATGATAAAAAAGATGAGAATAATGATATGAATATTCATCCATCTACTGAATTTGATACTGCCGATAATCCTAATTTTTCAGTTGCAACTATTAAGGTTCCTGATTCTCAAAGGCACGAAAAGCGCAATACTGAAAATTTTAATGAAACTGATACAGCTCTATCAGACGAATGGGATCAAGAGAATGACGATGTGGAGTCATTTGGATACTCATCATACGAGTCTTTTAACTTCCAATATAGTGATTCAGAATAATGATCGTATTGTATTGCAACCTACTCGAGTGGCTCTTATATTATCCTATTTAGTAATGTATAAGCGATATTGTGAGCGCTGAGTCGAGCGCAATTGCAGCGCAAAATTTGAAGCTTCATATATATATCAAGCTATTAGTCTATTACAACGATTTTAGTTCTAGCAGAAGAATGAAAGAATAATATTCGGTGAATAACTATTATTATTATGTACAACGCCGTCGCTGAAAATGTTCTTGGGACTATAGGAACAATTTTTTGGTGTATCCAACTTGTTCCACAGATCATAAGAAACTACAAAGTAAAGGACTGCGAAGGTTTACCAAGCTCCATGATGTTTCTTTGGGCAGCAAGTGGTGTTCCTTTCTCCATTTATTTTGTAGGAATAAATGGATCAATACCATTAAGGATTCAACCTCAATTATTCACCTTTTTTTGCACTGTGTCATGGGCACAAAGTCTATACTACCCCCCTGTGGCGCTCACTAGGAAAAAGATTGTGTTATACATTGCAACATTTGTGTTGGTGTCAGTAGGACTTGAAGTCGGGTTTATTTTATGGCTCAGGCCTATCTATGAAAAAGGAAAAGAATGGCCTTTAATTATAGTGGGTGCAATAGCTTCCGTGCTTTTAGCAGTGGGATTGATACCCCCATATTTTGAACTAGCCAAGAGAAAGGGCCGTGTGGTGGGAATAAACTTTGTTTTCCTTTCCATGGATTCTTTAGGTGCATTGTTTTCTTTGTTAAGTATCATCGTCGGTAAAATTGATATAATGAGTTTGGTTTTATACGCAATTGTTTTATTTCTTGAGCTAGGTATATTCACAAGTCACACTATTTGGTACTTACGGTTTGGAGCAAAGGAGAAGAAGCTAGAAAAAGAAAAAAAAATATTAATTGAACAGCATGAGTCTTACGAGTCCAATGACGACAGTTTAATTGAAAATAAGTGCTGACTCCGTCAGTCTTTATTCAAGTGATTTCCTATTATTTATCTTAATTTGTATATATATAGACCGAGAGAGAACTTACACGATTTTATATCTTACTCTACAGATATTCATATGATCAAATATAATTCGATAATTTCTAATTTCTGCGTACTAAAGTATTACTGCAAATATATACGTCAGTATCAACAGATTAATCGCACCGGAAGAATATTTTTGATGTATTCAAGATTGAATGCAATAAATCAATACTATTTGTGAAGGTAAAATGGTATGTATACTCTTCGAATTAACAATATGGAATATTAACTAACATAATTTCAGTCAGCATTTGTGCCTTTGAATGTATTTGATGATCCAAACAATCTTAAAAATGACCTCGAAGAACACTCAAGAGAGCTTCAAATTGAGGAGGCATTCAAATTATATCAGAAAGCATTAAACCTTCAAAAAGATCATCAATTAGTGGAAGCGTATAATAATTATGAGGAGTTATTCAAACTAGAAGTGATATCCAATCATTACTATGAAGAAGAGTTGTACATTCGAGGTATACAGAATGGCGGTGATGCCAATAATATCGACGAGCTTAATTACTTGGCACCTAACGTGAAAGGTCTAAGATATTTAGTCTTCCGTAATAGAGGATTTCTATACCTTGAAATGATAAAGAATAAGGTACTACCGGCCTTGAATGAACTGGACCAAGCGCTGTCCGAAGATAAGAGTCAAGCATTAGATGAAAAACATTTATTTTATTCCATGATGGATGACATGCTTATATGTTTGATATATCAAGAAGCCGACGAGAAATTACTTTCTACGTTGTATGACCTATTTTCCTATATGAATCTTACAAGGTTAACTAGATTCACTCTAGAGTACTTACTAGCGAGTTCAGATGAAAGTGATGACTTGTTTGGGATGATAGGAATCGATCAGCACACAAAATTGAAATATCAACTCTTATTGAAGCAAATTATGAAGGTAGAGATAACTCAAAACGAAAAATCAGACATTTCAAAACAGAACAAGTTGCTAAATCAAAAGTTTGACTTTTTGAGAGACATCAAAGCAGATTTCGAGCGAGAGGTTGAAAATGATACAAAGCAGAATACCTTAGAAGTTTCATTCGGTGTAAATAAAAAACAACTTAATTGGTATCATGTAATAGATGCTTTGAATAAAGCTGTCAAGCTTAGCGAGGATAAGGAAAGACACCAGGATTTGCCCAGGTCCAAAGCGAAAGAAATTGATTCATACTCCTTAAGTGACAAGCCAATAGAAAATATCAGATTTTTGGTCCCTGATGATGATCTTAATATTGATCAAGATAACGAAAATACGAATAGTGACGGACTCAATGAAACAGAGATAAAGAATGATGTCGACAAAGTTAGCCATGATGATGAAAGCACGCATAATAATAATGAGATACTTATGTCTAAAGATGAGAAGGAAGCGGGCTCTGAGAGTACCAAAGAATCTAAGTCCGACGATCTAAACGTACCCTCAAAAGAAGATTCTTTTCCGAATAATGAGCAGGCAGACGATTCAAGCACCACCAGAGCTTCTATGATACAAAGAAGTTCAAGAAGGGTCAAAAATAGAAGTGAAGTTCAAGTTAGTAATATGGATATTGACATAGCTTACGAGTGCTTCAAGGAAACAACAAGTTTTATTAACCAGATAAATGAATACCTTAATGTGCTTTACCAATCTGGGGAGAATAATATCGAAATGGATGATATGGTTCAGGTTTATGTTCACGATGGTGAAGATGAAACCAGGTTTGGGAAGCGAAAATATGTCAAAGATTTTGCCATTTTAATGAATAATTGGATTTCAAAAAGGTATTCCTCTCTTTTCACAAATGAAAGTACAGTGAAAGAAGACACAGAGAAGAAAGATGATGAAAAACTCAGATTATTGGAGGTATTAAATGCTTTCGGGGACAAGAAGAAACAGATATCGATATATGAAGAGTTTCGGTCACTAGAGGATCACGACACACACTTAGAATTAACTGATACCTTGAAGCTGTTGAATGAAAAGACTTATAATCTAGGAACGATAAAGATGAAGGTTCTTATACATTTATTGTGTTTTATCCGTTCACCAAATAGTAATGAAATGTCAACTCAGACTTTTTTAACACATTTTTTATGGACTTCTGAGCTCTATGAGAAAGTAAAAGAATGGATATTATTTGATGAAAGTACTATACTTTCGAATTTGAATACTAATTCTTTCCAATCCTCTCTTTTTCATGATAATTGTAATCAATTGGCATTTGCAGTTAGTGTATATGAGTTATTTGTCGATCATTACATTACTCTAAAAAATAATCTAGCATCATCGATGTCAGCTAACCTGAAGAAAGGAAACCAAAAACTGACCAGAAGCATATTCAACAATGTTTTGACAGAATTGGTAAAACTTGGAGACAAAATTTCTAGATGGGAAATGTATTTGGAATGCTTCCTTCGTTTTTCAAAAGTCTCTGATACAGATGATGTTAACTTCAAAGTTTTACTTGTGAGATATATGTGGGCGTTGACCCATAAAGATTGTTGTCAGCATAATTCGTGGGAAATCAAAAGCAGAATATGTGATAGATTGCTGGGATTATTAAAGGTAATTGAAGTTTTGCCGACCGAAAACACTTCAATACCCTTACCAAACTATAAATTCATACCTGAAATATCCTTTGAAAGTGTTGATAATCAATTCACAACAACCTCTGTACTAGCAATATTATCATCCATTTTATTCTCAAGATCTGAATCAAAGAATGGAGAAGCTATAAACCTTCTCGAGTATATATTGATTGAAAATTCGAAAGGAGCTACACATGATCAAATTCCAATCAAAGAAAAGGATGACTTGGATAAGGGTGCATTATTGGCAGTTAAATCTTTCTTGGAGGAATCATCAATTGATATGAAAATAAGTTTATGGCATATATTGTTACTGTACTACAAAGAAGGATCACTGAATGAAGAAGTCCAGTACGGTTTTGAAAAATTTCTAGAGTTTGTTTCGAAGTACCTAGTATCAGATGATTATAACTCTTCTGGAAAGCAGAAGGATGAAAATTTAATTAAAATTATAGATACTTTCTCAAAGCATTTAAAATCTTACTTGAAAGTGCTCGCGCTCAATAAGTGGAACTTGTTTTACAAAGATCAAACAAGACTGTGTAATTATGCTAGTACTATGCTGCAGATAATCAGAATATTGGAATTATTTTTACTATTTTGCATACATGAAGAGGCTTCATTACTTAATAGTACCAGGGTTTCTATCAAGGCGAAATCTACCAAAGCACATGATAAATTCAGAGACTTACTAGTTGACACGATAGTGATACTACTAGTTTACTATAAAGATGTTCTTTTCAGCGAACTAGCATCAATAGATTCGGATTCCAAGCTCAAGGAAAGGTTTGCAAATATGTTAACATATTTTCATGAGCAGCTTGGATGGAGGGATATTTGTGATGCTTCTGATGGAATTTTCTTGAAATTTTCTCAAGATATGTTGTTTGATATGAATATCCCAGCAACGAGTGGCGAGAAGTTTCAACTCATTGCATGTCGATACCATTATTTTGTTTCTACAGAAGGAATTACTACAGTTAATCACCATACAGTGAAAACGGCAGATTTGGATTCTAAATCAGCAGAGGAAATAGCTGGTTTTGTTTTACCTTTTTGTTTTACAAAAAACCCATTAGTAAATGTCCCAAAATCAGACTTAAGGGTATTAGTAGATGACATATACGAAGCAATAGGCGACCCAGACTTTGAAAAGGATGAGATAATAATCAAAAACGATTCTTCCTTCAATTTTTTCTTAGACTGGACCGCAATTACTCCTAGGTTTGTCAGAGATTGCTTTTATGGTTTGCAATCTCTCGAGCTTGCGACTCCCAAAAATGTGTTAGCTGTCATAAAGCAAGGTTTATACTATCTTCAAGGTCTCTTTATCTTCTCTTCGTACAAAATTCGTAAGAAGAGTACTCAAAGCAGGCTTGTTGAACTTGAAAGTATAATCAAATTACTAAGAAATGACTTGAATTATTGTTCGGACAGAGTTGAAAGCTGGTTGCTTTTGGGTCAAGCGTACGGTTTTCTCGTGGAAGATGATTTAATCTGGACTTCAGATAAGTTAACTGTCCCTGATAGGAAAGCTTCAACTGCAAATATTCAAAGAAAATCTCTATTATGCTATTTAATGGCAATCAATGCATCTTCTAAATATACGGATGAGAATTTAAGATTATCGTTGAAACCAATAGTTCCTATCTTATTGTCATCTTTCTCAAAAGAAATGTATAGTGCTATAAAGCTGCCCATGTCAATGTTAGCTTTTAAGGTACAAAACTATCCCGTTCTATTGAAAAATGAATCAGGATCAACTTCTGTTTCACTATCATTACCTAGCTCCTTCAAACCAGAAGTTTACATGAAAGTAATACTACGAACATTGCATCTTTCAATAAAGGCTAAACCTGACGATTCTACTTGCCATTACTATCTAGCTAAGGTGCAGCGAAGATTATGCATGTCTCCTGCTGTGGTATTGAAATCTTTGATGAAAGCCGTTTCTATCTCTCGAAGAACATCAAACAATACTGACCCTATAATCGAGCCACATTATTTGTTATGTTCTATCATATACAAATATGTCAAGAATGAACAACTTGAAGTAAAGGATGCTTTAGAATATTTAAAGAAAGATCCTACATTACAAATAGACAATTCTATAATGATCGAGGATAAGAAACATTTTTACGAACTTATTGTTGCAAGTTTGAAAAAAATCATTTCATATGACAAGAAAAAGTGGCATCATAAGCCTAAATACAGATTAGCTAAGGTTCTTTATGATGATTTGAATCGTATGAAAGAAGCAAAGCAAGAAATCAGTACCATTGTTTCTTTGAGAGCTAGTAATAAAACTCTTGTTCTGATTTGGAAACCGGAAAATGAGAGACCCGGAAAACATTTTCATTACACATACCAGTATGCTTTATTCTATGTTATCCTTTTAGCTGACAGTAAGGATTTAACTAATCTAATTAATATGCTTCCAAAATTAAGACGGTCAAATTCTACAATGATTAATTTACCTTATGTTTGGGAAAAACTATGTTCTTCCATTTGCAAACTTGTTCGAGAACTTTTTCATATCAATGATTCTTTTACTGAAACTTTCATGTCTCCAATTTCTTATCAGAAATTCATGACAAATACGAAAATCATGATAGACAATTTGAAAAAGAAAGAAATACCGAAGGAATTAGAACAGCAAATATGCTTATTACATGCGATTTCTGACATGAAGAAATTGAATAATGGGTTTGGTCCAACATCATTGATCGATGATACAATGATTGCTATATTCATTCAAATTTATAGAAAAGTTAATACCGATAAAACTAATGAAATAGAGACAGAAGACACAAAATCTCCAGGAGGAAAGATTAAAAAATTGGCAAAAAGAGACTTTTTCCCAATAGTGAATGATATTTTGAGAATTTCAAGAAAGATAGTTGATTCCACTTTGAAAATGAATTCGAACTTTTATTCTGACTTGTTAAAAACTTCCAACGACTCAAATATCGATGGTTGTTCGACTACACCTACTCTGCAAAATATTGAAGTCGATCTGGAGTATCTCTCTAAAGAGAAGGGATATTGTTCCGAATCTTCAAAGGACCTTAAACAATCTAGTGTTAACACATTAAGGCAAGGTGCAGTTAAGAGAACTAAAAGTTTTGATGATTTGTCGGAGGTGAAGAAAGCAAGAACGATCGAAACAACTCCGTCAACTGAAGATATGCCAGCGGATGTATCACTATGAAAGGTATATTGATGACGCTGTGAATGAAAATCAATATAATCACTACCTCCTATGCAAATGTTAGAATGAGAGTATGTTAATTTAGTGTATCTGACAAACCGTTTAGTGATTTTATTCGGTTTAGGATTTTAAGTTGCTTATCGATTTCTTTTTTCAGATTATAATCTTTATCTAAAATTCTCTTAAATGCATATACTATTTCACCTCTTTGATTAGTGTATTTTTCACAGTTGAGAATATTTTTCACTTTTAAGGACTCTGAAAATAGTTCATTGGATTTGAATATGTTTATAATATAGTTTTCAGGTATTTGATTATACCCACCATTATATACTAAATGCTTTACTGCTAGTAATTTCAATAATCGAGATATCTTTTGAAGGCTATTAGCATAGACAAGTTTTCCAGGAAACTTCTTCTCATCCATAATTGTAACCAAATGCTGAAATTCGTTCTCGTAATTACTAGTCGCTTCCATTTCAGTAAAAGAAGGGAGAAAACAAGGAGTTCGATTCAAGTAATCACAAAATTTTATAATTAGAATCAACTTTTCTTTATAAGTTCCCTGTAACAAAATAGAGCTAATAAACTTGAAGGAAACACGACGACCTTGTATCGAATCCCTTCTCATCGCAGCCCATTCACTCATACTAGCTTGAGAGCTAATTGACCCTAAAGAAGAGGATATACTTCCGAACACTGATGTACTTCGATGGATTTCGTCCGAATTACTTGAATACAATGAATTACGAAGAAACCAAAGTTCAGTTTTGAAATAGTTTTCAGACTCTATTAAATCCTTTACATCAGTAAGACTTGAAAGATAATTTATAATGTATAGCAATGAAATTTCCTGTCTTTCTATCAACTGTTTTTCGACAATAGAGTTCTGAGATTTTGATGTATCCAGGCTATATCTTCTGTCAGCATGAAAGCTAGTCAAGTCGAACTTCTCGTAAGATCTCTGATTAGGAAAATTTAGAAGTATCTTGAAATATATATCAGCATTCAAAGTGTATGAGTGCCTTATGATATCCTTGTCTCTAACAGCCAATTCTACTAGACAGAACGCAGTATATTTATAGTACCTTAGTAAGGATTCTAAATTTACTCTTGTTTCCTTCAAAATTTCAAGCGGTAAGACAGGAGATATAATGGGCCCAGTCTCTGATTCCGCTTCAACGTACTTTATTATCATAGTAGGTTCACCCAATATATATATTGTTCTTACTAATTCACTTAAAATATGGAATGTAGAACCAAGAAGCCTCAAAGAAACACCTTTTTCCGGCATTAACGCTTTATTCAAAATGAAGTAAAAGTAGGTGTCAACTGACTTCAAAATCTCTTCGCCGTTACTTATATAGGATAGAACCGATTCATTCTCGCTGGATATTAAGGCAAGCACATTTCCCATGAGGGATTTTGCTCTAGTCAACAAAACTTGGCCAAAGAATTCGGTCTTAAAAAGGTAATCACAGTCATAAGAGTTGTCACTAAAGAAATCAACTATGGAATCATGGCAAGTCGTATTAATATATCCTAGTTTATTCTCCATGATCTCAAACTGATTGGCAAATTCGTGACCCCCGTTAATGGCTTCCTCCAATTGCTCAAAATGTATCTGAAACCGGAGAAACACCTGTACGAAGTCATCTAGTAAAAACAACCATAGGATACGGTGTATCTTCAAATCAAATTGTTTTAGTATACTTTTAATCTCAAAGCAATAATCTGTCAAGTTATCCAACTGTTTTAAAAAGACTTCAATTGAACTATCCAATGAATCAACGCCTCGCGAACTGAGCTTTGTCAGAAACACATTAATAGCAGTCAAGAATTCACCTAAGTTAGTAAAGCCAATAGAATCTGGCGTTGAGTGATCAAAGTCACTGGCCATGTCTTATTGCAATTGATAAAATATGATATTTAATGATTTCTAGTGCGACTTAAACTAATATCTATATGAATCAAATTGTAGGGAAAGGTATTTTTCTGTGAGATCTATGACTTATTTCCAAATAGTCAGGTTCAGACTCTGGTGTAATGTAACCATGTCTCTGTAAGAAATTGATGATTACTAGAGCACAGTTAGGCTTGAATTCGTTCTTTTGTAATCTGTGAATGACCTCGTCGATATCTAGTAAATTAAAGTCTTGAGCCTCTCCATCTTGAGGATCAGGGATCACATCATGCTCATTATCAAAGGCTATATCAAAAATATACTCTACTTCTGGCTGTACATTCTGGGGCCTGGGCTGATATATGTACAGTAGAACATCTGCACTTTTTATATGGCTCTTTACAAAATCTTCCTTGAGGCCTGCTTCCTCGAAACATTCCTTGACGGCTGTCTCTATAATGCCAAAAGGATATCCCAACCCTCCTGCAACTGTGTTGTCTAGCATGTTAGGATAAGTCTGTTTCGTACTTGATCTACGGGGAATCCACATCTTGAGCTTTCCATTAGAAGACTTCCCAGGTGATACGTATCCATTGATATGAACGCCATAAGTTACTAGCCCAATCATGGTCGAGAACGCTCTTTCAATTAGCATATATGGAGCATGTGTAGGATAATAGACAGTGTATAATTCATCCCTCCATTCCTTTTGTAAGGTTTCTGAGAGCTTTGAGTCATAACGTAACCTATTAGCTAGCTCGTTGACAGCCGAGTTCCTTTTCTCTATAGTATCCAAGTGAGACCCCAAACTAAGCTTCTTCTCCTCGTGATTCGTTATAAAGTTCTTCTCGTCCTTAAAAAACACCACTATATCCGGGTGCACATAACCCAAACATGCTTTTTGATCATGGGTCAATAGTTCATAGTATGGGTCTGTATTACTATAAGCAAATGTGTCTACTTTTTCAATTAGATTTAAATAAGTCCTCTCTTGCATTTTAAAGATATATAATGATAAATTATCCTACATTGCGAATCTTCCACTAAAGTATGATACCCAGCTATGAACTCAAGAGACTTGGTTAAGGTGATTAGAAATATATTCGATGATTGGGTAAGATATGGATATAATAACATTACAAAGGATGCGTATAATAGAGCAATAGACTCTGCTGTTGAATTCTCTAATCTGTATGGTTTGTTATCGAATCGAAAAAATATTGGTAACCTCAATGAAGAACTTATATCAATTTTCAATACCTATGTTAAGATAGAGGCAGGCGATCGAAAAAAGGTGTTCTTTCTAGATATCTTGATTTCGTTGTTGAACATCTTAGATGCTGATGAGATAAATCAATGGATCAAGATTTACTTTAAACCTTGTATCGATAGTTTGGGTTTAGATCGGGACTTGGTTGAGAAGTCAAGAGAGTTTTTCAAGTTAATTCTTCAGGATAACCCAAGTGAGAGCATAAACTTGGAGAAGATGAAGATATTACGGCAAACACTCGTTGAAGAGTTGATAGGACTATTTAGTAGTGATATCGACTCCCATCTGGAACCTTTTTATCAAGATAAAGCGGCTGATAAGGCAAACCAAAATAGCGAAGAGAGAGTTAGAAATATGCAAGAGGTTATTTTGTCTCTTCTACAGGAGTATGGAAGTGTATATCCACTTGAGTATTCGACTTTCTTAAACTATCATCTTCAATTTACTAAAAAACGATTGCACATCTTCGTCTTGACGAACTCTTTTGTCCTTTCTCGTCCTGATAATGTTGATATTGTGAAGAATAGTAATATTTTGCAAAGCCTTTTCAAATGTTTGGGTCATGACGGCGACTACACGGTCATTATGAGCTCTTTATATTTGCTTTGTTCTCTCATTTTAACTTCAACTCCACATATCTGTCATTATATGCCTGATATATTCCTTCTGTTTATCAGGTGCCATATTTTTATTACCTTAACCTTAAATGATTCCTCTCTGGGGGAGGAAGTCATGGGAGCAAAATCAAACAATGATTTAACTTGGATCGCTACGGCATACACATCAAGTAATATTACTATGCATTTAAAGAATCGTGAATCTGACTTGATGTTATTGGAACTTCTACTTACTTTACTATATACAATTGCCCCACTAAACTTGAACTCATTTTTAAAAGAACCAGAACCATATTTATCAGACATTACTCCTCGAATATTAAGTGTTAATTTGTTCGATGATGTTGTGAAAAACCTATCAGATACTAAATCTGACTATAAGACATTGCGTGATTATACGTTGAATACTATCCATAAAAAGGTCCGTGATTTCGTTATACATCCTAATTTCTTAGCACTTCCTACTATGACATTAGATTATGAGCTTAAATTTCCTTTAGAGTGGGTCGAGCAAGAACAGAATAAATTAATGGGACCTTTTTTATATTATAAAGAATGCTTAAAATTCAATTCACACTTAACTTCTGTGGTTGTACCTCTTAATATTTCCAGTGAGGTAAAGGATAGATCACAGGCTTCTAATTTAACGACAAACGAGATAGACTTATTAAAAGAAACGATATGGTTAATGGATTTATTAAAGGAGCGTAACAGTTATTACCAGTTTGGTATCTCTTTCCCAGGTAGCTCGCTTGATGAAGAGAAGATTAAGACTGATATACCGGGTAGTTTTCACCTTCGAGCCACTTCAAATGGGGTAGAAAAATTATCTGATCTGTTAATTGAAAATTCTGATGTAACTCTCAATGTGAATGCTAATAATTACTTTGAGGTTTTAAAATATTACAAGCGAGAGATGCTATTATTAAAAAATGAGTTAAAGTTCAATATTTTCTTGCGAAAGAGCGCTACTAGAGAGTTTATAGAAGGAGGTACACATGAAGGCTCTACTGCAAGTGATGAAAATAAGTTCAAAGTTTCTGGTGCTTATTCTGAATTGAAAGATAGTTATCATACATTAGCCAATGACTTTGAAATGAAAAAGAATGAGTACGAAAGAGAAGCTCATATGTTAAAAAATAATAACTCAAAACTAATGAACAAAATATCGATGCTCGAGAATAATATAGGAAAATTGAAGCAAGATTTGTCTTCTTCTGACCAAAACTTATCTGATCTCTCCAGACAATATGATTACCTTTCAAAAGATCAGGTCGCTGAAATGAACGCAGAAATTCAACTTCTTCAGAATAGATTGAACGAATCGAAGGATGAGATAAGGACGCGGTATGTGAACCCAAGGTCACACAAGCCAGAAACCACATCAGGGAAAGAGACACTGCGGCAAAATATAGAAACCGACAAGCACATTTATGCGCTTCAAAATGAGATTTCTATGTTGTCCGAGAAAAATACAAAACTATCTGAATCGGCTAATGAAATGGAGGAGAATTATCAAGGAAAAATCAAGTATTATGAAGAAAAGTTGAGCAATTACAAAACAGAATTGGCTAGTGAGCTAAAAACATTGACAGTTCAGTCTGAGAGAAAAATACAACATCTAACAAAGACAATTCAAGAATATGATGCGTGCATCGAAGAGAAGAATAGTAGGATCCTCCAGCTATCTACATCCAAACAGATTCCTATGCTTGGCAAACTGCATGGTTCAAATATCCACCCTATAGACATACCAAGCCACAATGCGGATCCTATCTCTGAGTTTCACTCACTGGATGTTTCTAGGAAGTATAATAACATTGGGGAGCCATTATTCAACAGTAACCCTGCGATTCAACCCACGCTCAGAGGAAGAGGTGGTATTCAAAAGAGATCTAAGAGGCATGTTTGATGTAATATTCGTGTTGTTCCTAAAAATCATAAACTTTCGCTGTACCTTCCTGTGTACACGTATACCGCGTCAACGAAATGTAGTAGTGGCTGGGCTGTAGGCTTTACATAGAGTTTAATATTTTATTAGAAACAACTTCTTAGTTTGATCGATTATGTCTCAATCCTTAAGGAAAAGAGGTACTAAGAAACTGAGCGTTTCTCCGGCCCCAATTCAAGAAGATGAGTTTGAATTGAAGAAACCGTCAGTTAATTCCCAATGTTCTGAAAGATCATATTTCATTGCTCTTATTGCAGTAACATTGTTGGCGATTTATACAAGGTTTAACAAGATTGATACCCCTTCGAGGGTTGTTTTTGATGAAGTACACTTTGGAAAGTTTGCCTCTTACTATCTCGAGAGAACTTACTTTTTTGATTTGCATCCGCCATTTGCAAAGTTGCTTATAACCCTAGTTGGGTACTTGGTTGGATATGACGGTAGGTTCAAATTTGATAACATCAATGATCTGTACATCGATAATGATGTGCCTTATGTTGCATTTCGTTCGCTTCTGGCTGTACTTGGTGTTTTGATCATTCCAGTTATGTTCTTGACTATGAAGACATTGAAATTTTCTGTACCTGCTTGTGTGTTTTCTTCTATCTTAGTATGCTTTGATAATGCACAAGTCATCGAAAGCAGACTTATTCTTTTGGATGCCACGTTGATATTCAGTGTTGCCTTATCTATTTTTAGTTATGTCAAATTCACCACTTACCGGAACTCTCCATATTCGAAAAAGTGGTGGCTTTGGCTCTATGCAACTGGTATTTCTTTGTCTTGTGTTATTTCAACGAAGTATGTTGGTGTTTTCACTTATGTTACCATCGGTATCGGTATTTTATATGAGTTGTGGTACTTATTGGATTATGAAAAAGGTTTATCATTGGGTGATTTTGCAAAGCACTTTTTTGCAAGATTATGGGCATTAATTATTGTGCCTTTTGTAATTTACTTGTTTTGGTTCTACTTACATTTTGCAATTTTAACTAAGTCTGGTCCAGGCGACTCATTTATGTCTGCTGACTTCCAGGAAACTTTAGAAGAATCACCATTAGCTAAATTTTCTAAAGATATCCATTACCACGATATTCTCACCATTCAACATAAGGCCACGGGCGCTTTTTTACATTCGCATGACTTCGTATACCCTTTGCGTTATGAGGATGGAAGAATATCCTCTAACTCACAACAGGTCACCTGCGTTCTTAAGGAGGACGGTAGCGAAGAAGATGTTAATAACCAGTGGGAAATCCTTCCAGCTTCAGATGAGCCTATGCTTGGCCGTACTGTCTATACTAATGACGTTATTAGGTTGAGACATGTAGGTACTCAAGGAATATTATTAACACATGACGTGGCTTCTCCCTTGAGACCTACGAATGAAGAATTTACAGTAGTATACGGCGAAAATGCGGAAGAACGATACAATGAAACTCTATTTAGACTTAGATTTCTGGATGGAACATCAGCATCGACTAAGAGAAAGTTAGCTCGTACAAAGGCAACAAACTTCAGGCTCATACATGTTGATACTACAGTAGCCATGTGGACTCATGACGATGAAACATTGCCCGAATGGGGATTTGAGCAACAGGAAGTAAGTGGAAATAAAAAAATTCAGGATGTAGACAACGTATGGACGTTTGAATCAATTATCAACTTACCACCAGATGATCCAAGAAATATCTACGTGCCAAAAGTGTTGAAAAGGATCCCTTTCTTGAAAAAATGGTGGGAATTGCAGTTTCTTATGTTTTACCATAACAACATTTTGAGCTCTGAACATCCATTTGCTTCACTGCCAGAGTCATGGCCATTGGCATTGTCGGGCGTTTCTTTCTGGAATGATAATGATGAAAGGAAGCAGGTTTTCTTCATAGGAAATGTGATCGGCTTTTGGATCGAAGTCTGCTTCCTTGCGATATATTGCGGCCTCGTATTGGCTGATCAGATTACTCGTCGCCGTCATGTCTACATCTTGACAAACCAAGCCAGATCAAGACTCTATAACTCATTGGGATTTTTGTTCCTCGGTTGGTTAGCCCATTATTTCCCGTTCTATTTGATGGCTAGACAAAAGTTTTTACATCATTATTTACCTGCCCACCTCATAGCTGCATTATTCAGTGGTGGCTTACTTGAGTTTATTTGTTCCAATAATTCTAACCTTAACAATGGTCGCCCAAAGGGAGTACATATGGCTAAATTTGTTTTCATAGTATCAGCATTACTGGTATTGGTGATTTGGTTCTTTTTCTATTTCAGGCCAATAACTTATGGTGATATCTCGCTACCACCCCAGGAAATTGTAAAGAGACAATGGTTGGACATAAAATTACATTACTCTAAATAGTCATATAAGTAGCAAATTTTAATTGTTTTCTTATTTTTACATTGGAATAGCTTCATCCTTAGTTAAAGAATTTTCCGCTCTTAACTTTAAGTATCAATATATAATATAGAAATTTACTACAAACGAATTGACATGAGTGTTAGAAAATTCTTAAGTAGTCTTAAAGGCCATGTCGATCAGAATTTAGGTGAATATGGTGTCATAAACATTGTGACAGGCAATCAGTCAGCGGATTTGGATTCAGTGATTAGTGCCTTGAGTTATGCTTATTTTAATTTCATAAAGACTAAATCATATCTGATACCATTGATTAATGTTTCAAGAGACCGTTATAAGCTACGAAGAGATATCGAAAGCCTTTTCGAGATATACTCTATTAGTCCTCTGCATTTATATTTTGCAGATGATTTGAAAACAATCATTCAACCAAACCAGAAAATTAATCTTGTATTAGTGGATCACTGCAACATACAGGGTGACATTCTCAAACAGTACTATGATGAAAACAGACTTGATGTTCTGGCAATCATTGATCATCATGAGGATGAAAAATGCTTTTTGAGTGCTTCCCCTAGAATCATAAAACCATGTGGATCCTGTTCTTCGTTAGTTTACAATTTCTGGTCAAAACAGCTTGATGTTGAAGCGCAAATCTACAATCAAGACTGTGAGATAATACCTATACTCCTAGCGCCATTACTTATTGATACTTCCTTTTTGTCCAATAAAGTAGTTGAAGATGACAAAAACGCTTATGAAAGTTATCAGCAGTATCACCTAGAAGGATCACAATTACAGAACTGGATGCTGCGTTCTGATTTGAAGCAAGTGAAACTGGACTCACTACACACTTTGGAAGGTATACTAGAACCATACTATAAAGTCTTGAAAAAGGCGAAAAAGGACCTCAAAGGATTTTCCTTTTATGACGTTTTAGAAAAAGATTATAAGCACATTAGCTGTGAAAAAGGTGACAAGTCAATTGTGAAAGTTGGTTTTAGCTCTTTGCCCAAGTCATTCAAGTGGCTATCCTCAAAATATAGCAAAACAGAGATATTCGAAGAGCTACAAAAGTTCATTTCAGATAAAGACCTTGATATTGTTATTATCACTACATCATTCTCAAAGAAAGAAAATGATGAATATACTAGAGAGTTTGCATACTTCTTTGACGATCGCAATACACACGCTACGTTATTTATTGATTTATCAAATTTACTTCGAGATAAACTAAAATTGAACCGTGATATCTACCATATTGAAAAGTTTGAATGGATTTTAACCCAAGTAAAAGATCATGCTAAATTGATTCTATTTAATCAAGGAGAACTTTCTGCTTCGAGGAAACAGGTTGTACCACTAGTCAAAGAAGCTATTAATAATGTACACTCATGAACACGCAATATAGCTAATGCGATATTTAATTTTCACGTGTTTACTAGGTAGTATAATAAATCTATTCTCACTTGGAAGCAAGTTACTGTTGTTAGTAATTTGAACCGAAAAGTCATCGAATACTTTAACGGGCACATCAATCGTCTCCGTATTCTTTGCCTCAGATTCTTCATCTGAAGGTAATGTATTATATGCGACCTTGATGCCCTTTCTAATTATAGTGTTCTCAAAGGATGCATTTATTCCGATATTTAATATCCACACAAAGAGACTTTTAGATTCATTCCCATCATAAGCTCTTATGATGAACTTTCTGGTCGCAGATAGATTTACTTCATTCATGAGTAAGTTGTACAAATGTAGATATGGGGCGTAAGTCTCCTGCCTGTCGCTAGTGACTAGTTTTAGATTCCATTTCAACACTTTATGACAATTTTCCATCAAAGATCCCAAGGTATGATGACAATTAGAGCAAACAAGCCGACCATCATCAATCTTGCTGGAGGAAGAGTTTAGCAATACATAGTATGCGCCAATAATGGCATCCTTTCCCTTGGGTTTCAAGTTTCCGTTGTAGTTTTTGGTGAATTCATTTTTATGGATATTTGGTTTATGACAGTGCCAAAACTCCATCATTTCGCTCCAAAACTCTGAAGGCATGTCGTAAAACATTGTTACGTCATTCGAATCAATTACCGGTGAGCTGCAACGGATACAACAGAACTGAAAAATATTGTTATTACCTCTCTTGGGTGTTTTTTCTTGAAGGTCATTACAGGACCATTTCTGTATGCCCGAGCTACTCATTCCATCCATAAACAGTATCGTGCTTTCATCTAGCTTTTGCGGCTCTCTGTGCGTATTAATGCTAAGTTTGAGTGATTTTTTATCTCTATTCAAGTTCCTTATTCGTATTTCACTTTCTGACTTCAAATCGACCGGTAAGATGACATTCTCTACAAACTCATTGAAATGTACTTGAATCGATCCACTGTGTGTAGATTTTATCAGTTTCAACAAACACGAAGCATTTATCTGTTCATTCTCTATGTTAATGGATATCGTATGGAGAGTTGCAAACTCTTCAGCTAAATACATTCGTTTTATTGATAAAGTATGGTTTATGATTTTCGCATTCAGATTAACTATATACTTAAAAAAAATGAGTATCAATTGATCACAGAAACATGGTCCAGCCACTTTCGATCTATTTTCCTCAACTTTCTAGACTTCACAGCCTTCGAAGTGATATAAGGATTTAGGATTATGGAGTAGTCTTGGTTGGCTGATTTCATGTTTGTTAAAGTTGGATTATTTTGGTGTTTGACCTTGTAATCCATAGTTTTCCTCATCCTATCATTAGCATCACTTTGTATTTCTTTGGATGAAACTCGCAGATATTTGAATCTAGGTTCGATTAGCCATTGTGCTTGGAAGTTATAAACTTCTGGTATTTTTTGCACGGTGTCGATCTTCAGTGGAAAAAAGTAGCTGGTGTTTTCTAAAACTGGCGTGGGATGGAGATCAACGTTACTTCGAGCAAGCACATCAGCAGTAGTCTTGTAGTCTTTTTTCTGCATCAACTGGATCTCCTTGAGAGGGTACTCCAGAGGGGAATGAATCCCTTGGAGGGAGTACTCTAGGAGTTTTCTTATTTGGTGTTTTAACGTATAATTGATGGAGGTGAACTTTTGTTGCAAAGTCTTCTCGTCGTCCAAGTAGCATGTCTGTTCCAATAAAGTATCGACTAAAGACACCTTCTCTTTTTCTGCTTTTTTCAAAGCCAGCTGGATACCCAATATTTTTGTGGATACTTCGTTCACGAAGTGGCTCCTCTCGAATATGTTTGCAAGATGGGTTATCGTGTGAAAGAGTATTTGGTTGTTGATAAATAAAAACCTTATAGCAGGATCGATAAGCCTTTTCTCAAAGTATTCGAAAGAATCAGGGTGAGCATCCGAACTCAAAGTCTTGCAAACCAGGATGATAATCAGTTTGAAGTAAAACTTGCTCACGAGAAGGCACCCGTGCCAGTAAAAGAGCCAGACTCTAGCGAGTAAGATGAAGTAGGATGCGAAAGTGTTTATCCCCATAACCGAGAACATAGCATTGGTGGACGAATACGATTCTATGTAGTTCAAGACTGTGTGACTCAACCAGTAGCTCAAAAGAAACTCCATGTGTTCATAGCGTTTTTCGTCTTCTAATTGCCCATTTTTAGGAACACCGATTAAAACCTTTAGTGACATGAGGTATGGGACCACAGAGAATACTGTGCTGAGTGATAGCGAGATAAGCATTTTTAAAGAAAATAAGCTGAAGTGTGACACTGCAAGTAGTCTAGTATAGTTTTGTGAAGATTGGTTGTCTTTTTATTTCCTAGAGAAATCCTTCAATTGTAGAGCACTTTATTTGTAGTGATAGTTTCGCAGCTATTCTGGTAGACTGGCACTATTTTAATGTTTTCATGTTATGCACACTCAATTCGAATGACTAAGGCTTCAACTCAGATGAGTATGTAGAGAATAAAGCACAAGGACGTCTCGTTAACTCATCTCCTCTCAACAGACCAAGAAGGGGCCACCTGAATATGTTTAAAAAAAACTAAGAGAAATTTGAAGTGCAAAATTGAAATGCAACATTGCATCTCATGTAATAGATACGCGTTCACTATAAAAATGAAGTTTTCAAATAAATAAGATTAGACTAACGTGAAGATATAAGATACAAATGGATTTAGAAGAAGAATTGAGCTTCTATCACCAGCAGGCGGAGACGTCTAATTCCCCTGATCACCATGATAACACAGATTCAATCAGAGAAAACCAGGATAAAGATTTGCTTGGGCTCGACCAAAGCATTAAACTTACTACCAGAGCTAAAATAGCTAAAATAGATGAGGAAAGAATTTTTAATAAGCAAAAGGGCATACCTTATCTAATACAGAACCACAGAAAGCTTGGGAAGTCGTTCGAACGCAATGAAAATAGGGTTTTGAAGAAGTATAGAAACCATTCGATGTGCGGTGATCTCAAAAAACAAATCAAGCAAGAAGTGGAATACGAGAATATGTCCTCTATTTTACAATTCTACCAGCTCTGGTGCCACGGACTATTTCCCAAGGCACGTTTTGGCGATTGTATTCAGATGCTAAGAGCCTTTGGAAGTAAATCTAGCCAGTTGAAAATATACAGAAGAGAACACATCGAGAGAGAGATTTATAAGGCAAAGGTAGAAAATGGGATGGAGGTATTTCCTGAGGAGACGAATAATTCAAATCAGATTTCGGGACCACTCTCTCCGAATGGGGCTGACCAGGAGGATCCTCTGGATTCTGCGCAAAACGATACGGGAAATGGGAAGCAAGTGTCTGTAAATAACACGGAGAATGAACCAAGTTTGACAAACTCAAATTCAGCAGGTCTTTCAGAAAATGACACCACTGCTGGTAACAGTATTGCTACAGAGGAACACCCTGGAAATGCTGAAGATGTTATGGGATTAGACGAAGTAGCCTTTTCTGACGATGATGCATACAATGAAGAATACGAGGTTATGAAAGAACTAGGAATCTAGATTATTAGATAAACAAAACTACTCATATTTTACGCTGTGATGTAGATTTTTCTCAATATACTTGTTTTTTCAAATATTTTTGAAACCATTTCAGAATCGAAGTCTTGGTTTAAAGATTCGTTGAATAACGCTATGAGGTAACCTCCAGATCTCAAATACAAGTTAATTTTTTTAGGTTTTTTACTACTTGGACTGTTATTGATCTTGTTTTTCCTAACCAATTTAGAATTGTGCCTGTAAAAAGGCATGATAATTCCACTATTGTATAAGGTATCATTCTTCGTATTTTTATATTGGATCCCAAAGTCCGAAGTGAACGCCTTATAGTGAATTAAGTTTTCAAAGTTTAATGTCGAGTGGTTAGACCCATACATTCCTATAATCCTTGTCATGAAGTCATTTTCTTCGTTTTCTCTCTTGACAAGTTTATTTGCATACTTGAAACTTTCAGCGTCAATCTTGTTTTCTGGAGGGAAGTATGATCTGTCTATTTGGTAGGGCTCTGCAACCCTGATTTCCAAAATATAAACGAAGTCAATTTTGAAGTTGATGGTTATTGTTTTCGCTAATGTGTATGCTGCATTTTTAAGACTGCCAGCTTTAAAAAGCTTGTCCCATAATACTTTGTTGTTTATCTGTTCTGTATCTTCAGGGTGGTTTAATTTGGTGAATCGAAAGTTATTATTTTGGAAATAAGGACCTCCGGAACCATCCTTCTCGAACACGGTCATCGAGGACCCTCTACTTGTTGCTCTCCCAAATTTCAATGCTAATTCTGCCAATTCTGTCTTGCGAGCTGCCACATCATTCCCACGGGTCTTTTGTTTGTGTAAAGTGTTAAGCTCATCCAAAGGAGTATCTAATAACTTCATGATATCTCTACTGGTAGCTATAAGCCCTTTCAAATTTTCATCCAGAAATTCTTGTTTTGGGAACGGATCGTAAATTGCCAATACTCCAATGACTTCATTCTTTGACGTTGTCAATGGCACTCCGCAATAGAACTTGATGTAAGGAACGCCGCTCACGAAAGGGTTATGTGCTGTTCGCCAGTCTTTTGAAGCATCTGGAAGCAAAAAGTATTCATGTGAGAGCATTGCATGGGCATCAAGAGAGGCTATCCGAGGTATCTCAACCATATCTAGTAATGTCTGATACTTAATAACCTGTCTGTTCTTTTCGATTAAGGATATAGACACACCAGTAACGCCATATATTTTTCGAAGCAGGCCAATGAACTTGCGGAAAATGCCCCGTTCATCCCACGTCTTAATAGCCATGTAATGCTCTACCGGCTTCCTTCTACTGCTCTCTAAATAGGCATTTGGTGCTTGCATGAAACTAACGTCCTTAAAAAATGGTGGGCATGGCACTTTTGACAAGTTCCTTTTTCCCTATACGTGTGTCAGTATGGTCCAATTGGAAAGAGAAATCATAAAACTGTTCACATACCTTCGAATATGAGTCTAAGAAGTGTGCTTTGCTCAACGGAAGTGATGTCAATTGACTATCATTATACGGAGCCAAGAAGGTAACTGGCTTTTTGGTGCTTTTATTATTTGCAGTTTCTTCCTTTTTAGCTTTAGCAGTCCCCGTGGCTGTCGATTTCCCGGCCTTCTCATTCATTGGGTTAAGGTGCTTCCCTGTCGATTTTCTATAGTCCCCTAACATAAATATTATTGCATTTTAGTATCATTGTCACAAACAGTACCTGTTTTGCGGTAATTCGTTATCAAATTTGTATTTAACACAAAATCTACTCCCATTGAAAATTATACAGTATCTATTCTAATTATTCCTGACATTGAGCTATGCAAAGAGAAAGAATATATATATCATACATAACAACATAAGCGGTTCATTCAAATATATTCTAGTATGAGTAGCTCTGTTAGTTATCTTTCATTTCTGAATCTTCATTTTTTGAATCATTTTGTCCGTTAGGTTTACTCGAGTTTTCCTGGCTCTCAGGCTTATCGGTAGATGCATCCGCGGCGGTGTTATTTTCCTGGGCCTCTCTCTCCTGTCTTGCCTTCTCTTCCTCTAAAGATAACCTTAAGGCCAAGGCCAAATCAGGATCCATGTTGGGGTCAATCATATCACCCTCTGCGCCAAAGGACCCAGCACCGAAGTCGCTTACACCGCCTTCGAACCCTCCCTCGACCAAGATGGGAGACGAGGCGACCACTTCATAAAGAAGTCTGGGTCCAGCCGGAACAGTGACGAGATGCGAGTTATCGTGGTTATTGATTATGGCAGTGAACTTCTCCAACTTCGACGTGTTGACGGCCTCCTCCCCGAAATTTATGATGTCGATTGCGACGTTATTCTTCTTCATCTTCTTGGCCAACTTTTCAAGATCCTTCTCCGACTCAGAAATAGGGCTGCCCACAAATACTATAATTCTCTGGCTCTGCACCTTATTCTGGCGGTGCTTCAACGCCAACGCCGCAACCTGGATACCGTTGGAGAAGTGGTTTTCGCCAAATATCTTCGTCTCGTGTGCCCCAGAGAGTATCTTTCCAAAGTCTGACGTCAAGGTTGCCAAAACCTGAGGTCCATTGCCCCCATATGCAAGTAATCCCACCGTGTTTTCGGGGTTGGAGTTCACCTTGTTTTGAAATATAAACTCGGTTGCTGTGAGTTGTGCCTCGTAACGATTGGTCACATAGTCTCCGTTCCTCATGTACTCAGAGTTATCTATAGCTATCATTGTGGCCTCAAGTACCATTTTGCATCGACTTCTATCCTGATTGTTCTAAAAAGCACTAATTAAACAGGATCACTGCCTTCTATTCGTAACAATTCAATTTATGTGATATCCAAATCTTTTCAACACACAATCTATGTATCCTTTATCGTTTCTATACTATAAGTACTTATAAGTTAGTCAAGAAATCGCCACCGCACTGTGAAAATATTTATATGCAGAGTTACTATAAGGCTTCAAATGATTCAAAACATAGTATGAAAACATAGATGGCATACACTAGGGCTGAGAAGGATAGGCTTATCAAGCATTTAAAACAACGGACAGATGAGCGAGTGAGAGAATTAGTTGCTGAGAAAGAAAAGATTTCGAAAAGCTGTGAACACAAGGTTTTGCGGAGGCTAAATTCAGTCAGTGTCACGCTATGGAACATTAAGCTAAAAGATGTGCTAGAGCTAGAGCGACAGTACAAGCCCACGGTCAGGCGCCTCCTACAAGATATACGGCAGTTGCAGAGCAACTCTGGGGCGGGACACCGTGAAGCCGAGTCGGTGAAAAATGGTGGGTCCGGCGGGCGGACACGAGAAACTACGAAATAGAAGATCAGCAAAACCAACTAATGTATAGAAATTTCATGTTGGATTATACACTATGTAATGCGTTATATAATCGTTTATAAATAATGGACATAGCGTTTCAAGCATCCTCAGGAATGTCATCGTGGAAAAACTTGCCCTCTAATGTAGGCTTGATGACGCCTGCCCTGATACAGAAGTCGCCGAAATGTTCACCTTCGTTACGCTCCAAACTCCATCTTTTGAAAAGAGGCTTCAAAATTGCGAGAATCTCGTCTTCCTTAATCGAGTATCTGAAGATCTTGTTCACTCTCTCTCCGTGGTATCCTCCTCCAAGCATCAAATTGTATGCGCCATAGGCTTTACCGACCAAAGCAACCTCAGCTAACCATGGTCTAGCGCATCCGTTAGGACATCCTGTCATTCTCATCACAATAGAGTCATGGCGCAAACCGTACTCCTCCAAGGCCTCTTCTAATTTCGAAACCAACTCAGGCAAATACCTTTCGGACTCTGCCATAGCCAATCCACAAGTAGGGAAAGCAACACACGCCGCAGATGACAACCTCAATCCAGAAAAGTTGGTGTTGTCAAGCTTATATTCGGCCATCAAAGATTTAATCACCGGTAAGTCTTCATCCTCGATTTTAGAAATTAACAAATGCTGATTTCCAGTTAATCTAAACTCACCTTGCTTCTTATTGTCGAGTAAATACTGTGCGATTTTCTTTAACCCAGTCTTCTGAGGCAACTCTGGTGTATCCTCAATACGACCATTCTCAATGAAAAAGGTGAAATGATTTAAGCCAAACTCATCCTTACACCATCCAAAATAATCTATGTTGGACTTGATTTCAAAAGGACGAGGCTCCTCAAACTTGAATCCTAGTAACTCTTCCACCTTAGACTTGAAGACTTCGGCACCCATATCATCAATGGTATACTTCAATCTCGCATGTTTACGGTTTGTTCTATCACCATTATCCCTTTGAACAATCATGATCTTCTCGCATACTTCATTGATTCGGTCCTTAGACACGTAACCAAACATGGAACCGGCCCTGGGGTATGTTTTCTTGTTGTTGTGAGTACTTCCCATTCCTCCACCAGCAAGAACATTGAATCCAAGTACTTCACTATCATCGACAATAGCTATCAATCCGATATCATGTGCATACACATCAACGTCGTTATATGGAGGGACAGTTATAACGATTTTGAATTTCCTAGGTAAGTAGGTAGGCCCATATAATGGTTCTTGGTCTTCCAAGGCATTTCCTGCCACCAAAGTCTTCTTCTTTTGAGGACCTTCCTTTCTATTTTCCCAGGTCTTAGTATATCCTGCTTTGTCTGATTGGTCATTCCCTTCCAACCATATTTCATGATAGGCTGTCGTATTAGGAAGAAGGTGTTCTGAGATAGACTTTCCTATATCGGAAACCTGAGAATGAACTCTGGCCTTATGAGGTAATGCTGATACCATGACATTTCTATTTACATCTCCACATGCTGCTAATGTGTCCATTAATGCTGCATTCATGCCTCTGATAGCAGGCTTCAAATCATGCTTCACAACACCATGAAGTTGGAATGTAGCTCTCGTCGTCAACTTCAATGTACCATTACCTCTCTCGTCTGATAAGTCGTTCATTCTCAAATACTGTTGGGGAGTAGCAATTCCACCTGGTAATCTCACTCTAACCATAAAAGCGTAAGCAGGCTCAAGTCCCTCACTTTTTCTTACCTCTCTGACATCTCTATCATCTTGCATGTAGATACCATGGAATTTAGTTAATTGTTGATCTACAGCACTGATTGAGCCTGTCGATTGGTCTGCTAATCCCTCGACAATTGTTCCTCTCAAGTAGTTCGACTGTATTTTCATATCTTCGTTGGTTAATGGTTTTGGTTCTTCAACACCCTCAACATTATCGACACCCAATGCTTTCCATATGCTTGGAATCCATTCGTTGAAACCAGTGTTGAAACCATCAGCATCCTGGTCATCACCCAATCCTAAGTTAGCCAACTCCGCGCCTCCATAAAGTTTTAATTTAGCAAACAAGTCCTTGCCTGGCTTGTTATAATAGTGTTTGTCTTCTTTACGGGGCCAGTACTCGGAGTCACCTAAACCAAAAACACTGAATTTAATTGAAGATAAATCGAGGTCACTAGCACCCTTCAATGCATCCCAGAATTGTTTACCATTTGTAGGAAACTCACCTTGACCCGATGTTGAAGTCACAAAAACTATATTTGTCTCATTAGGTAAATCTTCAATTGACAAATCGTCCATGGCTAATACAATAGACTTAAGGCCACGTCCGACAGCCTGTCTATTTATCTTCTTAGCAAGAGATTCAGCATTTCCATTGTCTGACGCAAATGCCACCGTTAATGGAGGACCAGACAAACCTTGTAACAACTTACTAAAAGATTCATTTGCAACTTCAGACTGAATTTTCTTGATAGGTGTAGAAGCATTGTTGACCAAGTTTCTCGACAACACGGGATCCTTTTTGGCAAGCATACTCAATTTGTTATTACGGTCTAAGAATTCACTTAATTTGTGTCTTAAGACTGAAGAATCGAGCCTGAAAGATCGTTCTTCATCTTGAATTTCGGGGTTGAAACGGTACAATGGCCAGTAACCAGTATCAACAGCGGCCTTTGTTTCCTTTAAGACGGTGAGTGTATCGTCAGTTTCATAGTTATATGGTAAGTAAGCTACTACAATGGATGGTCCATTGAATTGCTCAGCTTCTATGAAAGCTTGCAAGGTCTGAGTGTAAGAAGAGTACACAGCTACAGATGCAACGTAGCATCCGCCGTAATTCATTGCATACAATCCGACGTCTTTCTTACGGTTTCCGTTAACGTCCTTTGAGTCTCTCTTTTCGCTGAAAGGTTCAGAGTCAATTATAAGCATATTGACGTTCTTTCCAGATGTCACTAAACTATGAACACCGGAAGAACCTAAATCATAGGACCAAGCGTCAGAACCGACAAGCCAGTGTGCTTTAACCTCAAAATAATCCTGGAGGCTTAAGATTTCTTTAGCACTTTTGGTTTGAGAGTCACTAGTCAAAAGATCGATGATTTCCTTGATCGCACCTTTGTTCACCACAGTATTCTCTTTCAAACTGACAAGCCACTGGGTTAACGCGTGAATCAATCTATTGTTATCGATGGATTTGAAAGAGTTTGCTTGGATAGCAGCGTGAACTAAAGAAACCAACTCCTTTTGTTTTTCTTCGTAATGCAAGAAGTATCCATATCCATACTCAGGGTTGGTCTCGATACCAATATTATCTGTGCTGAACTCATTCAATATATTTAAGTTTAAAGACTGAGAAGCCTGCTGCAACAACTTAAAGTAAGCTTGTTCCAAAGCGAAAGCTTTCTCAGCAGCATTATCACTATCCTGTTTCAACTGTCTCGTACGATTAGACTGATTATCATTATTTTGTAACCCATAATAAATGTTCTGTTCTGGAGCATCTTCATGAACGTTAATCACAATCTTATTTATTACCAGATCATAGTCTTGAGGTGTTATTTGACCGAAGAAGGATGACACGACTTTGGTGAAATTTTTCAAAGACTGGTAGGAAGAGTAGTCTTGGAAGAAATCCAAAAGTAAGGGAGAAAATGGAGCCGTTGGCAAATTCGTTTGCTGAACAAAGGTTATTGTGTTAACAGAAGCAGGTATCAAAGTCAATAACGACTGTAATTGGAATGGCTTGTAAAGGCTTATCGAGATCGCAAATACGCCGCTCTTCTTGAGCGAATTAACCAAAGCTTGAGAAACCTCTCCCAAGAAAACTATAGAGTCCGAGGCATTATTTGATGAGCTGAGTACGTTGAAAGGTTTGACGTCGAAATAGCTTAAAATTTCAGACACATCATATTTTTCGATATTATCAATTACTGTCTTTTTATCCTGCTTGGGGACTCTTAGGCGTGAGTCTGCTGCACTGCGCACATAGAAATGAAAAACAGGCTGCTGAAGTCTAGCAGAAATGTTGTAGGCAACCCTAGACCACACACTCGTCTCCTCTATGTTTTGCGTGACGATAACTGGCAAGTTCAAGTCTCGGAGAGCTGTGACGTATCCAAAATCAAGGCTCTGGATCTCCACGTGCGACACGATCTTGGACCTCTTGACAGACTCTGAAGACAACAACGGAAGGTTGCTGAAGACGGTGGAGTCATCCGTGAGAACCGAGATGATCTCGTCTCCGTGCTGTGCTGCAAACGCACCTATGGTCTCGTACGCATCGTTTCCGTTGAGCAATACATGAGCATCAGGCAACGAGTTCTTGAATGGTGATACAACTGCCTTAGCAGGCTGCGTGATAAAAACCGACAGCGAAACATTCCCCACGCTGTTAGAGACTGCTGAGTTAGTATGCTACGTTTGGCTGTGTTTCCGCTGGTACTCAGGATGCTGTGGTGATTTTTATCCATCGGCCTCTCTGCCTCGGACTTTTTCATTCACCTCACTCTAGTCTCTCATCCCTCTGTCTCCACACCCACATCCCAGCCTAGCTGTTTTTTTCCTCGAAAAATACTTACTAGCTTCTACTTCGTTCCCCATTTTGCCTTCTGTTTCTGCACTCACTACGTTGAAAGAAATAAAATGCTTTAAGTATCTTTCACATATATATACAGACCGATAGTGTATCGGTCACCTTGAGGCTAGTGATGTGTCTAATATACAGGATCCTTCTGGCTCCCCATAGTTAAAAATGGTCCAGTAGTGGCTGGTGTGTGGTAATCGCACGTATTTGTGGCTAGTGCTGCTTGTGATATCACCATCCGTGAGTTCGTCATTATCAGCAAATTGCACGTGACATTCGATAATCCACCGTTCCTTCATTGGCTCGTTTCCTGCTTGACGTCTGGAACCAAATTGGGATTGTGTGCAGTCCGAATCATATGAATTATTTTTTTGTTTTTGTTCTTTTTTTTGGCTTCCCTTTTGGCCGTGCGACATGATGCACTAGGGTTTCAGTAGAGATGGTGGATGCACCAGCCGATCTGAATTGGACTAGTTCTTTCTAGTATGGTTTGGACTGTGCATGTACATTAGAGGCGTACCTTCTAGACGCTTGTAAGATCAACATCTGTGACAAGAATGGACAGTGAGGCGTAGTATGCTTTTACTCTGCGAGGGCTGAAATTTTTGTTCCAGAGATGGAGGCCGTAGCGAAGTAGTGGTAGATATCTGCTGTGCAAAATATTATTAGCGGTAGAGATCTAAAATGGAAAGTCTTGAAGTGGTGGGCGGCTTAAGCGAGGAGTGGCGAGCGTTTCGCTTAATTGTGAAGGGCCTTGCGTCAAAAGACAGAGCAGTAGCGAAAAGACATGAGCCTTATTAACGGCTAAATGTCAGAGAAGAGTGTAGTAAACCACACCGGAAGCTAGTAGGGGTATTGTAGTACATGTGGAACGATACGAATATAATTTTTATTTAAAGAACGTAGAATTAAAGTCAGGCTAATGCTGGGATGGAAATATCAATGTAAAGAAATAAATGAAAGGCGAAAGCAAAGTATCATAACATGTCACGTACTCGAGTCTAGCGTAAATTGGTGGGGAGTGTATCGGGGAACCTTTAGGTGTCAGGTCGTCAAAACTAAAATGAAGGAAAGGACCGATATTACTGAAGTGGCTAAGCTTATGAATACGACAATATTGTGAGAAACAGGAAGCAGTCCTAGCCGTTTATAGAGAAGCTGAAAACTGGTAAAACTCAATGACACGGACAAGAGGACCCCTATGCTGAGTATGAAAATGAGTCCCACATTGTAAAAAATGCTGAAATGCTGTGAATCCAGCTCTAACGTCAAGATACTGTTTACCACGCCCATGACTATTCCCGAAAGGAACAAGGAAAGAAAAGCCAATATGAAATACAAATAGGACAATGTCCTGTCATATTCTATTTCGAACAAGTATTGGTACTCTTCTAATGCCGAGAGTCCTAGCTCATTGTTCTGCAAGCTGCTATGGTCGGATCCAACTAAAATAGTGGAACTAACTTTGCGATACTTCAACAAGTTGAAGACTAAGCGGTTGAATAACGTGTCTGCAAAGTCACTCCTCAGGTATATTAGGTCGTTGTAGTTGATGAAAGTATCTTTGGTATCCGGGTCATTCTCGTCTGACGAAGATTTCGAAACCTCGAATATAGGAGAAAATCCTCCTGATCCCCCATTTCCATATGACGGAATATCATAACGATCGGGGATCAAAGGTGTACGTTCAGACTGGAACGATCGAAGCGATGTTTGATGTTTGAGGACTTTATGTGAGTTATCACGAATTATTCTATCTTCTTGAGATTTATGTATATCAAACAGATCTTCACTTTCAAGGAATTTAAACAAATTCAAGTTTAGTATATTGGAAAAATGATTATTGGTGTGCTCCACAGAGGGGATAACATTAAAGTAACAAGACAACATGTATTTGTAAAGGTCCAAGTTTTGGAATAATCTCGAAGTGTTCATTTGTATAAGCTGCTGGATCTTGGGTGGAAGTTTTCTGAGAACCCCATTCAGAAACTTATTTTCGAGTTTACCGTTTGTGACTGTGGTTCTAAGTGTAGAACTAAAATTAGATAGGCATGAATCGTTAGATGCTAGGACCAACCTTGAAAAAGGAAAAGTTTCGAAAAACTCCTCATTCATATGAAAACTCAAATTTGAAGTTATCTCTGGGTTACTCGTTGTTATTATATTCTGGTCAAAGACTAACAAATAGTCATGAGAACTATTTATACTATCGTCGTCGTGACATGGACTACCTGGAGGAAGAGCAAATTTATGACGATCAAATACTAGCTTCAATTTTGGCACCAGATTGTTCTTCAAAATGGCATTGATGCACAAGTTCACCGTTCTGTCTGACTGCACAGAGCGAGGTAAAGGCGGAGGTAGTTCTTTCGAGCTGGTATCCGACAAAAAATCTAAAAGTCTCTGGAGATAGTGGTTGGGTAAACAACAGTGCGCAATCTTGCGTAGACCGCCCGTAAAACTGAAAAGTAGAGACATTTTCTGGCCCTCTTGCGATATGATGATCGATGGCTCATTTTCCGTCTCAACATCATCACATAAGTATATATACGACGTGCGGTGGGAGGATTTCTGGAGGTCACAATTTTCGAAGCCAAGATGAATATTCAAGTTCAAAATAACCTCATTGATTTGATGCGAGTCATCTGAAAACAAGAAGGACAACCGAAAGTTCTTCTTCAAGAACATTTTGACTTCGAATTCGTAGATACGTTCAAAGGGCTCGTCGCCGGCACAGCTCGCTGGCGGCGACTGGCCATCCACGTAATCCAGCACACTGTGGTTGGAGATCTTGCACAAAGAGGACCGCTCGTAATTTGCTCTATGCGACCACATGGTGAGTTCTAATGTCAACGGCGAAAGGTCGATGTTAACAAATGAACTGTTGTCCCGGTCGAGTATGATGCGCAAGCGCATCACAAACCGCTTGGCCCTCACTTTGTCGGCATAATGTTTCAAAAACTTCTTGAAAAGCTTCCGAGAAGCAACCTTCTGTATCAAAATGAACCGGAGAAGATTCTTGAGCATCATCGACGTGTTCATGGCCTCATAGAGCGCTTGGTCGAGCGCTATCTGGCGCTCGACCACCTCTATATCCCTGTCCTCAAGTATCCTGTGGCACGTCAGCCGCCCGGTATGAACCTGTCGTGCTATTCTGTTGCGCTGTGTCCTTATGAAGAGGCTGATGCGCTGGAAGTTGTACAAAAAATCATCGTAGAGCTCCTCCTCTGTGTAGCTCCCTTCATCAGTCAACCGCTTTATCTTCTGCTTCAAGTCATTGTAGTCTATGTTGTAGTTGGACCATCCTGGTAGTGATACATGTTGTAGCGTTCTGCCAAATTTCATGGCCCTTTCAATACACACCGATCTAGCTACCTTACTATGCTTCTATTCTTTTACCCTTCTTCTGCACTAGTGTCCAAACTCATTCTTTTATCTCTATCAGTAGATATATTGATACCTGCATACAGACATTTTCGTTTTTCGGTTTTTTTTGTTTTTTCTTCTGCTGCTCCTCGAGTCGAATCGCAGTCCATATCCTGGAGCGCAGCAATGTGCGTCTGACATACCTGGCTCATCTACTGACGCACTGCCCAGTACAGGGACATCGCTGATTCGGCCTATTGCGCTTCCTACTGCATTTTCTTCCCCTAATATTGCAGCACACAGAGTCGCATCACATCAAGGCTACCTTGCCCGGTGCTGTCTGTGAGCAGATGCTCTGTGGCGACAGAAAAAATCTCTCTACGCTGCCTCTCGGTCAAATGCGAAGGAATGCTGCTGGCGTCAAAGGCTTCATCGCCTCTAGGGTTCATAGAAGTGCCACTTATAAGGGCCGCATACAAAGGGTGCCGTTAGTACATTGTATCATTGCATAAATAGTTGGTTTAAGGGCTGAACAATATCTATCACGTGTTATCTAAAGAGGATTGAGTGGTGCACGCAGTGCGGGTGGGCGGGCGAGCGGCCAGCGGCTGGCGCTAGCTACTTCTGCTTCTGGTACCCTTCACAAATACCGGGATGATGCCCCCGGTAGCCACCACAAACGGGCGGTGTCCAAACACAAGCAAGGACGCCCGGATTGTGCCTGAGTGGCTCGTCACTGACACAAAACGGTCGTCGCCGGCAAACACCTCCTGGAAAAACTCATACACGCGGGCAGCCTGCTGGTCGATGGTCTCTCTGTAGTCGTCATGGAAGTATACGTCCTCCTCCTCGAAACCGGGCTCAAACACAAAACCAGCGTCGGTGTATTTTGCGGCAATCACTCGCTTGGGCGACCGCTTGTCGCAGAGGTGCACGCCTATCGTCTCGCGGACCTTTTCTTTGATCTCAGGCGCGGCGCCGTGGAAGTCAACCAAACCTGACCACGAAAGAATGCACGTGTCGATGGCCCTGGTGAATGGAGACACAAACCACTTGGTAGGAAGCGGGAGTCCAGCGGCCAACTCAGTCTTGAGCTGGGCCTGGTTGGCGCGGGCCTGCTCCTCGCCTAGCGGCGTCAATAGCGGATCGGGCCCCCACACAATCTCGCCGTCGCCCGTGAGTTTCGACCAGTGTTGTTTCCAGCTGGCATCGCCGTATTTTTCATGTGCAACGTTATGGTAGCCCTCGCCGTGACGGCCCAAAATCAACACCTTGTACTGCTCATCTGGGCCTGCGGCCGCGTTCATGCGGCCTAGTGCGGCCGTAATCTCGTCCCACGGTCTGGTGCGTCCTAGGTGCTCTTCCAAGTAGTTGAACTTGGTGTCATCTGTGTGTGCGCTCGACTGGGCGAAGAAGCCATCCACTACCTCGAAATCCCAGTAGCTCTTGCTCTCCTTCTGGTATTTGGAGATGCGATTCTTGTACTTCTCGACATCCTGACCGTCGAACCTCGAGCTATCAACGTCTTGTGGCAAAACCCAACTCATGTTCTAGTGTTTTAGGTTTATGTCCAGGTGCTGGACCTCCTCTATTTATTCTTTCTGGTGTTGCGCGACCGTTCTGTCTTGAGCCCGTCTTTGATCCGCCGGGTCCCGTCTGGCCCCAAACACGGGCACTATTCTTACCAGCTCTACTCAATGGGCCATGGGTCCCGCTCTGGACGTTCTGTCTTGGCAGCTGGTGCTCTCATATCCTGCTCCTTGCCGTCATCCGTCCCACTGGTGTCCTTGGAGAGCCTGACGTGAAAGCAGGCGAAAAAAAAACTGTCGTGTGTGTGTCAAAATATTAATTTTGAACGAAAGGATAGTATAAACAGCGTACTCAACAACTGGTAGTAAAGATAGTAATTTTACAGGTAGCCATAATGGATAATAGTAACGATGATTTATATCCATTGGCTTTATTAATGGATGAGTTGAAGCACGATGATGTCGCCAACAGAGTGGACGCCATGAAAAAGTTGGACACAATTGCCATTGCTCTAGGTCCAGAAAGGACTGTCAACGAACTTTTGCCATTTTTGAATGAAGTAGCCCAGGACGACGAGGAGGAAGTTTTTGCGGTATTGGCATCCAAGCTTGGGGAGTTCATTCCCCTCATAGGTGGAGCAGAGCACTGCGAGCCTTTAATCAGGATATTGTTAATACTAGCATCTATGGAAGAGCCTCTTGTGAGAGACAAGGCGATTGACTCGCTCAACCACATCGGCACAGAAATACCCCATGAGATGTTGCTTCAGTTGTACTTGCCCATGATTGACTCCTTGAGCCAAGGAAATTGGTTTTCAAAGAAGATTGCCAGCTGTGGGCTTTTCAAGTCCGTTCTTATAAAGGTCGACGCCTCAACAAGAAGAGACTTGCTCAACATATACTACAGACTTATAAGTGATGAATCGCCAATGGTTCGTAGAAGTGCGGCGTCCAACTTGCCTACCTTGATCGGAAAGTTGACCTGGTTCACCGAGAACTACCCTAATAGCGACGACAAGGTCGACAATAAAGACTGGGAAATCATATCGCAAATATTCCAGCATCTTATAAACGATGAACAGGATTCTGTGAAATTCTTAAGTATCGATGTCTTGATTGCAATCTTGGAGTTCTTCCAGTCTATAGATGACCAGTCGCATAACTCTGAGTTCTTAATAAGTTCTTTGAAGTTGATCGGCGACGAAAGTTGGAGAGTGAGATACACTGCTGCAGACAGATTCAGTAAAATAGCGAAGAACTTTTCCAAGGACTCTGCTGACTTATCAAAGTTGATTGACCCATTTATTTCTTTGATGAATGATAATGAGGGCGAAGTTAGAAAAGCTGTATGCAAACAGCTCCCTGACTTTTGCAAGTATTTGGGCGAGTATGCTGGCAATAAAAATATAATCCTCGAAAAAATCGTTCCAATTATTGATAAATTAAGTCAAGACCCTCATGAAAATGTCAGAGCTTCTCTTGCATTGTCCATCACCCATTTGTCTCCTGTCTTGGGTAAGCAGTCAACCATTGACAACTTGTTACCAATATTTTTGACTATGCTTAAAGATGAGTTCCCTGAGGTAAGATTAAATATTATATCAAACCTTTCGATTGTGAACGAGATAATAGGTATCAATTTACTCTCAGTGAACCTCTTACCTGCGATAACTGAGTTGGCTCAAGACAGTAAATGGAGAGTGAGATTAGCTATTATTGAGTATATTCCAAAATTGGCTAAGCAGTTGGGAGAGTCGTTTTTCAACGATGAGTTGTTATCCTTGTGCTTGTCTTGGTTATGGGATCCTGTCTTTGCCATAAGAGATGCTGCTGTAAACATATTGAGAGAACTTACAGAAATCTTTGGCCCAGAATGGGCAAATAAGGAAATAATCAGCAGATTGTTGAATTACCATGAGAGTGGAAATAAGAGTGCTAATGAAGAAGGTGGCATCGAGAATGCAAAAATAGACTATTCAAATTTTATTACAAGAATAACTTGCTTATTTGCAATTACTAAGCTCGTACCAGTGGTCGATGTTCACACAGTGGAGACTAAGTTGTTACCTTTTGTTGACAGTTTTGCTGAAGATCCAGTGCCAAATATAAGATTCAATATTGCCAAATCTTATTCGGTCATAGCAAAAGTTTTAGCGGATGCAAAAGACCTTCCTACTTCAGATAGCCTAATCAAGCAAATCTTATCTAAACTAGAGAAATTGAGCAAAGATGAAGATGTCGATGTAAGATTTTATGCAAATCAAAGTATCGAGGAGATTAAAAACTAACTCTGTCAGTTTTATGTCCCATTCTTGAACCATCTGTTCAAAATCAGCTTACAATCTTGAAAATCCTTCTCGAAGCTTGTATTACCAATACATAATAGTCATATATACAATGAATCCCTCTGAAAACTAGTTTTCGTCGTGACTCTTCTTTTGAGCTAGTTTCTCAAAATCAAAATCAAATGATGCACCACATCCACATGCAGTAGATGTATATGGAGAATCCACAACTTTGAAAGAACTACCTATTAATTCCTTTGTAAAATCTATCTTCGAATCTTGTAGTATTTGAAGTGAAGACTCGTTTATAACTACCTGTGCAATGGTACCGTCTTCATCTCGCTTGAAAACTAAAACGTCCTCTTCATCATTGAGCTCTTTTCTCAAATCTGTCAAGGAAAGATTATATTGGAATCCGTGACAGCCTCCACTCTCAACGGATATCTTGAGTGCAGCATTAGGATTCTTGTCGCCCTCTGCTATCCTAGTGAGCTTATCGCTTGCTCGCTTGGTAATAGCGATCTTCATATCCGTATTTCCATGCACTAATTTCGTTACGTTAAAATCATCTATATCCTCTTGGGGGACTTCTGGTGTGATCTCTTGTTTATTACCTTTGAGCTGAGGCTCTTTAGGTTGTGCAAAAGATGCTGCTTTGAATGTCTTAGGAACCGAGCTTTGACTGGCTGTATTCCGAAATGCTAGAGAGCTAATGAATGTTCTTCTCGAGACACATATCGTCTCCAAGCGTAGTATGCTGTCTCTCAATACACTATATCTTCTTAAGCATGTTCTTGATATCATCTTGTTCACCTCTTTGCTTTCAACCACTTAAAATTTGTGAGATAGTGATCACTTATTAATGCTTAAATACAAGAATTCGTGTGCATTACAAATTATACACCTATATAACGATTACTTTTATGTATAGTTATCATTTGCTATTCTCCATGATGGTAATAAGTCCAAGTAAGAGTAGTTCTCCTTAGGGCCCATTAAACCGAATGAAATGTGTCTCCAGTGCCAAAAAACAGCAATCACAAATACGTACCAAGATGCATAAATAAGGGCATATGTAAGTTTGGCACTTGGCGTAGTAGAGTTTCTCAAGGGCGAGGTGAAGAGCTCCAACAAGTAGCACAACACAAACATTGCAAAGTACAACGCAGGGAGATAGTGATGGACATAAGTAATTCTTCCCATGATAACGAATGGGAAAAAGTGTAAGAACCATCCAATTAATGGGTACACTCCACCAATTATGAACAAATCTAACTTCTTGGGGTCAGATCTGGGGAAGTCGTTGTACTGTCTCTGCCATCTGATCAAGTAGTAGAGGATGACTCCTATAAAGATGATGAGGGCGATGGAGGATGTCCAGGTAGTCGAGATAGAGCCGATCAAGAAATACTTAGGAACTTCATCAGCCCAAGTGCACATTCTGATACCAGAGTGGAGAGTGGGCCATTGCCATGCAGAAGAGGCAAGATCGTCTTGCTTGTCGGATTCTGGAATCAAAGCATTGTTTGTAGCCATCATAGCCAAATTGATTTGAATAAAGTCCTTCCAGAATCTAGTCTTAGGTAATTTGAAATCGGCAGGCGCTGGAGGTAAAATCTTGTTGTCGTTATTCTCGATGTTCCACCAGGTACGCTTATCCTTTCTGAATGGGTCTTTGTAGCAAACCACTTCACCCTGTCTGAAACCCCAGGCAGGTAATGCATGGCCACTAACACCTAAGTAACAGCCTAACTCTGAGTTTTTCAACCTAAACGACGTAGTCAAAGGATGTAATCTCATTTTATCTTCATCGCCTTGTTGGTCAACAACTTCCACAATCCAGTTGTCCTTATAATCACCGATTGTCAAGTTACCGTAACATGCGACCTCATATTCGCTCTTGGACAAAGGTGCAGAAATAGTGTGAGAGTGCAAGTTTCTACCAGTCAATGGATGAATCAATCTAACTTCCATTCCGTCAACAATGTATTCGATGTCTTGGCTGTTTTCGGTGTCATAGTTTGGAAGTCCTCTAGCCCTTTGGAATATCCATTGGTTATTAGCATCCTTGTGAGAGTATGTGGTTACTTGCTGTTGCTTCGATCCCTCTGGGAAAGTTTGAATATGAGAATGTAATAACCCACCGGTCAACCCCTGACTCTTTAAAGTAACAAGCGAGTGACCCATGGAAACTTCTCTTGCGCCTCCAACAACGTCAGATCCCAACAAGTTTGCCTGGAACAATGAAGACATGTTAGCATCACCAGTTCCTGACTTGTATAACAAGTCAAAATGAAGCTTGAAAGAGGCCATGAAAACCAATAATGGCACAATAATTAAAGCAAAAATTCTGGCAAACCAATGTTTGATGTAAACGGCCCACTTCATTTTCTTGTCACCAAATTTAACCCATAAGTCAGCAACAGTATAAATTCCAACGAGTGCTGTCGAGAGCAACCCCACCATTTTAACGGAGCATGTGCACCCAATGGAGAAACCGGTCAAAAGAAGCCATTTCCACCATTTTCTGGTAAAAGACTTTTCGCTGCTGTTGAAGGTATGGAATCTTAAGAAGCAGAAAACAGTCGAAATGGTGAAAAAGAGCAACATGGAATCGAGTAAAATGAACTTACCCAACGTGATGTAAGATAACTCCAAGCACACCATCAAAGTAAAGAGCCAGGTGGAGGCTATACTGAAACCGATCTGCTTCATGGTGTAGTAGGCAAGAGGAACGCACAACGCAGAAAAGGTAGCGTTGAAAACACGCATCTTGGTGTAGTCAATGTAGGCAGGGTACTCCTCTCCGGAATTGAAATCCCAGGAGCCATTGTATCCCACAAGGTATCCCGAAAGTCCAATGAGCATCTTGCCCAACGGTGGGTGAACATCATGGTAGAACTCATGTCTCAAGTAGTACGACCCAAATTTTCCAAAGTGGGCCTCGTCCCACACAACGTGATTGTTTATGCCAATTCGATAGAGTCTAACAAGAAAGGACAACACAGTGAAGAGTATGGGAGCGAAAATCGACTCCGCTTTTTTGAGAGAGTCTGTTAACTCTTTAGAGTCCTCAAATTTTGCTCGCTTTTCACTTTCTTCGGCACTTTCTTCGTTAAGAAATTCTTTCACCAACTCGTCATCGTGCTTGTCCTTGGCAAGCTTAGTTCTGCTACGGAGCTGTCTCCTCTGTGAATACTCTGCTCCAGATGTAGCCATTTTGTAGCAAGAGAAATGAACAACGCTACTTAGAAAAAAAAACAATTAATTACGTGTTTTCTAATAAATGAGAACGACGCATCAAAATGGATCGCAAAATCGCCTACGGAGATTTTTTCACTTTGAAAGAATTTGTTCATTAGCTCAAATACACATTAATAGTCGTTATTTTCGTTATATATAGATAGTATGATAAACCAAATGAGGGGGTGATCATCTGGGTTTGGTGTTGGGTCTTGGGAAATGCCGTGTTCCGCTAGATCTAGGTTATCTAGTAGATATAGGTTCTCGCCATGGATCTTCAATTTACCATCCAGCGACACGTTGAGTAGGTGCGACATGAACTTGGAGAGGGGAAGGAGGTCGAAGTTCATAGCGGATGATTTTTTCAAGAAAGTGTTCAAGTTGTGAATGAAACCGTCTTCCGACCCCAAGGTAGAAAGATCAGCCTGCGGGACATCGATTGCTATGTGTCTGAGAGAGCCGTTCAGCACCATGTCCAGCACGTCATAAGTGAGGGTCACGTCACCTAGGATGCGGCTCGGGTCGCATATCAGGCGTAATTTGACGGACAACTTATTAACAATCCTCTTGATGTATATGTCATCTAGTCGCATGTCCTTGATGACAAACGGGATATCGTAGTCCAAGCTCTGGAGCACCAGCATGGCCATGTTCAAGTACGCTGAATTTGTCGACCGTATGAGCGCTAGGGAACTGAACTCCAACCCGTCATGCGACCTGCTGTCTTCGTGGACGAAAAGGAAAGTCTGGCGAGGAAGAAGTCCTCGGTATCTGACGCTTAGAAGAGTCACTGTGTAGTTTTGAAACTTTTTCGAAGAATTGGTCACCTCCAAATCGTCCATAAGGTCCATGTATGACCGTATACCATTGGGTTCGTCTGGTGTAACTGTTCGGGATAAGAAGCGGCTCGTTGTTGTTTTGATTAGATGGAGCTGCGGCTTGGTGAGTAAAGGCAAGCATCTGTTGCATTTGTGCAATTTGAAAGTCTGGTCTATAAAGTCCTTATACATAGTTCAGTCCATCGGTAGGTACTTCTCTGTCTCTCTTTCACTGGGACTAACGGACTTGAATTCACTTTTCTTTGCCTGCTTCACCAATTTCGAAGAATATAGTGTAGTTCATTTTTTTACTACTGAACGCGCCCATATACACACAGTTAATGAGTAAACAGAGCACAACTACAGGGCAAAATCGTATCGAAACTACAGCAGATATAGATCAATGTATAAAGATATATTCATTTAGCGTTTCAGTTTAACTACTTACACTTACTCAAAAAAGAAGCCGTCACAACTTATGGTCAGAAGACTTCAGGCTGGATAGTTAAGCAGAAGCCTTAGCGATGTGCTCCAACAAGTCAACGACTCTGGTGGAGTAACCGAACTCGTTATCGTACCAAGCGATCAACTTGACGAAGGTTGGAGACAACAAGATACCGGCCTTTTGGTCAAAGATAGAAGAGTAGGAGGAACCCAAGAAATCGGTTGAAACAACAGCATCTTCGGTGTAGCCCAAGACACCCTTCAACTCACCATTGGCGGAAGCCTTGAGGGCCTCGGAGATCTCCTCGTAGGTGGTAGACTTTCTCAATCTGACGGTCAAGTCGACGACAGAGACATCGACGGTTGGCACTCTCAAAGACATACCGGTCAACTTACCGTTCAACTCTGGGATAACCTTACCGACAGCCTTGGCAGCACCAGTGGAGGATGGGATGATGTTACCGGAAGCGGTTCTACCACCTCTCCAGTCCTTGTGGGATGGACCGTCAACGGTCTTCTGGGTGGCAGTGATGGAGTGGACGGTGGTCATCAAACCCTCCTCAATACCAAACTTGTCGTTGATAACCTTGGCCAATGGAGCCAAACAGTTGGTGGTACACGATGCATTCGACACAATCTTGAGGTCTGGGGTGTATTTGTCAGCGTTGACACCAACAACGAACATAGGAGCGTCAGCGGAAGGAGCAGTGATAACAACCTTCTTGGCACCACCCTGGATGTGCTTCTCAGCACCCTCGGTCTTGGTGAAAACACCGGTGGACTCAATGACGTAGTCAACCTTGTTGGCGCCCCATGGGATGGAGGCTGGGTCCTTCTCACCGAAGACCTTGATGGCGTGGCCGTCAACAACCAAGGCGCCGTCCTTGGAGGTCACCTCACCCTTGTATGCACCGTGTGTGGAGTCGTACTTGAACATGTACGCAGCGTAGTCTGGAGCAATGAATGGATCATTGACAGCAACGACATTGATGTCCTTTCTCTGCAATGCTATTCTCAACACCAAACGACCGATACGACCGAATCCGTTAATACCAACGTTAATAGCCATTTTTGTTAATTGTCTTTCTTGTTTCTTTTGAATCAATTGATTACCCTGTAAGCAACTGTTTTCTGTGCTGACTGCTATAACCGCTATGGATCACGCCCCTTATATATCTGGTGGGTGAATTTTGCCCGGGGCAAAGAACTCCATGGACGTTGTGCCGCGCACGTCCTCTGTGAAGTTTTGTGGTCTTTTTTTGGCCGGGATCACCATATGCTTACGATGCCCACGGCAGGCGCACGTACTGACTGGTGTATTGCTTGCTGGCACGCCGTAGTGGTAGTTATGGGTCGGGTGGGACGCCGCCGGGAGGACGACAGTGGGCCACGCTATGACGAGCGCTCATGGAGTGCGTGACAGGCGCTCGGACTCCACGAGGGCGACGGCGATGACGGCGGCGTGATTTTGCAGTCGATGTTGGCCGCAACCTGCCCACTGTCAGCGTAGCGCTAGGGTCCCAGGGGCACCAGCCGAAATGGGGGGAGAGGTGGTGAGCGTTAGCGCCGGTACAGCCGGGTAACGGGTGCGTGATATTTCCACTACCCTGTGGCCCGTGAGCCCACTGGGCCACGGGCTGGGGAAGGATGGCTGCAGTCAGAGGCTGCAAGCAGAAGAGCTACACCGCGGACGGTCTACGCGTGGAAGCGTTAGTGGTGGGAGAAATAGTGGTATATTTTGCGGTATACGGGATAGCTAACTTAGCTACTATGCTCAGGTCGAGCCTCTCGGGAGGTTCCACCGCGAGGTGCGAGGCTGGGCAGAGGCCCCGGTGAATTTAGGAGAATGGGGAACCAGACTCCGCTATGCGGACTTTGGCGACGACCGGACAGCACTATGGGGCGTCGGTGCACTCCCAGTCTGTAGGCTCGTAGGCGTTTGGCTGATCAATGGTAGTCATTTCGTCCGGGGAAAGCTCAAAGTCGAGCGCGAGGTTGGACTTAAGTCTGGACACAGTCTTTGTCTTTGGAAGCGGGATATAGCCCTTCTGGATGGACCACCTAATCAATAGCTGGGCCATATCGATGTTGTGCTTGGCCAAGATTGGCTTGAAGTCCTCTGGTGGGTGGGTGAGCTTGTAGCCGTGCGTCAAAGGCGAGAAGGCCTCGACGTTGATGTTCTTGCTGAGACACCAACGAGCCAATTCATCCCTCATGCACCAGGGGCTGATCTCGATCTGGTTAACAGCCGGGGGGTACTTCAAGCCGTCCCAGTCCAAAAGCTGCTGGATATGGTGCTGGCCGTAGTTGGATACGCCGATGTTTTTCACAATGCCCTCGTCCACGGCCTCCTGCAACGCCTTGTAGGTCTGGAGACGCTCCAGAGGGCCACAGAGCGGCGAGTGGATGAGTAAGAGGTCAATGTACTCGAGCTGCGACACCTTGGCCAAGCAGTCCTTGATAGCTCTTTTGGCGTTGCTGTATCCACACTGGCTGTTCCAGAGCTTGGTTGTGTACCACACCTCGCTACGCTTGTGGCCAGTATCGAGCCATCTCTGGATCCCCTGTCCCACTTCGCGCTCGTTCCCGTAGAGAACTGCTGTGTCAAAGTGTCTATACCCTGCCTTACAGCCCTCAAACACCACGTCCGCAGTGGCATGTCTGGGAATGTCGTAGCATCCAAGTCCGACTTGACTGATGTAGTTTCCTGAGTTCAACTTGATCAACTTCACCATTACTCTTTTCTTGCGATTTAGTTTTCTGAAGTGGGCTAGTCTCGTTCTTATGGGATAATTCGCAGTGTGGCAATGAATCCTTTCTATATACTGGGCCATATCTCGAATCGATCATCTGCTTCAGCTCCAGATCAGCCCTCCACCAATAAGGGACAGCAGCCAAAGAACTGTGCGAGAACAAAAAAAATGTTTGCTACCAAACTTAATCCTTGCTGCTGAAGCAAGCCAAAGTACGATGTTATCGCCATTCTAAAATCTGCCAACAAGCACCGCCTACCTTCATGGGCTGAAGAGATTGCTGTTCTTGAGCCCACAATGGAGTTTTGACAACCAAAAACGATTATCAGCATTTTATGCGATTTTAGCCTTCCTAAGTTAACTCGTAAATTCATAAATGTGTATCTCAGGTCGGAAATAGATGCACAGCTGAACCGCTTTACAGTGGTACCACACCGGAAACTGTGCTGGTGCCGTTAAGCCTCTTTATCCTGTAAAATCAGGAACCACAAGCAGGCTAGCAGCGCACTCGTATTATCAAGAAGTGTTCGTGCTCCGACAAGGCTGCAAAACTTGGTTGGCGCACTAAGAACATAATAAATGGTACATGCGATGAAGAAATGGGCATGGCCTGCCCCCAACTTGCTCCCTTAGAGCCCTTGACAGCTGCATATCTCAATAGTATTGCTAAGAGTTACCCTGGAAACGGTTAGAATCCGAAACAAGAGTTTGAAGGGCCTATTTCAGCTTGTGGAGCTACTTCTGCGATGGATGTTCTGGGTGTCTCAAAACACTGGGCGATAGACTTGTAGGCATCAGCACCAGCAGAATCCAGAAATAATATTTGCAGACAAGTTAGGTGATCACCTGGATTGACTGTTCCCAACGGTTCAGAACCCCGCTCGTGCCTTCCAGTATATTCCAGAAAGTCTAAGTCTAGACAGAAAGCACCCAGCCGTAGACCGTCTGGCCGGTTCGTAGATGTGGCCGACGACCGACTCCGGCTCGTGAGATGATTTTGCACCGACAAGCTTCACCGCGCGATGACCGTGTCAAGTGCCATTGGCCCTCGAAGACAGCCTATGGATGGGCTGAAGCAAAACTGAGGCCGCGTTAAAGTGGATAAGCGGTTCTATATCTAGGGAAGGCTGAACATCTATGACATGCAGTTGGTCGAATTCCGATTACACTCAGTGTGGCACTGTGTCCATTAGCCGTAGGGTTAGCCGTAGGGTTAGCCGTCGCGACTTGCACGACCAGCTCAAAGGAAGCGGTTCCGAGCGGTTTAGTGTCTGAGACGAGGTATGTGAAACACACGACCCGAGCGCTCGGGTATGAAGCGAGTGCTCGCAGCTGCAAAAACATGCTCCAACACTAGCGCAGTGGGGTCGGTTTCAGTCGGCGTAAGAGGAGGCTATTACTGTTCAGGCTCGCTCTCCGGCCAGACGTTCACAGGAGACACTCCAGCGGGGTGCAATGAGCACCAATAGGGAATGTCTGAAAACAGAAGTGAGACACTTTACATTTAAAACTCCGGGTGCGATATCTGTATGCAGGCAAGTTCAATTTCCGACACCCGTATGCTCTTTCCCACCGCTCTTGTTCTGGCAGCTGCAACGAACAGCGAAGGCGCTGGAACCATTAGCCGGGTGTCTATGTGTGTACATCCGCTCAGAACGATACCCAGTTTGCTCTAAATTCACCTTAACAATGGTGGCGGGCTCTGTGTGCCTGGATCTAGACTACGTCCTTAGTGGTCCAAACATCTAGTTTGCGACCACTACTGGAACAGCCACTGCAATACATCTCCTACAAACCCTTGCTGACTCTCCTCTGCTTACCAAACATTATTCAGGGCACCAGGTGGAACGCATTCTAGAGCCGTCGCCGCTCGACGCACCTCACCCTCTGATGTTGTAGCCCCATATGGCTTCTGGGCCTTCCTACACTATTGCCAATTGCCTTCTCCCATCCCCGAGAATTTCCTCCGCTAGTCGTTTGCACCCATTGAATGCAACATCGCGCCAGCATATTCTATCAACTCCTTCTCTTTTCCACCACTGATATGCCGCCAGAACCCCGACAAAAAAGAGATCATACCAATATGATAACCCCTCCTAGACTTCAACACCACTATCGCCTTGTTGACCCTCCCGTTTCTCTCTTTACTCATCATCCCACTCTCTGAACCCTGGCAGAAAAAAGAAAAATATCTTACCGGCATACGTGCACTCGGATCAGTACCGTCGGAACCTTTCTGGCTCGCTTTCCGAGCGTATGTTTCTGCCATTACGCTTTGGGACTAACTTGTACGATATATGTGGACGGAATATTATCGGATCTTAACGGCTTTAGCTACATTAGAAAGACTAGGTTCACGTCATGAGCAATTAGTGAGAGGCAGTAGACGAGGAAATATAATGTAAGGTTGAAAAAAATCATGCAAGTAATATATAAGTAGATGTGATCCAGGTTTTTATTTAAATTGGGTGTAGTTACAGACAAGGCTTGGAAGCCAAGCAATTCGAAGACACTTTGACATATTCTAGATTCAGTTCAACAAACATATATAAGCTGAGCAAACATACATACAAGATAAGTGACTCGAAGACAACGAGCACACAGAAGGCGAAATATAAGCAGGTAGCGAAAGACAAGAAAGCAGCCGCAAAACACTGAAGAGTGCTGATTTCTGTTGAAGGTTACAAATAAACCTGGAGTACATTATTTCCTGTGTGGCAGTAGATGGAGACAGTGAGCGCACTGTTTAGATACTAAGAGGGATATACGGACAGCGTCAAGTTCTCTGGACAGCTAGAGTTACTGGGCAGCGAGCGAGACGAGTACAGCGGAGCCGGAATTAAAGAGCCGACTAGTTTTGTTCAGCTTGTGCCGAGCATTCACAGTTTAACCGATAGAGCGGCCGCAGACACACTACGCACCGTGATAAGGGCTAGGCGCTTGCAAAGTGTCCCACTAATACCTATTCATAAGTTGCTATTTATTTGTCATTTGAGCCTTACGACGTATAGACCAGACAGTAGGGTCGATATTTATATTACTAATCGGACTTTTCTGCTTGCATTAGGAGGATATAATTAGCGCATTTTTGATCTTATCCACATTCTTAGGGCAGAGAATCATAGCGAAGAAGCCTGTGTGGTAAACACTGTGTCGAATCAAGATGCTCGGGTCCCCTTCATCAGGCGATGAGCATGACCACCACTTCAAAAAAAAGAGAGTAGGGAAAGCATGTGATTCATGTCGGATAAAGAAGACAAAGTGTGACGGTAAGAAGCCTTGCAGCAGATGTATTATGGACAACAAGATCTGTGTGTTCACAGACAAGAAGAAGGGTAAAGAAAAGCCGCATCCTAGTGGATATGTGGAGCTTCTTGAGACCCGTCTAGACCTACTCACCAAATCTTTGGAGAAGATGGTGCAGCTTGCCAGACCTCATCTCTCGTTCCTCGACGAGTTAGTAGAGGAAGAGGACGAGGGAGTGCCTATCAACAGGGTTGTTCTGTATCTCATTAACAACAAGGGATTGTTGAGCAACTTGCCAGTTGAGTGGGAGAGGGGGGCACTTATTGCCGCAAACCTCGAGGGGGACACCGATAAAGTCAAACTGGCAGCAGAGAAGTTTCATGAACACAACAGCCATGAGCACAAGCTACCAAGGAGAGACTATTCAGAGGAATCTGTAAAAAGCCCCGATGAAGAATCGGAGACGAAGGAGGTTCTGAGACCGGGCGACATTGATGGAGATTTACAGTCAAATTCGTATCCAAACTCTACAAATGCTACTGACTACGACTCGTCAAGATCCTCCGTGTCCAACAGCTTGACTGAAACATTGAACTTGGATGATTTCTCGTTGGGGGGTTATTCTTCGAATTTTTTTATTCCCGGAAACTCCGATTTTGTCTCGGACTTCGAGACAGATTCCAGCCAGTCGGTCGGAAACCCAACAAGGGCATCCTTGTTCTCTACTGGCGACTACACTTCGAGTTCTATCACCTCGTTAACGTCTGACTTCGAGAATCACAGAATACATTCTCCTACTAATATGAGCACTCTCATGGCCCCTAATCTGTCCTCAACATCAATAAGAAGGTCGTCTTCGTTGACTCAAAGACCATTTTCTCCTTCCCTTCAGAAGTTGAAGAACAATGGGCATGTCTTCAAACCACATCACGCTCATACTCACCCTCACCTGACGAACCACTCTCATCAGAGTATCATAAGCAACAAGGGAAACGAGTTTCACCTCAGCAGAGGAGTGAGCCCCCCTGGTGGCTCAAGAATGAACACCGCTCCTTCTAGTCTTGCATCCATTCTGTCCGAGTTGGATGAGGACTCCTTGCCTTCGGATGCTTTCAAGTTACAAGGTTACAACAAGGCATTGAACATAATGGACACAGAGAATATCGATGGCCTATTAATTAATAACCCATTCTTGAGGTGATGTGATACGATCCTTCTTTTCTTTTTTTGCTTAATTAAATCTTTTTAGTTTATGATATATATATTCATTAATTTACGGTATTAAATAGTTTTAAACATATAGTCACGGATAACGCACTTGATCATTGTCTTCTCATTACGTAAGAAATACCATGCTTCAGAAATACATCATCACTCTTACATATTTGAATCCTACAACAATTATCCAAATTATTTTATTGGCTTACTCTCATATCAAGGTTGTATAATCAATAATTATCATGTAGTAGCTCATGTTCAACTGTAAAACGAACAAAAAATGCCTCCTTAGCTTAGTGGTAGAGCGTTGCACTTGTAATGCAAAGGTCGCTAGTTCAATTCTGGCAGGGGGCAATTTTTTTAAATCGGAACACGATATTCTTTTAAAATACACTCTCGCCACTGTTTGTATATATCACTCAGATGTACTGCTTTTATTATTTTTCTAGGTAAATTCAACTGATCTTATTTACGAATAAGAGTTCCTACAATGATAGGGACATCAATGAGATCTTCAAGGGTATTGGCCCATTCCAGACCTCATTTTGTTCCTGGCAGATCTGCATTGAATGTGAAATCATTTAGTTTAATAACTAAATCACCGGCGCATATGAGGCGGCACATAAACCTATCACATATCAACACTAGAAGAAATATAGGTTTCGTGAAAATGTTTGCTAAAGCAGGGAGACTCCCGGCATATATTGGAGGCTCTGTTGCGGCAGGGGGGTCATATGTTGCTTATAAAGTAGAGCAAGCGTCTAACTATGCTCAGGATAAATTTTCGACAGTGAAAGATTTTACTGATGGTGTTTTCAACCTGGCTGGAGATTTCTTTAAAGGGTTAGGCACAGACGGCTCTAGTGGGAGTGGTTCTGGAGGAAATGGCGGAGGAAATGGCGACACTGCGACAGCAGTAGGGGCCACGGCTGCGGCAGTAGGGTTTTCTCCAGATGATGAGACCGATGGCTCTCATGCGGACGATGATAATGACGAAGAGACTTTAGTTGATGAAGAAGACAATGAAGTTCAGAACGAAGAAATAGAAAACGATATGTTAAATTTAACCAAACAAATGATCGAATTAAAAAATATCCTTGCATCGATGGATTACTCAGAGACCTTGAGATTACCTGCTATAGTAGTCGTAGGGTCTCAATCAAGTGGTAAATCCTCTGTCCTAGAGTCTATAGTGGGCCAAGAATTTCTTCCAAAGGGTTCAAATATGGTTACGAGAAGGCCCATTGAATTGACCTTGGTAAACACTCCATCTGCAGCTGCGGAGGTAGCTGATTTCCCTGCTTTAAAAATGTTCAACATTACTGACTTTAAGCAGGTTCAAAATGTTCTTTTTGATTTAAATAAAGCAGTTCCTGAATATGAATGCATTTCCGATGACCCCATACAGATCACGATAAGATCCCCTCGTGTACCTGATTTATCTTTGGTAGACTTGCCTGGTTACATCCAAGTCGAAGCTGCAGATCAGCCAGGGGAATTGAAACAGAAGATCAGAGATTTGTGTAAAAAATATCTCGATCCTCCTAATGTCATTTTAGCCATATCTGCGGCCGATGTGGATTTAGCGAATTCTGCAGCTTTAAGGGCTTCGAAAATAGCAGATCCGCACGGTGATAGAACCATAGGTGTTATAACAAAGGTAGACCTAGTGGAGCCCGAAAAGGCAAGAAGCATATTGACAAACAAAAAATATCCTTTAAAGCTAGGTTACGTTGGTGTGGTTACAAAGGCACCTTCAGCCGGAAAGAATTCAAGTTTGTTCTCAAGAACGCCTATTCATGGTCAACAAGCTTTCATGGCGCAGCAAAATTTCGAGAGTCTGTATTTCAAAGAAAATAGGAGTTCGTTTTTAGATACTACTACTGGAACCAAGAACTTGAAGCGTAAGTTGATAAAAGTATTGGAAAAGTCCATGGCAACATCTTTGAGACCAACGCATCTTGCCATTCAACAAGAGTTAGAGGAAACATCCTATCAGTTTAAAGTCGAATTCAATGATCGCCCTTTGACTCCCCAGATATACTTAGCTAACAATATTGATTTATTAAAGTTAGCCACAAAGGAATTGAGTAACAATTTCTCTCGGAGGGAACTCAAATCTTTACTTAAAAATGAGTTAGACCAGCATGTTCTTGACCTCTTAGCAGAGAGATACTGGAATAAGCCTTTTAAATTGAACGGTGAGTCAAATATAGAACCCGATTTGAAAGAACTCGCCTCTCTAAATAATATAGATGGTGATGTTTACTGGCATCGAAAGTTAGACTTAGCTTCTAGCTATTTGACAAAATTAGGGGTTGGTAGATTATCAACCAATCTTGTGACCAATGCCTTGATTACGGAAATTGGAAACTTGGTTGATAATACCCAGTTGCGAAATCATCCTATGGCCAGAAGAGCCGTGCAGGAGGCTGCTAAGTCAGTTTTAAGTGCAAAATATTATTCCACTGCCGATCAAGTGGAAAATTGTATAAAGCCTTACAAATATGAAATCGAAATTGAAGATAGAGAGTGGCAGTCAAGCCGAGAAAACTCTCTTTCTTTACTAAAGGAGGAGTCGAGACAGTGTGAAGAAATGTATAATAACTTGAAGAAACAGGTTGGTGGTCGCAAATTGAATCAGGTGGTCACATACTTGGAAAAATTACACCAGCAAAATACTTCTGAAGTTGATCTCAATTCGAATGAAACTCTAGGGTTTTCTTCAAACTTGATAAAAAAAGGAAAAGATGCTATATTCCTTAGAGATCGTCTCTCTCTTTTGAAAATGAGACACCAGTTTTTGAAATCATCTAAGAAGTGCAAGAAGAAGGAAAATAAATACCAGTGTCCAGAGATTTATTTGGATGTGATTTCGAGCAAGATAACATCAACTTCTATATTGTTCTTGAATGTGGAATTACTTAGTGATTTCTATTACAGTTTCCCAAGAGAACTAGACAAGAAATTCTTTGATTCACTTTCCACTGAGGAGATTGAATTGTTTGCGAAAGAAGACCCAAAGATTAAGAAACACATTGAATTACAAGAAAGAAAAGATTTATTGGAAGCTGCTTTAAATAAGATTGAAGGTGTAGTGGCAATTCAAAGAAGTAAATTGAACCGTATAAATGACAATGAACAGAAGTCTAAAGATTCTTTTTTCAGTTGGTCCAGATGATGAACATGTTGAATTACGGATGGGATCAAGAATTCAGAAAGGTTTTGAACGTCCATTTTATGTATATATATGCTATAATTCAATTATTTAATCACTTTAATAATACGTTCAAATAACAGATCTACTCTTGTTCCTTCAAGGTTTTCGAAGATAGGTTCGAAAGTATTTGCATCTATGGTTTTTCTTACTTTCATACTGTCATCAATGCTTGTAGAGCTAGTATCTTTGCCATGGCTTATTCTATTTGACGATGACTTGAAGCTCATGAGATCAGCCGCGGCCCTTGCCTGAACAAGAGCCTTGCGCATTCCATTAACTAGGTCCTCTCCAGCTGACTCACTTTCAAAATCCTGAAGGGAATTAGGCTCGGATATAACTGCTACTCTGAAATTAAGATCAACAAGTAAAAATGAAGACTGGTTAAAAGATAACGAAGAGACACCTTGGTCGTGATGATATTCAAAGATTGGATCCAATCTATCAGGTTTAAAGAGTACTATCTTTGATTTAATTCCAAAATCACCATCTTGTGCACTATAATAATTAACTGCTAAGCATATTACTTGCTTAATAGGATCAATAGCGATTAAGTTTTTCCCCCCGGTTGTAGTATTGACACTCGCCGATAAAGCAGTAGGTTTGCCCAGTAACAAGTCGAAACATATAATCCTTGTCTTACATAGAACAATCAATCTATTACCCAAAATTGATAACAGTCTCACTCTAGAATCGATTAGTGAAGGGAGATTAAAAATATCTTTGGGGATCTCCTCGAAAGTCTGTGAATTCAATAGTTTTAGCGTATTTTCATGACCTACTATTATGAGTGAGCCATCCTCCGACCAGCATGTATCCACTGCATCTGAAGCCGATTGATTGCCAGAATAGCTTTTTCTTAAAGTCCATGCAGTTTGCTGTAATTTACCTGTTCCTTGTTTCACAATCAGATACATTTCTTTGGGAATGCGTGGTTTCCACAACCTTACTCCTCCTTTACTATCAGCTGTTAGAAACGCTGGTTCTTTGAAGACATAAGATGGTGCCGGAGAAATAGATAAAACGGGAGTTGATTCTCCATGAGGATTTATAATTTTTGTACAAAGTTCCCAATATACTTGCTTAGCATTCGAGTTTACCCCCTTTTGGCTCTGAGAATCAGTATATTTCCAGAATTTTAATGAATATTGAACATCATCCTGTGATAATAAATTATCAACATCAGATGACACTAATACATCATAAGTACACATCCATTCTCCGTCACCGGAGAAAGCTAATTGGGTTATTAAAGGATCTGGAAGTTTCATTTCTGACCTAACTTTACCAATTGACAAAGTTGAAGCTGCTGACTGAATGAAAACTTGTTCGTTCTTCAAAAGATCAAATGCCTGGAAAACTGATTCTGACGGGAAATATAAATGTTTTGTTTTAGGATTTACTTGTAATTGTGAAGTATAGTCATGCCTCAACTTAGTTAAATCAAAATTTGACTTCACTTTTTCATATTTCTTTTTAGTTTTATGCAAAGATAAACTAAGATTAGTTGCGATATTTGGTCTAATAGTATTGACTGACAATCTTGACACTAAGTCTACCGCAGAGATTACCAATAGCTCATAAAGATCATCTTGTCCAGTCAGGCTCTCACTTGGTTGGTTGACTTTCAAATTTAAGGAGTAATGATCAGTACTTGAATTGGTCTGTATTCTGTGAATAGTACCATTTAACCTAGGTAAAAATTGTGTCTTATCAGTATCAAGTTGCCAAAATACCAAGACTTTCTCCATCCCTCCTGAAAGCAAGTAGGTGCCATCAGGTGAGAACTGCAAAGACTTTACCTGATCGATGTGCCATTTTAAAAGCCTCTGAGGTTTGTCAGATACCAATCCACCGTAAAGTAACTGAATTGCACCTGAAGCAGTTCCAAGAGCTACCACAGAGTTATTAGAGATAGCAAAAGCAGTAACTGGAGCTTTGTAAGGGAATAGGATTATCTCTCTGTTATCTTCAGGTATATAACCGTTACTATGTTCAGCCATCTCAGCTTCAGTCTCACCGTTGCCATTTATCTCTTTGTTGTTTCTTTCAGCGACATGCAGAAAATCATATATAACAACCTCATCGCTTGTCCTCAAGAAGGCAACTTTTGAACTGTCATTAGAAACAGCATGGCGAGTCACATCTTCTATCTCTATTAACTCTTGTACCGAGAAATCTTTCCTCGAGATCTGTAAGACGTATCTGGTATGTGGACTGTACAAGCTCTTTCTGTCAGTTTTACCTGAAATGACATAAATCGATTTTTTGTCCACGGCTATGACAGAAAGGATACCTTTGGAAAATTCAATCTTCCTTACACTGGTTACGCCATGCCCGGTTTTGTCCATCCAATTTACTTCTATTACTTCACCACTGCTTTGAAACAACAACACATTATTTTGTTCGCTTGGATCGAATTTTATGTCAACCGTCTTACTGATGTCAATATCAATCGTTCTGATGCACTGTCTGGTTGATATGAAATATACCCTAATCTGATGAGTTAATACAACAATACAGTAGCGTCCATCGGGGGTGATAACAGAAGAGGCTTCATTTGAGAAAGGTAAATGCTTGACTCTTCCTCCAGTAGCCATTTGAAATGACCAATTTCCTGAAGCACTAGCCATTTTTTCTGCTATTGATGTGTATCTAGCTTGTCTTCAGCTTTCATTAAACCTAAGTGAAAAAAATCATTTTTGTGTTCCGATGAGAAGTCAAGTGACTTTTTTTTTTTTTCTAATACATGAAAAATGAAAAGGAAAATTAACAAGAGGTCTAAAATACATCGAATATATTATTAAAAATGATTATCCCTATACGTTGTTTTTCATGTGGTAAGGTTGTCGGTGACAAGTGGGAGTCCTACTTGGAATACTTGCAAGACGATACTATGACTGAAGGTGATGCATTAGATAAATTAAAGTTGAAAAGATACTGCTGCAGAAGAATGGTCTTAACCCATGTTGACTTGATTGAGAAATTCTTGAGATATAACCCATTAGAAAAGAAGGAAATGAACTAAGTCGTAAGAGATATAATACTGGAATCGATAGGAGCTTTGATTGATTCGAGTTATTTAACTTTCTCTCACGCAGGAGATTGATAACCAGATCTACACATGTACAATACAGAAAACCATAATCTTTACTTCTCAAAAGATTCATAAAATGATAAAGATAACATGTTTCCAGACTAGAAATTTATAAATTCGTACTTAGTTTTTTAGTTTTTATTTGCATGAACAGAAACCACTTGGAGATATTCGTAGAAAAAGGCGATTAACTGTAAGTGATTGTCGAAGGGTAGCTTCTCATCTACGCTGTGAATATTAGTATCCTTCACTGCATTTTGCAAGAAGCCCGGGGTGTACCTGTAAATGTGCTTCGTCAACTTCCAGTAATGGGCAGTATCTGTGTTCGCAGGCATAACAACTGGAGCGGATATGATAGGATATCCAAGACCAGGGAAAACAAAGTTCTCAAAGACATGTCTAGTTGTGCCTGCCAATGTCTTCCAAACAGAGTCTTCGCTGGATGATACTGGAGCCACGGGTAACTCGTGTAATGTGGTGATCTTGAAAACCCCTGATATACCGTCACCTTTCTTAACATCTTTTCCAAAGGCAACTACGCCTAAATTATGCTTCTCTGCAACAGATACGACATGATCAACCACCTTTTGCTTCACACGTTCAAGAGGTGTCTCAACATTGAGCCTGAAATTAATAATCAAATTCACATCTTCAGGTAATGCATTGGCCTTTTCGCCTCCACGGACAACATCAATGGCCTGAGTAGTCTTTATTATGAATTTTGAAATGGGGTTCTCAGACAATGCGTCAAGAATCTTTGACCTAGCAAGTTTGTCAAATCCGGCTCTCAAGATAGCCTTTTTGTTTAAAGTTGGTACCTCGTCCAGGTAGGAAGCCGCACATTGGAGATATTTTAACAATGGATTACCGGCACTCAAGTCGGATCCATATGGGTCATTTTCCAAAAAGTAAGCAAGCTCTGAAACTATTCCGATAGAAGTATGATCTGGTGGCATTGATGAATGTCCACCAGGAGTCGTCAATTCAATACCAAGGTTCAAAAAACCCTTTTCAGTTGTTGCAGGAGTAGCAATAATGTGGCTTGAAAGTGCATCAATACTCAAACCAGGACCCTCATCAATTATCGCATAAATCGAATCACGTCCCAATTTTTTTTCGAGGTGTTCAGCTAAGTATTTAGCTCCATATCTGCCAGTTGACTCCTCGTCGAATCCAAAAGAGACAATTATACCTCTTTCAGGTGTGTAGTTTTTCTCAATCAAAATCTCCAAGCTTTCCAAGATTGCGACCAATACGTTCTTGCAATCAGAAGCGCCTCTGCCATAAATGAATTTTCCATCATAATGACCTTCAAAAGGAGGATAGGTCCAATCTTTGAGGGTACCCTCTTGTACCGGAACAGTATCTTGGTGCGCCATCAAAAGAACAGGTTTCAATGCTGCGTTCTTACCTTTCCAGGTGAAAACGAGACCGTACGTATTGACTTTCTCGACTTCAAGGTTTTCATAAATGGTAGGGAAAGTCTTTTCCAAATATTTATGGAACTTCCCGAAATGCTCCCACACTTCTGGTGCATCTGGGACGTTGGGTCTGTCATCGCCGACTTGAGTGTCTACCTGAACTGCATGAGCCAACTTTTGAACCGATTGCAATCTGAACTTTTCATTTCCTAAAATCTCAGCTAAGGTACTATTATCATCATGAAACCAGTCTGATCTTACTGATTCAGCAATTGGACAAACAGAATTGTCCCCTGTGGGCTGAATGATGATTTTGAAATATCCAAAAGCATTGGTGCTGAAAAATAAAATCAATAGGACAATTGCAATTGCAGAACCTATGAAAAGTCTCTTTCTCTGTTGGAACCTCTGCTTGAGGATCTCTAATCTATCGCTATCGTCTTCTGGGAGCCCTAACATGTTTGGAAGAAGATACTAGGGTCGAGGTAATGGCGAGATTATGGGTTCAAATTCGTGCATCTTCAAATTAGAGTTCATCAATTTATTGATAAGGAGACCGAAGGTCACCTGAGCATACTAACTACTTTTTTGAATTGCTACAAGAATACGAGGTACGAATACACAATTTTGCACGCAGCACACGAATATTGGTATTACGAATCAGCTCGAGCAAACTTCGCAATGTAACAGGGAGGAAGACTGACGCACTAGGTCGAAAGTCTAGCCTTACCATTACTATACCCTTGAGGTTCTACAGTTAACCAATGCCACAGTTACAAACGAAATATCTATTCTGTTACCTAATGCTCCATCTGAGTGTTTAGGGCTTCTCCTTTCCATTCGTAAAGATGAAGGGTGGCTAGTTATTGTTGGCCTCCTTGCTGTCAACAGCTTGTATGTACTCGTAGAAGAAAGCAATAAGCTGCAAATGAGAGTCGAAGCTGATTTTTTCATCCACACTGTGCACGTGACCCTCTTTGACCATATCAAGACTCACTGCTGCAGAGTACCTGAAGATGTTTCTCGTCAAATTCCAGTAGTACTTAGTGTCTGTGTTGCCGGTCATCATACCAGGAGTAAGTACGACCGGCGATGTCAAGTTGTCGTACGCGACTTCCTCGAACACGTGTCTCGTGACACCGGCCAAGTATTCCCACACAACATCGTTTGTGGGGGTGACAGGAGCAGGGTTTAGGGCCGAGCCGTCGATGGAAACCTTGAACGAGCCGGAGCCGGAGTCTGGGATTAACTCCTCGTCGAAAGCGACCACACCTAAGTTATTCTTCTTGGCGTACGAAACGACTCTACTCACGAAATGGCTCTTGACTTCCTCGTAGTTGGACTCTACTGCAACCCTATGGTTGACGAGGAGAGAAACATGCTCTGGGAGAGCGTTGTTTTTCTCTCCGCCCTTGACAATGTCCAACGACTGCGAAGTTTGGATAAGATACTTGGTGAGGGGGGACTTTGTGAGGTACTTGATAACCTTCTTGTTGGCCAACTTGTCATAGCCTGCTTTCAAAATGGATTTCTTCAAGAAGGAAGACGCATCCGACTGCCCGTGCACAACCGAGCATTGCAACGACTTCAAGATGGGGTTTTTCTCTGTCAAGATCGGCTTGTAAGGGTCCTTCTCGATAATCGACGCCAACTCTGAGAGAAACCCGATGGAAGTGTGGTCGGGGGGCACAGACGAGTGTCCCCCCGGGGTCAGCAACTCGAGCTTGATGTCGATATAGCCCTTCTCTGCAGTACCGGCGAGACCAGAGATGATTCCGGTCTCTTTATCGAGGGTCAACAGGGTTCCTTCGTCGATTATCGCGTATATGGAGTCCTTGCCGTAGCGTTTTTCGATGAAGGGGGCCAAGGTGCTTGCGCCATGGTGGCCCAGAGACTCTTCGTCGAAACCAAACGACGCAATCACTGTTCTCTGCAACGGATACCCTGACGAGAGAAGCACCTCGAAAGTTTCCAAGATAGCGGTCAAGACGTTTTTGCAGTCGGATGCACCGCGCCCAAAAAGATATGTGCCGTCGTAGTAGCCCTCAAAAGGAGGGTGCGTCCACTGGTCGAGCGAATCTTTCTGGACGGGCACGGTATCCTGGTGGGCCATCAAGACGAGCGGTTTGAGGGATGGGTCGGCGCCCTTGTACGTGTATAACAAGCCGTAAGTGTTGACCTTTTCGACCGTCAAGTGCTCGTGCACCAAGGGGAAGGTCTTCTCCAAGAACCGGTGGAAGTCGGCGAACTTGGCCCACACTTCCGGTGCCTCGTCCACATCGGGCTGGTTGTCAAAGATTTGTGTGTCTACCTGCACGGCGGCACTGAGTTTTGCGGCCGACGAGCGTCTGAAGCCAGGGTCGTTAAGGATGCCGAAAACAGTGTGGTTGTTCTCCGCAAAGTCCGCTGGGCGCCTGATGTCGTGCAAGGGACATCTCTGGGCTTTCAGCAGGGCCGGTAAGAGCCTAATGACGAGCAAGTCGGGGACCTTGAAGATCGCGAATACGAGTACCAAGAGCGCCACCAAGCCCTTCGCGAGCGACTGTATCGTGCGACGCTTCTTTGCAGCCGCGGGCAGCTTTTCCAACGAGCCCGCGGCGCGCTGTTCTTCGTGGTCTGGTGCCAATCCTTTCATTTGCCTACCGGTGTTCTGTAGTGCGAGGGGGCTCTGGGCGTCGTGACGCTAGGCGCCAGCGCGACGCCCGCTATATATACTGGAGGCGCCTGGGGCGCCGTTCACGTGCGCGGCCTTCTATCAGTGCATCCCAGACAGAGTAGCGGCGGACCGCTGATAAGAGGCCACCGGCCGCCATGGTGGCGCCTGCGGCGCGCGGGAGCACTGTCGTGCGCCACCGAATCGCTCCTCTCCACCACACGCTCCACCCGCGGCGCACCCACGACCCATCGTACCCATCGTTCATCCCTGTCGCTAAACACGTCGCCATCGTTTCCAGCCAATTACCCGCCAGATTCTCCTGACAATGCTCCCGCCGGTAAACATTCCTCTTCGGGCTCGCTCACAATAGATCCCGCTGCACGATGAGTCCCGAGTCGCGCTCCCACAAATCGCGTCCTCGCCCAAAAAACTTCATAATGAGACGCAAACTCGTTTTGTGCACCCCTTCCCCATTGTAGCGCGTCAGTATTCTCGCCTAAAACAAGGGGTGATGATGTACCACAAATTTGTTTGACGTGGTAATGCGCTTTGACGAGTTGCACTATACATTTCCTTATTCTTGCGTGTCTCTACATAGATTGTTATGTCAATAGAATAGGCGGTTGGAAACGACACGTTCAAATCACCCAATAAGAGAAGCGAAACCAGAGTGATGAATGCCCAAGGAATCTTGCGACCTTTTAAGGCATAGGGCCAAGGCTTCATGCAAAAATGTAAACTTGTTGTTAGGTGTATATATATATATTCAAAAAAGTACATAGTAAAAATTAGCAACGTTTATATAATTTTTATAAAGTGAAAAGCAGGTGGATAACCCATATAGAAACACAGCAGTTTCAGTGAATAGTTCGTGCTGAGAGATTCGACATTGAATTAGATTTGAAAGAAGTGATCGTTTATTCTCGAAGAAAACAAATATCTAGAAGAAAAACAACAAGCGATATCCGACCCCGAAACACAGCGGTTAACATATCGATACAAAAACAGAAAAAAAGTGATAATTCTACTATAAGCTAAGAAAGAAGTAGTTATTTCCAGGTACATTCCCAGCGAAATAGCGTATTTCTTGACCAGTCAAAAATTTAAAAAAAAAGAGACTCAAGAAGACATTTGCGTATCCTAATCGCGTCCATTCCTTTCTTCTGATACCACGAAGACCGCCATTGCCACTCGTTCAATCGGCGTAGAAACAGACTTTAGCTTTCAGATTTTCGAAAACAACAAACATGAAGTTTAGTACCGCCGTCGTCGCCATGTTGTGCGCATCCGTCGCACATGCAGTACCTTACAAGAGGTTCGACAACTCGTCCGAAGACTCGACCGTGACCATCGACAAGTACAAGACCATTACTTTGTCGTCGACCACCATGACTGTCCCCGACACGTCGTCGGCGCAGGTCAAGGCTGCCACCTCCGATGCTGCGGCCTCTGCCTCGTCGAGCGACGTCACCAGCACCGTGACCGCGTACCTGACGATCTCGTTGTCTGACGGAAGCCACAGCACTGTTCCAGTTGGCACTTACACCACCAAGAACAACGCTGCTGCTGCCACCGATGGTACCACCACTATCACCAGGTACACCACCGTCACTCTGAAGAGCAAGAAGACCACCTCCGCCGTCGCAACCACCACCTCGACTGGCGCTAAGGGTGCATGCACTCCTTCGACCGTCACCGTGACAGTCACCAAGGGTGCCAACGGACCCTCTGCCTCCACCGACCTGCCATCGTCCACCATCACCTTGACCCTGACGCTCACCACATCCTACCCAGTCCAAGCCACCTTCACCCACAACAACCTGACCACCACCATCACCAGTTACGTTCAAGTAACCTCCACCCAAACCATCACCACTGCCACCGCAGCCCCCTCTTCTGCTAAGAAGCTGTTCTCCGGTGCTGCTGCCAAGAACGGCACTTTTGTTGGTTCTGCCGCTCCTCTGGTCTCACTGTACGGAGCTGATGACAGAAAGAGAGGCTTCCTCTACTTATAATCTTGTTGATTCCTTGATTTCTGCAAATTCCTTAGTGGCCGATACAACGTTTACGTCTGATGCTATGTGATGGTTCTTTTTTTTTCCTTCGCATACCACCAGTGTTATGTACTTTGTTAGGTTTCATATAGCTTCAGTTGGTCGTCGTTGCAGTGGTCTTGAGAAGACTCATGGCAACCGAATTAAAACTGGCTTGGAGGATTTGTATGCTCTTTGCTACATCTCTACTCATATCTATGTGAATTTGACGTTGGAATTAACAATTTTTCTGTTTCCCTTCTTGTAGTTCGTTTATGTATTTTTCTATTTTGCACTGTTAGTAATTAATCTACATTATGTTTCTAATGCTATCCTTCTATAAAATTCTAATTTCTTTTCACATCTGAATGCTACTCGGGCTCGTTGATGAGAGGGTAAATAAAATGCAGTTGTGTTTTTTGTTGTCTGAGAATGAAAGAAATACGCGTTCTTGAGTGTGTATATTTTTATATTCCATTTTCTTTTGTTCAATTGATAGCGACTCACAACAACACCATCGTCAGCAACATCAATTTTTTTGAGTTAATTGAGTAGTATATACCATATCTACTTACGAATAGCTGTATCTAAGAGAAAGATATCGATTAGTTTTTGTCCGATTTTACAGGAAACGTAAAAAGTTATTTTTTTTTCTCTTTTCTGACTGTCAAAATCAGTTAAGAGCATCTGATTGTTGTTTCCATTGAGAGAAATCGGCAATTGAGCTAAAGTTGTTGTTATTTTAGACATAGGTACTAGAATTATCTGCGACGAAGTTGGAAAACTTGTCTGGTGGGAGCTTTGATTGCCACAAAGGACAAGAGCGAGCAGAACGACACAGCGGCACAGCGGCACAGGGGTGGTATCAGCAGAAAAAGGCGTCCAGTGTTGCTCCATGACTTCACCGCTCCATTTTGATGGATCCGTTACCATGGCTGAGGGGGACAGACTCTCTCCCATCAAGTTACCAGGCGCAGAAATCAAGCCGATGAACGCGCCAGCGGCTGATCTCTTGGCCAAGCATCCGCACGGTTTGAAGGCCAAGCACATCAACAGAAGGAATACGATTCACCACACAGGAGACAGCAAGGCGTTGGAAACGCCTCTGACTCAGAAGGTGACTGACCCAGAGAAAGGCTCTGATCGCAGGTTCCCGCTCACGTCTCCCCGAATGCATTACGAACCAAACTTAGAGTCGCTTAGAAAGGCCAAGGCAAAGTTTAATAATAGGGTGTTTGAACTTAAGTCGCCTAGAACCTATAGAAGTCCCTCCAATAAGGAGAACATAGGGGCTTTGAAACAGAGAATTAAAAGGGCAAGCGGTAGTGATGCTTCCAGCGTCGCCAACTCTTCTTTTTCGCAGAAAAGTCTTTTTGAGTCGTCACCTATCAAAGCTGGCTCTCCAGTACAGAACGCAGAGTTGAGCGCCTCGGATCTCCAACAGGATTTCCACTTTTCAGGACTGTCTCTCAAACGTGGTGCTGATGGTGATCTGGAAAACCTCAGGTACAAAATTTCCAAGATTGTTACAAATGCAAATGACTCGGACAATGATACTCAAGAAAGCGATCACGGTATTCCTGACACCGACTGTGACCAAGATCAAGATGAAAACGAGGAGGCTAATAACCTGATACAAATTGACGCCGTCTTCAGTAGAGAGGATATCGTCACGCGTTTAAGCAACTCACATTCGCCAAGAAAGCTAGAAGAAGTGGGTACTGTGGAAGATGATGATACAAGTGAAGTCATCACATCAAACCAAAAGCAAAATAATGTTACTGCTACGAAGGGCCTTGAACCTGAGGTTACTCAGGTCACCAAAATAATCCGCTCTATTAATCAAGAAAACTACATAACACCAGAAAGATATACTGAACCGAGAGCTAAAAGCCCTGCTACATCACAACACCACCGAATCGCTCAAATCAATTCAGGACAACATGATACGAAAATATCCACCAGTCCTTTGAAAAATCACAAGGTCTCGTCATTATCGAAAACCGTTGAAACATCTGGTTCGGATACCAACAATTATGAAGAACAAGATTCTGGCCTGGATGCGGAAGGATCTGTGGACGTATTAATGTCTCCAAACTCAAGACCTGTCTTCTCTTTGAATCATGTGCGGAAAATTGAAATGGGTCAAAGCAAGGAGTTGGAATCATTAGAAGAAATAATAAATCAAAAGAACATAGAAATTTTAAAGTTTTCTGAGGAGTTGTCTTCAACAAACTCCAAGTTCCTCCTATTTGACCTGAAAATTAAAGAGCTTAAGCTGAGCCGTAGGAAGCTCTTGGCCAATGAAGAAATTTTGAACATCCAGCTTGCTCACTCTGAAAAGGAATTGACCCGTCTAGCCAAAAAAGTCATACACGAAGAGAAGAAAGTCAAGAGGCTAAATGAAGAAAGTGCAAAGTCAACAATCGACTTGAAAAATGCAAACGAAAAGCTTGAAGAAGTAGAGAAAGAAAAATTATCGCTAGAAGCTATGGTATCTGCTTTGGAAGCTGAGTTGCGTTCAGTGAGGTATTCTTACCAAGAATCGATTTCGAAGATATCCGATTTGGAGCTGAACTTAAAATATAAAATCACTGAGAATGAAGACTTGGTGAAGGCAAAATCAGAGTATTCTGAAAGAATAGAAAGCCTCTTGAAAGACAAAGAGGAATTAGGCAAAGATAATGAAAGACTCGGGAATGATAATAGAGGGCTAGAAGATATAAATAGCAAACAGCAAGAATTATTAGATGAGCTTGATAATCTAGAAACTTTGGCAAAGGACAAAATTGGCAAGTTGGAAGCGGCACTTGACAGTAAAATTCAAGAACACCTTTCTGTGGAAGATCAGTTAAGAAAAGCCCAGGAGAATCTTCAGAATAGCGCCGAAGAAAATAAGCACTTATCGGGCCTTCTAGATGATACTCAATCAGAATTGAGGAGCTTAAGGGAGCAATTTGATGAGGGAATTGAGTTGCGTGCAAATCTTGAAGCAAAAGTTAAGATACTAGAAGATGATCTAAATGACTCTCATAACCAGCTCGATGAAGCTCGAAGCGTGATACAAAGATCAAAGTTTGACTTAGAAGAATCAAACTCTCGTCATGCTGTTCTATTCTCAGAGATAGAACAGCTAAAATCCGCTAATAGTGAGAAAGACGAAATTATAACTGGTGATACGAAAAAACTAAATGAGTTAATGAGCAAGGTCAACCAGCAGAAGAATACCATTGCAGAATATGAGAAGAACCATTCACAGTCTGTAGAGAAGCTTGAAAAATCCGAGTCTAAGAAAGAAGAGTCGCATCTACACAAGGAGATTGAAGCGTTGAAAAAGCAAGTTTCAGAGGGCCAAGATAGAACAAACGCTAGAATTCAAGAAGTTGCCGAGCAGCTCTATCACGAATATTCCAAGAAGCATGAACTCAAAGTTAATCAAATCAGAGCCAGTTTCAAGAAGCAACTTGACAGTGTTAATATGGAAAAAAAAACTCATGCAAGAGAAGTCGAAAGTTACAAAAAGAAGTTGGAAACAGTCACATTGGAAAAAGATCAGCTATTGCGCTTGCTTGATGAATATAAGTCTGTATCTAATATCGACCGAAAAGCCTTAAGTCCAAAGAAAACTGCTGTCCCTAAATCACACAGGCACTAAATTCTTTTGTTAATAGATTAAAATAGGTAGTATATTGCTTTTGTGTAATTTTATTTTTAATTTAACTTGAATGTAACTCGATTGATTACTACTAGTCAAGAACTCATTCGTAATAAGTCGGTGCTATATATTTCAAAGCTCCAATTTGATAGAACGGGTGTCTAGACACATCAATTCAAGGCATTTTCATTAATAGATTGTTTGTTTTCGAAGGTTCTATACAAATTATTCATTGGAAGTTAAGGAAAATATGTCTAATGCGGAATCAAGTAAGCTATACGAAGCTATTATCGAAGAAGTCATAAGTGATTCAAGACAGGATTTTGAAGACAGTGGTATCGATGAGTCTACGCTTTTGGAGCTTCGTAAAATATGGTGTGAGAAATTAAGCCAAACTCAGGTAGCAAAGTTTTCATGGGACGAGGAGCAGAATAACCATGCTGCATACAGCTTAGGGGGGCAAGTACCCTCTATTTCTGATGATTCGGCGACTGCGGCTTTTGGTGGAGGATCGTTAGCTTTAGATAATGGTTCTGGTTTGGAATTGCCGAATATTAAAACTGATACCCTGTTAACGTATAATACTACGGCAGATTTGAATCATCCGTCAAGTGGAAGTGAAATACAGTTTCCAAATATAGACTCGGCACAGAGACAGGATTACGATGACAATGGTACTGGCCTTATTCTCCCTCGAATCAATCAATCAGATGGAAGCTTTGAACTTACCTTATCCACTGAGAATGGTGGCAACATATTGAAAGACATTAAGCTGAATCAGCAAACGAAAAGAATAGGTCAGTCCGATGGTCCGAATGATGATGATGAGGATGATGAGGATGACTTATTCAATGCTAGTGATGACATAAATTCAGATTTAGATGATGGCTTAGAGAGCGAAAAATCCGATGATGAGGATGCTGACCAAGAAGGACAGATAATGTTATGTTTATATGATAGAGTTCAAAGAGTAAGAAATAAATGGAAATCCAATTTGAAGGAAGGTGTTGCTAATATTAATGGAAAAGATTTTGTTTTCCAGAAGGCTACAGGTGAAAGCGAATGGTAATGTTTTCGCTTGTAATATTCATATAAGTATGAGGGACAATAAAAAATGATAGCTTCGAGGAAGCGGAAGAAGCAAAATTATTTGATAGAAGCTACTTATATGAGCTATAAATGTGTTTAAAACAATTACTGTATTAATAATTAAGTGCAAATATACATTTGTAAGAATTGAAGTTTCGACGTAAAATCATCCTTCGTTTGGTATTGACCCACCTTTCCACAGTCTATATTGTAGATCGAATAAACTATTATTGTTTTGGCAAAAAAAGAAAGTGACCGGATTAGAAGCTCGGGATATATAGGTCGAGTACTTCTCTTTTGCTGTCGTCGACAGGAACTGCACCTTGAAATAAGCAGTCAAAATCAACCAAAAATACAGACAAAACATCCAAAGAGATATTCAATGTAGGAACAAACACAATGCACATATTTCTCAAGTTCATTCTATTTGAGTTGCAATTCTTGATAACCTCTCGAAGAAATTTGAAAATCACATAGCACGCATTAAAATGGATATCGTCAACCTTCGAGGAATCATTCAAATAATCCCTAAAGATAATCGCCAAGGAAGATTTGGGGAAAGTAGGACCTTTTGCTTGAACGATATTTTTCAAATCCGAATATTGGCCACCACCCATGATAGGCGAAGGTAATTCCCTCAAATATGTTTTGAGTAAACCTGCTACGGTATGTATGTCAGGTTGTAAAGGTGACTCGAACAAGTCAATATCATAATGAGAATTGAATTCATCTTTAAGTTGTCTAATTGTAGATGCAGATCCACTCAATCTAAAAATTCCTTCCTCTCTAATTGCTCCGGATCTAATTAAAAAATCAATGCATCTGAAACATATGCTAGGAACCGCTCTATTATAGATGACGTTATTTGATAGTTCAAATGCTTTTCTGAGTTCCCTTCCAAATACCACATCAACTAGGTCATCCTCTAAATTCATTTGATCTAAATAATGTTGAAGATTTGATTCTTGTTGGTTTGAAGGTTGCTTCGACAAGGCACGATCATTATCCTGATTAGTTTCAGGAGCATTACCTTTCGATCTGAAGGTAAAAATGCTACGCATTTTGGCTTTCTTATTGTCTCTCATATCACGAGGATTTGAATCATCTTGTAGATTATTCAACGCTAGGTCTGAGTTAGAAGCATTGCTGTTATTACTGATCAGCAATGCAGATAACAGTCCATGAATTCCTAATTGTTGAGTCTTTCCAGAACTTGTGTTATCGCAGAACTCGGATGTAGTGAGTTCAGGTACTCCGCTTTCTTCGAATGCGGTTTCTGGAAGACTGGCTTCGTTGTCATTTAACTCGACTAGAGCATCGATCCATAAATCTCTTTCTTCGTCTGTTTCAGCACAGAAAAAGTGCTTTCCACCAGATGATATTTTCTTCTGTGATTCCATAATCAAAAAAGCATGTCTGTATCCTTTTTCCTCGGCTACTGAATCATTAGACTGTCTACCTATCTGGGCCCCCTTTAACTTGATCTGATCAATACATGGTCCGCCTGGGTAATCATATATTTCCATAGAAGGACCATCTGCTTGGCACCAGCGGATCTTCCATGAAGTTCCCAAGCCTTTGTAACGACGCGTCAAAAATCCTTCCTTTCTGGCACCACTTTTATAATCATCTAACGGGTTCACGAAATCCAAAGATAGATATCGACATATTCTATGTGTAATCATATGAGGAATATGTGGCATCATGAATATAGAATGGAAGTAATTTTGTAGCTGAACTCGGCGACTTTCGATCTTAGCTGGGTTTGTTGAAAGGAACGCACCTTTATCAGGGATGTAAGGTAAGCCAAAATATTCAATAATAGGCCTTATATCGTTATCGAAGGCAATGAGCTGTGCATATGACTTACGAATACGCCACATCTCCTTCATTGTAGCTTTATCGTTTACTGCTATTGTACAAACAGGGTCTTCCTTTTTTAGGTTTGAATTTGGTCCTATGGTGCTAACTACAGTTAGCACGATGGTGTGGAAGTCTTCTGGTTTCACGAATAAAGTAGTTTCATCATCTTCCGGTCTTGGAGTATGTATAACCTGGAACTGTGTATTGCTCGTATTGGACAGGTACTTTGAAGAGTCTAAGGTATTGTTCTCCCCCACAGTTGGGGTCTTGAGCAAATCACTGGAATATCTCGAAATATTGTCAGTGCTTTTGTTGTTGAATTTCTGATACAGGAATGCCTCTGGAGTAGAGGGCACTCTTTTATTAATCAATTGTTCCGAATAGCTGTATTGAGAGGTAGTTTGTGTTAAAGGAGAATCAACCTTAGAGTTATTAGCCAAAGATGATTGAGTTGACAATTGGTCTGTCGAGCTGTACTTTTTTTGCTCTGAATTTCCACTTGTAAACGGTGATTTCAAGCTACTTGCAGATTCATTAGATAACTCACTTGTTGCATTCTTTTGTTGAAGGGAAGATGGTAATCGTATGCGTGACTTGAAACTTGCCACTCCAACAGAGGCCGGTGAGCTGTTAGATTCGCTGGATTCCTCTATAAGACTTGTTTTCGAATTGTCTATAGGCAAATTTTTTTCTGCCTTTCGATCCTCATTCTCTATCCATTGTTTCTGCGTGGGTTTCTGAGTCACTTGTATCGTGCTCGATGATGTATCATGGACATTCAACTGTTCAGGTCCAGCTGTGTCAGATGCTTCATCTATAGTCTCATAAAATGATATTGGTTTAGTAGCAGGGCTCTGATCATAGTCAGAGTACACAGAAGAACGGTTGGATTCCAAATCTCGCAGTTCACTCCCAGTTTTCTTATGCATATTGAGCACGGGTGATACCACCACTGGTTCCTCTTTCTTCTCCAACGCACCCGCCTGCTTTCTTCTCGTGGATCTTTCAGGCACAGCTGTCTCCAAGTCATAAGACACGCCCGTATTATCACTATTACCTCCATTGAGAATCAAAGACGTGGTATTACTAAGTAGTGGTATCCCATTAGCCTTCAATTGATCCTCCAAGATACCTATCACCTTGGATTGCCGGCTAACTAAATCTTGTAGCTCTTTATTTTCTTCTATCAACCTTTGAACTTCTTTATTGTTCACTGAACATTCTTCCGTATATCCATAACTTGAATTGCTATGTAGTTCTCCTAATTCAACATTCTTAATCCTTAGCCCATCTATTAAATCAATATTCTTCGACTCTGTCATATTGATCGACTTATTACGTTATTATTTCTTTCAAGGCTTTAATGACTTTTCATTTACTTCTATTATAACATTTAATTGACGAGGTTCAAAGTAATCGCGCTCATTTGTGATAGTTTTGTCAAACGGTTTACAGTATTTAAATGCCTTAACTAACTATAAACTTAAGTAATAAGACAAGGTAAAGGGATATGAATATATATGGATGATTGTAGTGTCGCTGGTGTGTTGGTGATGGTGTTGAGGTAAAAGTGGCGATGAGAATTTTTCAGTAAGAATGTAAGTTGAAGTGGAACTAGGGCTCTTTAGGAGAAGTAGACCTATCCCTCTCCTTCTGAGCCAACGCTAATTTCTTGTAATATGCCCTAGTGTGTCTAAGTACTTTTCTCGAGTCGTTTGGGTCTTTTTTAAGAGGGGATGGGGATGCCAAATATGGCTCCTTCTCAGCTGCCTCTGCCAATTCCTTTTCCATTTTCAGTAATGTTTTGCTTTCCTGTGAAGAATGTCTGGAATTGTTCTCTTCCTCAAAGTGATGCATGTAGTTAGAGGCCAATATAGCGTTGGGGATCATAGACCTCCCGAGCTTGATGACTTCGTTCGCCCAGATCGTGACGTCGGTCTGTGGCTTCTTATATGGTGTCCAGGACTTTTTACATCCCTTCACAAGCTCCTTGGCGACCATTTCGCTGCCCCAGGTATTGTTCCATAGTAATGTGTCATCCAAGCTGTTCTCTATTGGGTTATTCGTCAATCCGATTAGGTGCGAAAACACTCCAGTGGTCAACGCACCATCGGAGTAGCCACCCTCCATGAAAGATATAAGCTTACCGTTGGTATGGATCTTTGCTAGCTTCACGGCGTCCTTCGCGAACGTCGCATAAAATGATGTTGGAACATTAATACCGTGTCTTTGCATTTGTGGGTTCTCGTACTCCAGCGCATCGAAACCAGCAGATATGATAATCAATGGTTTGAAAGGAGGGGGCGGCGAAGGCTTCTCCACCGGTGAATGATAAAGATGGGGCCGGAAAATATACTTGTTATATTTTGATAGTTCGGTTAAGTATTCCTGATACTCTTTTTCGTACTTCCTTTTGGCCTGGTTAAGAAACTGGTTTGCCCTATTGAGTATGTTCACGTACTTTGTCAGATAATGCTTGTAAAACTCCTCTTCTGTCGACCACTCCTGCAAGTGAACATTCCAGATGTTAATATCATGGTCCATAACGCAAATTGACGCATTGACGATATTTTCCTTTGTTGCAAATCCAGTCTCTGTGGGATAAGATTTTATATCATGCAATGAAAAGTAGCCTACCTTGGGATAGGACACTCTAGATTTGCCAAATTCGTCTCTCTCGGTGGAGGTCTCATTTTCTTCTTTTCCAAAGTCGCCTGAAAATCCTGCTCGCTCCATACAAATATCTTGGGAGCCATCTCCATGATGCAAATCGATATCTAAGATAGCACAATGCGTAATTCCATAATATTCGTAAGCATATTCTATTGCTACCTGGACATTGTTGAGCAAACAAAACCCACTGGGTAAAGAGGCGTGACAATGATGACCGGGAGGTCTGATCATAGCAAATGCCAAATTGTAACTGTCATGTTTGTCTTTGAAAAGGGAATCCACAGTGGTCTCTATGGTACCTATAGATCCCTCCAAAGCAGTGATAGTTTTCGGAGTCAAATAAATGTCACCTGTGTTCCAGTCTTCCGGGACCTCAAGTTTCTCTTGCAACAATTTATCATACGAAGACAAGCATAGATCGTAGAGCATGGAAGGCCATTTTTTACCGTGCACTTTGGTGACGTAAGGTGCAAAAAGGTCGCCTCTCTTCGTGCTGTTGACTACCTTATAGAAAAATGGATACATTGTTATCGCCGCCGATACTCCGATGCTTGCGGCCAACAATCTTTGAGGGCGCTCGAATATCGTAGCCAAGTAGGACTTGCTGACCCAGGTTCTTCCAAACGCATGTTCGGCAGAGAATGGGGACACCACTACCAATGTCTTGTCTGTCTCCTTGGCGAACCGGGGTGACTCTTTCAGAATATGTCCATTTGAGTTGAGAAACTCAGTAAACGTCTTGGTGAACTTCGTCAACGAGAGGTCAATGTACGGCGATGGCGCAAGCGCCTTCTGGTACCGCCTCTCCTTCGAGCGCAAAACCTCGTCCACGAGCTTTTTGCGTCCCGCTGCAACCTCCCGCTTGTCTTTGACGCGTTCCTTGGTGTTTATGTTGGCGCTCTCTTCCTCCTCTCTTTCATCTTCCTCATATATATCGGCAATCGTCTGATCTCGAATGTAGTTCGATAATGTGTTGTTGTATGTGTATACCGTGTGATCAATGGACAAGTCTTCCGTCTCAACGACATCATTTGACGACGGCTTAATAGTAAGTGTTGATTCAAACTGCGAAATCAATGATTCCTCACTGTCGTCTCTTTCATCATGATTCCGTACTCTGGACATTATACTCCTTCGTTGGATATATTTCCCCTACTATATTCCCTTCTTCTATACCTCAGTGCCTTAAATACCAAAACTTGCTAATTATTGTACTTTGCTTCGATGCGTAATGTGCGTTGAGAAAGAATTTTGATGATGCTTTGTTTGGGTTTCTATATTCGTGCCAAATCTGGATAACCGGTAAATTGTTATTTTGAAACTACGACAAACAAAAAAATACAATATAATGATACGTCTATTAGTACATGGTAAAGCATAGTATGAATGTTTTGTAGGAATGAAGGATCATTCTGGGAGGGCGAAACTGTAGAGGTCTCTGAATGAAAAAAAAGGTAGGCCCTTAATACCTTTGCGAAAGCAAGCTGGGGTTTATGTCCTGGGTCAATCTGGGAGTCTCGCCAACATTGTGTCTATTTTTTCTGATGACATTTTCTATAAAAGCCTCACCTGCTTTGTAGGAGGACCTGACCAAGGGACCACTTGCCACGTACAAGAAGCCCATCTGGAGGGCGGTGTTTTTCCAGTACTCGAACTTCTCGGGCTTTACGTAGTCGACCACCTTCATGTGTCTCTTTGTGGGGCGCATGTACTGGCCAAAGGTCACGACGTCGCACTTGATTTCCCTCAAGTCCCTGAGGGTCTGGAGAATCTGGTCATCGGACTCGCCAAAGCCAAGCATGACGGACGTTTTCGTGACGAGCGTGGGCTTGACCTCCTTCGCTCTTCTCAACACACTCAAGGACTGCTGGTACGCCGCCCTTCTGTCTCTGACGTGGGGCGTCAAGTCTTCCACTGTCTCGAGGTTGTGGGCGTACACGTCGAGGCCGGATCTCGCTAGCACAGACACCATATCGAGGTCTCCGCGGAAATCACCACTCAAGACTTCGACCAATATATGCGGCGCCTTCTGCTTTATCTTGCGCACGGTCTCCGCGAGATGGTTGGAACCTCCGTCTGGCAAGTCGTCTCGGTCGACAGTGGTGAGCACCACGTATCCCAAGCCCCATCTGCTGATGGCTTCCGCTGTGTTTTCGGGCTCCTGGGGATCGGGCTTGGAGGGGCTACGGTTGGTCTTCACCGAACAAAACCTACACCCTCTCGTGCAGGTGTCTCCCAAAAGCATGATTGTGGCGGTTGCCTCGGACTTCTTCCCTCCCCAGCACTCGCCTATGTTAGGGCACTTGGCCTCTTCGCAGACGGTCGCAAGCTTCAACTCCCGCACATCCTTCTTCAAGTCGTTGTACGACTTCCCCTTGGGGATGGGGACCTTCAACCACCCCGGTAACCTCTGGTTCGGGTCGCTTCTCGCCGCCTCGAGCGGATCCAAGACCATCTTGGACGCCTTCCCGCTCACAAAGTCGTCGAATGAAGGTCCCTTGTTCAACGTATCCGAAAACACCGTCTTCCGTCTCCTGCTCTTTGGTTTCTCCTCACCAACCTCGCCTGAGTTGGCGGTTGCTAGTGTTCGAGATACCCATCTGGTCTTACCTACAGACCTCTTTGAAATATTGCTCAACGTTATCATACCGACACACCGTCTACCACTCTTATATCTGTCCTGATTCTGGCTGTGTTCTGTTCGTTCAGCTACTTGAAGCTGCAATGAAGCGATCTATTTACTATTAAGCGTATCTTATATGAGAAGAGTTATTTTATTTCTAATGATACTCAGAAAAGCCCTACTCAGCTTTTGTGTCACTGATCGGGGTCACTGATCGGAGTCGATTTTTTATTTAGGGCCTAGTAATAGTACAAGCAGAAGAGATGCTATATATTAGAGTAAACGGTGGATGGTGTCATCTCTGAACAGACTGAGGTTGTCGAGGTTGTGCCACCACTTGAACAAGAAGGTATGACAGATGAGCTTGAACCAGGGAGTGAAGACCAAGGACTTGTCGTTGAACATGGCCTGCAAATCTTGCTCGCTCACGTACTTGTGGTCTTTAACCTCGTTGGGGTTAGCGCTGATGTGTAGGTCTTGGGAGGTTTTGAGAATCAAGATGTAGTCTATCTCGTGTTCTCCCCATTTGGGGTCTGCGCCGCTGCCGCTCTTGTAGTGGATTCTGGTGAGGTACTCGATGTCGTCTAGAGATACTTCAGCGGGCGGGACGCCGAGCTCGTGCTCGAGCTTGCGCTGGGCGGCCCTTTTGGCGCCTATGACGCCGGCAGCGAGGTCTGTGGTCTTGTGGCCATCGCGAGCACTAACCCCGAGCTCGTCGCTGAAGCAGAGTGGGTGCGAGCAGCACGTATTGGTCCACATCCCGGGGAACGTGATCTTCTCGTCGGCCCTCTGCTGCAAGAGGAGCCTGTTGTCCTTGTCGAACACAAAGATCGAAAATGCCCGGTGCAACAACCCGTTCTCGATGTTCTTCATGATGTGGCACAACTTCTTCGTCCCGGCCCCGACCGGCCGGTCCTCGTAGTCCAACACAATACAGAGCTCGTCCATGAGCTTTATCTGCTCCGTGTCATGGCCCTCGAATAGTGTGTCTTCGTTATCATCGCCGCTGCTTCCCTCAGACTTGGGCACTCCGCTTATGTGCTTCATGGCCGTCACGTCCGGCCATCTCTCCAAAATCTTTTCTCCCGACAACCCTTTCACAAGCGTCTCATACTCGTTCATTTTCAAAATGATTAGTCCTGCTTCTATTCGATCTGCCTCTGTTCAGCTCGTTTAAAAACTTTTTGTTTAACACCTAAACGACGCGACTGTACTGAAATAATGGTCCTGTAGGAAACCCTTGCTCAAACTTGTCCGTATCACGACGTTTATGAACCCTTCGGATGCCCCTATAGCTTCTTCTGGCTCTTATATAAACCTCTTTAGTGCCCTTGGAGGTCGAGAACCTAGTCAAGTGTGTAGATTTATAGTCTATTGCAGTTTAGAAGTGGAAAATGATGAAAAAAAAAATCGCCATACCGAATTTTGTCGTTAAGCCCTATGCGAAAAAATTTCCAACGTCGACAGTGGAAATTAAGAATCGCCCAATAATCACTACAGTGAAGCAAAGCGATAGTACTAGTGGCAAGGCAAGATTTCGCAGGTAACAGATAAGGAGATCATGAGCAGTGTAGTCGAGAAGCCAGCGGTCCGTGTGCAAAAAAAGTTCATCAAGCGTCCGGATGACAAGGGCATGAAGCAGGAGATTGAAAAATTGAAGGAGGAGATCAAGAAGTTGGACTTGACGAACAACGAGATCAATGCGCAATTGAACAAGGTTGTCACGAAGCCCGAGGTGGCGGAGAGACGCAAGGAGTTGCAGAAGGAGTTGAAGGGAGTGATTGAGAAGCAGGGTAGCATCAAGAGCGAGAGAAATGCGGTGTTGGAGCAGATCAAGACGGCCGAGGCCACGCTCAAGAGGAAGATCGGCGAGATCCAGGCACAGACGTCGAAGCACAGCTTCAAGAACGTGCAAGAGATCGACGCCAGGGTTGCGTACTTAGACCAATTGGTCGATGCCGGCGACTTGAAGTTGGCGGACGAGAGAAGATTCGTCAAGGAGATGAGTGCGTTGAGAAAGTTGCGCAAGGACTTCGGAGCCATCGAGAAGGACCAGGAGCAGGTCGACCAGCAGAAGGCCAAGGTTGCCGAGTTGAAGAAGAAGTTGAACTCGATTCAGAACAAGGAGGTCCAGAAGGAGTTTGAGAGGATCCAGAAGGAGTTGGACGAGATCAACGACGCCAACAAGGGCGTGGTGTCCAAGAGAAACCTGTTGTTCACCAAGAGAAACGAGATCAAGAAGTCGAAGGACGAGAAGTACGGCCAGATCAGAAAGTTGAGATCCGACTTTGACGCTGAGTTTGACACGTTCAGAAAGCTTCTCGCCGAGGAGAGGAAGAAACTGGAAGAGGAGCAGAAGAAGCAGCAGGAGATCGAGAAAAAGAGAAAGAGAAAGGAGCACGCCGAGAAGGAGTTGGCTGATGCCTCCGTCGCAGCTTTCACCGACGAGATCAACTCCATCCACACATTGTTGGCTTACTTTGATCCTTCCTACGTCAAGCCCCAACCAAAATCGACTTTGCCAGCTGCCTCAAACGGCTCTGCTGCTGGTAGCGCTTCCTCCGGCAGAAAGATTGAAATGCCCGATGATGTCGTCGTCGTCAGAAAGGAGCAGGAGTCCTTCTTCGAGGGCTCAAAGGGTAAGAAGTCGAGCAAGGCCAAGAGGTCCAAGGCCAAGAACTTCACTGTCGAGCCAGACATTATCGTATCCTTGAGTAACTTGAACATCCCTCTTCCAACTCAGGCTGACGATCTTCCCAAGACTATAGAAACATTGAAGGAGACCTTGAGCGCTCTCGAAGATAAGCAAGAGGAACAGACCAAGGTTAACATTGAGAAGGCCAAGGCCAGAATTGCCAAACTTGAGGCCGAGGAAGCTTCAGATGTCAGCGATGCCGCTGCACCAGAACTGTCTGAAGCATAATTCACAGATATAGCACTTGCTTTTTATATACTACATCACTGTAGAATCTCCATAGGAGATTTAGAATATATCATTATTTCGAGCCATCTGTGCGATTACAGTGTGCGATGAGCACATAAAAAAATCTGGACATTATTGTATTTTCAACATCGTAAAACATTGAAGCATGGGAAAAAAGGGAGACAGTAGAAAAGAGGTGCCTACCAAAGTACCTTCGAAAAAGCCATCGAGCAGAAAGTTTGCCCTTTGCATACCGTCTTCCATCATCTCTGCTTCCAATGCGAGAAACTTGGAGCAAATCACATATATTGCATACCAGGTAGCCAAGGCTGCTACTATGTACAATGTGGTCGAGGTCGTGATATTGGACATACCATCACCCGAGAAAAAGGAAGAGATTGCTGAGCGAGATGCTACTAAGGTTGTACTGTTGAGCAGCGATAAGGGGGGAAAGAAAACCAAGTTCAACTTGGCGGACGACGAAGTCACACAGTCTCAAGGAAAGAAAGACGAAGAGATGGAGAACGGAGGCAGCAGGTCCAGCGGACATTCAGCAGATGTCAACAATGGCTTGTTATTTGCGACCCTCCTCCAGTTTTTCATGACCCCACCGTACCTCGTGAACGCAGTCTTTGGAGGCAGCGACTTCTCGTCTAAACTCAAATACGCCAAAAAGCTCCCCAAGATAAGTACATTGCCATTCATGAGCAACAACAACGTGCTCGAAGACTTCAAAGAGGGCTTGACTGTGCCCAAGAAGGCTTTGAAGATCAAAAAGAAGAACAAGAAGCCCGTGTCCAGAAAATTCAACTCCACCAAGTTCGTCAACATAGGCCTGGATGCGCCGTTGATGCTCAGTCTGGAGGTCCCAATCAACGTCAGAGTCACGGTCGACATCAAGAACAAGAAAGTCGTCTCTCCCGCACAGGCCTACGGAGTAGCTGGGGCAAACCTGGCCTTCGGCTACCATGTACGTTTCTGCAAGAAGTTCAGTGCTGTTTTTACCGAATGCTCTATCCCTACAGGCTACACACAGACCATCTTTGTCAGGTCGGACGACTACTTCTCTTCCTCTGCAGCGGCCGCAAGCAACCTCCCTCTCGCCCAGAGCTCCTCGATCCCATCCGATGGAACCATATTGCTCGTGCTTGGAAACATCAAGGACTTCGACTACAGCTTCAGCCTCGACAAGCAGTCCTTCCCTTCGTTGGAGTCCGCTGCCCAGTTTTTCGATGGTTGCTTGCCTGTTCCAGACTCCATTCACATCGAAGATGCTGCTTTGATAGCGTTGTCCAAGCTCTCTGAATAAGCAGTTTTCAGCTGCCCTTTTTTCCCGTCTTGCACCAGCACTACACTCGAGTCTAGTTTATGTATATACTGCCTACTTCTTAATAGCCATGCCCTCTAACGTCCCGATGTCCTGTAGTACCTTCTATCTATTCTTCTGGTGGTCTAGACTCTGTACTCTCATTTACGCGTGATGCGTCTTAATACTAGAACTACTAAGTAAATATGAGAATGGGGAACATCTTCTAAAATTAGCCAATTTCTAGACTTGTGAAAGTTGGATCGATTTGTGGGCATTCAGCGACTTTCATAAACAAGAAACAAACTCATTCTTTTTTCATAGTGATATAAGACTTCGTTCGTTTGAAAGAAAGTAAAGACACAAGGATGCAGTTTAAGACATTAAGTGTATTTGCAACAGCAGTTGCAGCCGCCTCGGCTATTGGAGATGTATGTATCAACATGATTTCTGAGCAAAACAAAAACAGGCAACGGTAGGAAAAATAAGATTTACTAACAAAAGAACAGCTTGCGTTCAACTTAGGTGTCAAGGACAACTCTGGTAACTGTAAGGGAACTGAAGAGTACAAGTCTGACTTTTCGAAGTTGCTGCCTTACTCCAAGGCTGTGAAGACCTATGCGGTTTCCGACTGTAACACTTTGCAGAACTTGGGACCAGCGGCTGACGAGGCCGGCTTCGAGCTTTTCCTTGGTATCTGGCCCAACGACGACGCTCACTTCCAGGCTGAGAAGCTGGCCTTGCAGCAGTACTTGCCAAAAATCTCCAAGAAGACTGTCAAATACTTCACTGTTGGTTCGGAGGCTTTGTACAGAAAAGACATGTCTGCCTCCGACTTGGCCAGCAGAATCGACGAGGTCAAGTCCTTGTTGAAGAACATCAAGGACAAGAACGGGGAGTCCTACTCCTCTGTTCCTGTCGGTACTGTCGACTCCTGGAACGTTTTGGTCGACGGTTCCTCTCAACCTGCCATTAAAGCTGCAGACTTTGTCTTCGCCAACGCCTTCTCGTATTGGCAAGGACAGACCCAGAAGAATGCTTCTTACTCCTTCTTTGACGATATCATGCAAGCTTTGCAGACTATTCAGACTACTAAGGGTGAGACTGACATCACCTTCTGGGTCGGTGAAACCGGTTGGCCATCTCAGGGCTCCCACTTCGAGAGCTCTCAACCATCTGTTGACAACGCTGCTCATTTCTGGCAAGACGGTATCTGTGCTCTCAGAGCATGGGGTGTCAATGTTGCTGTTTTCGAGGCTTTTGATGAGTCTTGGAAGCCTGACACCAGTGGTTCAAACGATGTTGAAAAATACTGGGGTGTTTTCGATTCCAAGGGAAGTTTGAAGTACTCTTTGAACTGTGGCTTGGGTAAATAATCTTCAAGCCAGTACCAAAACAAGCTCATATATGATACCCTTTACTGAGCTTTTGTGATAACATTTTCTTTTCGTATTCTATACTAAAAAGTTCTTTCTTGAATATTTCATATTAGCCCTTTTTGGTTAAGATTTATTAACTTTTTCTATATTCTTCCAGTAAATAAAATTATCATGGTTGATGTTCAAATATATTATGCCACTGACTTATTGAATAATGATAAGCGTAAACCTACATCGGTTTAAGTACTGAAAATAAAGATGATATGAGTATTTAGTTTTGACACGTAGATTTCATTGCATGGCCAGTTACTCAGTTTTGATTTCATGTTGAGAGAGGATATACAGTAAACTCATAGTTACGACGACTGAAGCCTTGGACAAAATACAAAATAGCAACCAATGGCCCGAGTTTTGTGAGTTTGTTGCGTCCTATAGGTCAAGGCGCAAAACGAGCTTTGAAGCTTATTAAAGTAGAGTGTCGGAAAGTCTTTCAACAGACCTTTCAACGATTCGGCTAAGATGTTTAAAAGCGCTATCTTGAAACAAATGCTTGCATTGGGAAGTTGGGGGTAAAGAGTACTTCGAAAACTGGGTCCTATTGTTACGAGACCTGGACTTGTTCAAGAAGCAGACGACTAGATAAGGATAAAGGGAATAATGCATAAGTAATACCCGTATAAAATATAGACAGACGTGATACTAAGAAAGATAATAGGTTTAGCCTGCTGCAAAACTCTTCATTTGCCGTTACATTTTGAGTATTTCGCAACCTATTGTAAAGGGCTTCATACAATCTGCAGATTATGATAGTTCATTTAAAAACTTCAGCAAAGCAGCCAAACTGTTCCAAGCAGGTTGTCTTTAAAGTAACTCTCTCAAAAGTGCCTGTTGTTGTAGTCTTTTTTTTGGATATAATGCTCTTTATCCCATAAACATGTTGAAGTTCAAATTCTTCAAAATTTAATCAATTCTGTAAATATGTTCAGCTGCTGAGCAATTGAAGTATTCAGGTTCTAATTCTTTTTTGAAAAATATCATGATAAATATCAAATTACATAGGGTTAAATAGAAGCTTAGAATTACTTATTATATAGCTTTACATATCCCAATAAGTGTAACGGTAATATGTGAATTAAAAAGATTTACATATAGGGCCTAAATTAAAAACAGCAAGAAGAACATAAGACTTCGTGGCCAAGCTGGTTAAGGCGTGCGACTGTTAATCGCAAGAGCGTGAGTTCAATCCTCACCGAGGTCGTTTTTTTTCCACTCTAAGTATTTTTATTGATTTCGCAATACATGAGTTTCGAATATACTTAAAGGGAATTATATCTTGAAAATATTATATCACTGAATACTATTCTTCATATAATGAGGGAAGAAAAAATGATAAAATGAGCAAAAAAGATAGAGTTGGATATGGGAGTATGAAGATAAATCAAACTAAGAAAGATTCTGAAGATGAGAGCGATGGTTTGCTTAAGGCTCTCAACGGATTGTCAATAAGTCAAGAAACAGGTCGAATTAAAGATAAGGAGATACCCAGACGGAAAGAAACGACTAATGGTATAAAAAGAGAACAAGAAAGGTACAAGTTTCAAGAAGACTCAAATAACGAAAAGAGGAAGGACGGTACCGTGAAGCAAAAGGAAGAAAATAACAAGTTGAAGGCTTCAGAAAGACCAAAATTTGTAAGCACTTTCAAAAACGACTCTTTTTCGTCATTAAGTAAGCATAAAAAAAGCAGCGGCATTGCTGTTAAATTGCAGACACCTAGTATAAACGACGTAGATAAAAAGGAATTCAAAATATGGGATCGCTATAGAGGCGAAGGGGCCGAGCAGCATCGGAGAGTTATGCATAATGGTAATGAAAGAAGAGGAGTACATAATTTAACCAAGTCAGCACTCTTGGATTCATTGAATGGAGCAGAATTGGACGCTAATGCGAAAGTAATTGATAAAACTAGACTCGTCGATCTAAAAATCGACCTACTACCTCATCAGGTCAGAGGGCTACAGTTTTTAGTAGAGAGAGAATCTTCTGATGATATATATTACGGAGGAATACTTGCTGATCAAATGGGTTTAGGAAAAACTATACAGATCATTGCATTAATGCTTTACAACAAGCCTCAAAATAAATCGAGTCCAACATTAATTGTATGTCCAGTGTCGTTAATAAATCAATGGAAGTCTGAAATCGAAGGGAAATCGGAGGGACTAACAGTATTCGCATACAATAGAAGTAAACTATTGAATATTTTCGAGGAATTATCCAAGTATGATGTCATTATTGTTTCTTACAACACATTGGCAAGCGAGTTTCTGAAGAACAAGTATTCTCCCTTTTATCCTTCCAAATCTAGTTGGTATAGAGTTGTCCTCGATGAGGCACATCAAGTCAAGAATATAATGACGCAACAAAGTAGAGCAGTTTGCAGTCTTGAATCGAGGAGACGATGGTGCTTGACAGGCACTCCTATTCAAAATGACTTGAATGATTTCAGAGCACTTTTCAAATTTTTGAGGATGGGCCCGTTGTCTGACACCAATGAATGGATGTCTAGAGTTGGATCTTACCTAAAAGAGAACAGGGATACAGAAATTGCGATATCTGAAATTCGAAGCCAACTCAGCATATTCATGTTACGCAGGACAAAGAAAGTATTAAATGACAAGCTGAGTTTCCGATTACCAGAAAAACGTACTCATAAAGTAATGATAGATTTTTCGAGCTTCGAGCATCATATATATACCAATATGAGTGCAATATCCAATATTGTAATTCAAAGATCTCGTTCAATTGAGCCAGAAATGTCTAAAAAAAAACCCGATGCGAAACAGGGAACCAATAAGTCTCTGCCTGGAGCCAAAAATAAGTTCTCGCATTCAAATTTTTCTGTATTAGTACATCTTTTGAGATTGAGACAAATATGTTGCAGCTGGCTTTTGATTGCAAGTAGTAGATCAGAAATATACAAATTTTTGAACGACTTAAAACTTGAGACCCAAAAGGATAATCTTGATTCTTTGATAGATAATTTGGGCTCTTTTACGATAAGTGATACCCTGGATATCGTACCTACTCACTCTCCTGAAATTCCAAAAGATCTTGAGAACTTAGATAACGTATCTTCAAAGGAGAGATGTGTTTTAAATATAATAAAAGAAGATGTTAATAGAAAGACAATCATATTTTCTCAGTTTACGTCCTTGTTTGTTCTTATGAAGAAACATTTTAAAAGTGAAGGTATTCAAACGTTAGTATTTGACGGAAGTATGGACATAAGAGAAAGGTCGACGACGTTGGATAAATTCAGAAACAGTGGAAGCCACAATGTGCTATTGTGCTCTTTGAAATGCGGTTCTGTAGGATTGAACTTGACATGTGCTTCGAGAGTCATCATTTATGATCCATGGTGGAATCCACAAATTCAGGAGCAGGCAATCGATAGAGTCCATAGGATAGGACAAAAGATGGAGGTGGATATTTACGAGTTAATCGTTAGAGGAACTCTAGAAGAAAGGATTCTATCACTTCAGGAAAAGAAAAGAAAATTGGCCAATCTTATCATGCTAGACACGAAGTCATCAGAGCAGATGAATTCTAATAGATTAACGTTGAATGAACTATATGATTTACTTCGAGTAAAAGACTCTAATTAATTCTTAATATTACACAATTAAGTAATATATCTAATCTAAATCAAAATTGTTGCTATAAATGCAAAGAAGGTAAGTACCGAAGATGTCTCTAAAGAAACACCGTAGCCTTGGGATAAAGAAGAAGCAGAGTTTGCAGCACTACTGGAGCTTTTAGCTTCGGTTGTAGAATCAGCATTATTCCCTGTAGAGGTACTTTTTGTATCATCATTTGACTTTGATGCTTCATTATTTCCTGATCCATCCTTGTTGGCATTTGCTTGACTTTGGGTTGATTGTGAGGTCGTTTGTGCTGAGGTGTGCTCTTTAGAAGTAGTGCTGTTTTCAGTTTTGGATGAACTTGATCTTTCAGATTGAGAGGAAGCCGTACTCATTGTAGACATGGTAGAAGATGCAGATGACGAGGATGAGGCAGAAGAGGATGGGGAAGCAGACGAGGATGAGGATGAGGATGAGGATGGGGAAGAAGAAGAGGAAGAAGAAGAGGCTGAGGAGGAAGAAGAAGAGGCTGAGGAGGAAGTAGCCGAGGACGAAGAGGCCGAGCTCGAGGGGTTAAAGTTCGAATCCACAGAGCCCCCATTTTGCAAAGTGCTAAAGTCTTTGTTTGCTTGTCCAACGCGACCATTGACTTCACCATCATCAGCCTTAATAGATTGCCAGGAGCCCGATTGATTGGAGTACTCGTACTTAGACCCGGTGGAGTAGTCGGTAACGATCAAAGACTGTATGTACATGGAAAATGGCATCTGAGAGTAGTCAGTGAGACCGCCAGCCCACTCAATGGTTCCCTGAGGGTTGGAGGGGTCACCACCAGCCCAGATACCCATCCTGATGAACATTGGCGTCTGGGGGTAGCCTTCCAGGTTGTCGGGATACAACGTTCTCACAACGTTTCCGTTCACCAGCCACAGTAACGAGTCTTTGCTCCAGTCTATCGAGTATGTAATGAAGTTCTCCAATGGGTTTGAAGGCGTGTTGTGGTACTCGCCACGGTCATACGTCGTGGTGTCGCCCTTCGAAAAGTAGTTCAGCTGCACCTGGTACCCGTCGCCGCCGAAAAACTCGAGGTCAATCTCATCTAGGTCGTCCGACTGGAGGAAAAAACTCGAGATGATCCCCTTGCCCTTCGCAGCCTTCATTGTCACCTCCACCTTGCCAAACATGATGTAAAAGTTCGACTGCAACGTGGGGTTGTCGAGCTGTTTCGCAAGCTTCAACTCAAGCCCGTCGTCCGAGTACGACACCCCGTTCGATTTGACCTCGTTGAAGTACTTCAGCTTCTTGTGAAAGTCCTCTTTGAAAGACCCTGCCAACGCCGGGTCTGCCTCGCACCCTCCCTGCTTGAGAGGGTTGCACGCACCTGCAACAGCTCCGCTTGCCAATCCAACAAATGTCAATACCTTAGCGACTCTCATCTCGCTATTGTTCTTTGTTCGCTATCTCATCACATAACTTCCTGCTTCTGCTCCCTTTTATACTTCTTTTACCTGCGTTTGAAAGCAGGCACGCTAGTCAACATAAGTCCTCGAATATTTCTAATCTTAGAAGTATAATTACGCGTCCCATCTCCTCAATTTTTCACGCCATGCTTCACATGGCCGTCACGCAGTACCCCATACTGTATCCCTTCCGTGTCTATTTGCATTCTTTTACTACGTATACATTTACATCATCTTCCCTACTCATTAATCCCATAATGAATAACTGAATAAAATGTCAAAACCGTTCTAATGATAGTACCATCGCCATTCCTGCACACACGTGATTGTAAACCCAGAGTAATTTATTGAAGATTAATTGCCGCTTGGAAGATATAGTTATAAGCATTTGAGGGTATTCAGCAAGTGAGAGATGAGAGTAATGAAAGTGTATGAATTGGGAGAAGCGAAGTCGAGGGAACAGTGGGAAGTGGAAAGCGTTAGCAAGGAAGAGGGAGGAGCGATGTTGATGGTGCTTATTATGTGCTTTTCAGCGCTTAGCTTGGTGCTTGTGTTGTTTTCGGTAGCAGTGCTTTCGATACGGAAGAGGTTTGGAATGAATGAGCGGGAGGTTGAGCGGGAGGAGGAGAACCAGGTGTACATGGAGCTTGACTCGGAGGAACAGGAACTTTACTTCCAGAGCAAGGAGTACTTGGCGAGCAACCCGTACTTGAGGGATGGACTTACGCTCTCGCAGAACCTTCTCATTCAGGAGAAGGGGGTGCATGCGTGGGAGTTTGTCAAGGATGCTATGTTGACCAACAACGACTTGGTGGTGGTGAACCGGTGCGAGATTACGTTTTTCAAGCAGTTTGAGTGCTCGATACCCACGAACCTCCCTATACCGATGCAGAACGACGTGTACTACTTCGAGAGCAAGATATACAGCCTTCCGGACCCGGCCAACACCCGGATCTCCATTGGCATTGGCATCAAGCCGTACCCGTGGTTCAGGTTGCCTGGGCGCCACGCAAACAGCATCTCCTACGACTCGGATGGACATCGCCGCTTCAACCAGCCTGTCCAGCCCAAAAGGGACCCCCCTTTCCCTGAGCTCATAGAGGGTGACGTGGTGGGCATTGGGTACCGGGTCCTGAGCGGCACTGTTTTCTTCACCAGGAATGGCAAGAAGGTCAACGAGCTGAAGATCGGTGGCCACATCAAGCATTTCAAGGTTCCCGATCACGGGCAGCTTTTCCCCATAATCGGCGCCAACAACTTGTGCTCTGTGCACGTCAATCTAGGTCAGATGGGCTACGTATTTGTAGAGGCCAATGTTAAAAAGTGGGGGTTTGGCCCCTTGGAAGGCAATGGGCCCGCACCACCAGCCTACAACAAGTACAACTCAGACATTCTCCTCGAGCGCTCTGAAGCGGATGATGACAATGATTTGAGCGAGCGGGAGAATGATTTCCCTCCCAACTTCTGGGAGATAAACCCTGTCAACGACGAAACATTCAGAGACAAGTGCAGCTACGATGCCTACGCAGATGTTAACTCACACGAGGAAAGAATAACACTCAAGACAATAACCAACGAACCTCCCTCTTACGACACAATTGGCTCTTGTCCTCTGGATGGAGAAGACACAGCCCCTCATTCTCTAATGGACACCTCTTCTATTGAACCCGCACAGAAGATAAGGGACGTTGACGATCACGCGGAGGGCCCTAGCAGCCAGATCGTTGATCACCAACCAGATCAACCGAATGATACCCCAGACGAGACTAACTTGCATCAAGTGGACGCGAATGAAGAGTAAACCTAACAGCTCACTTCATATTTTCTCAAATGGGATGGCGTCCTCCATTCACATTTCGATTGAAGGTAGCATCCTACATGGAAATTGGTTGGTTGCGTATAGGGGTGACTTTAGATTACTACATATCTTGGAGAAGAATTTCACCGACCCATTCCTTTCATTCCCTTATAAGTTGCTTTTAATTCTGTTACATAGTTCATGGTCTCAAGACGAGATCAAGTAAGACTTTTTCACAAGTTTTACAAGGCTGGTACCCTTGTAAAAAAAACATCACCATGAGAGGAGTTAACTTTTCAGCTCGAATGGGGAAAGTGTTTGCAATATGCAGACCATTTAGATATAGATAAGATACGATGGGCAATATATATATATATATTCAAATTGGGGGTGGTCTGTAAAGAGACCATTAAATAGTTAATAGTAATACTAGTAATTTATCTACTACTCTGTTTATTAGGATAGAATTAGGAATCATATCCAACAGCAGAGAAACAGAAGGATGCAAGATAGTTTGCAATTTATCAAGCTAGCACTTTTAATACTTGGATTGATATCAAGTACGATTTATTACTACAGAAAGAAGAATGCCAAAAGGACAAGGATTCAAGTCAAGGCATCCGACAAATTAATATGGGATAAAGAAAAGCCCAGGAGAATCCGTCCATTCGTGGGAAAAAAGTCATTCAAACCTAGCATGGGAATAATGAACATTTCAAGTACCCCGGAAGAGTGGTTTTTAATCGAAGATACCTATAAAGAAGTCACTGGAGAGAAAAAGAAGCTTGTTGAGGAAAAAGAAGAGCATATCGTGTTAGCATATGACAATGACGCAACAGATAGGGCGATTAAGGAGTTCTATCTGATCGCAGTAGACCATTTGTGTTCCAAATACCCTCAATACTTCTTGAAAGAAGGCGACAGAATAAAGAACCTAATAAACGGAGAGTTCTTATTCACAAATAACGCAGATATTGATAACGTCACCTTGCTAAAGAACTTAGCTTCAAACCTAGAGGAGGATTTTTTTATTCTATTGAAAGACAATCCTCGTGATGAAAAGGAAGAGTACATTTTTAGGGCTGGGATCTCAGGGTTTCCCTCAGGGTTTGATCCTGCTCATAACTATAATAAACCAATTCTGTCTATTCACGGGCCTGTACCCCAGTACGAAGAACGACTTAAACTCTCTATGGCTCGCTTTTTCAATAGACTTACAGAAAAGGATTTATGGGTGAGGCATAATTGGACTATCCAGACTAACGATGATCTCTTCGTCTTAGAAAACAATCATGCTTACGAAGGAGACAAAGTGGAAAAGTTGCAGTTCGAAGATGTAGACTTTTCGAAAGTCTTTTTTAGAACTGAACGTCAGGTATTAACTCGTTTGCCTAATCTGAGGGCTAATGTAATGACAGTAAGAACCTATATTACACCAATTCAAAAGCTAAAAGACGAAGGATTGGCTCATGAGTTGATTTATGCAATTCAAAACTTACCTAGTGATTTAGCAAGATATAAAAGAAGAGATGAGTGGGGAGATGCTTTAATCAAATTTCTTTCACTCTAACTATTTATTTATCCATTGTGTTCCTAAATTCGTTATATAAATGGCACTAAAGATCTTTATTTAGATGAATAGAACGACGATAAATTGAAAACCTAATTGGAGTGTAAATCAAGCCTCTTTCAAGTTCACATAGTTCGCAGGGAATAAACCTACTTCTCCAGTCTTCGAATGCTTTCCAGACCACCAGTCGTCATCGACAAACTCAATATCTACAATTAAGTCACCCTCTGAGAAGCCAATTTCATTATCTTCGTCTTTTTCATAGTCATATTCTGCGATGGCAGAAGGAGACTTTTTCCCAGCATCAGCAGTGACAGTCTCTGGGGCAGCTGCAGGAGCTTGAGAAGCATTAGATTCTGACGACTGCAAGTTAACATAAGCCGCAGGGAACAAACCGATTTCACCTGTTACAGAATGTTTACCAGACCACCATTCTTCATCGACGAAGTCAATATCAATAATCAAATCACCTTCGTTAAAACCAATTTCATTGTCCTCATCTTTTTCGTAATCATACTCGGCAATTGCTGTTACCCCCTTACTGGAATCGGGGGAATTGTTCTTAGTGACTTCAGGTACAGCTTCGGCCTGAGGTTCAGGTTGAGAACCACGCTGAGGTAACGATGGAGTACTAGGCGCAGCATTTCCTTGAGACCAAGAGGGAGGGGGTGGGGGAAGGTTACGACCAGGTAATTTTGGAGCTTCCTTTAATTCCTCTGGTTCATTTTTAAGACTGCCATTGTCACTATTCCTTGAAGGTAAAGGTGGTTGAGGAGCAGCAACAGGTTCCTGTCTCGCTGGAGGGGGAGGAGGAAGGTTACGAGCAGGCAATGAAGGAGTAGCTTCAGGCTCTTCTTCAACTTCTTCGTCACCTTGAGGCTCGTCTTCAGGTTCGTCTTCGGGCTCGTCTGCAGGTTCGCTAGCAGGTTTAGGTGCACGGAAACCGAAGCCAAACAGAGAACTAGAAGGTTTCACAACATGGGACTCTTCGACGTTCGAAATGGTAGTCTCAGACAAACTATCTTTGATTTTGTTTACGTCCTTATCCTCACTACCGGGTTCTGGAGAAACAGACTTATATTTACCTCTCTTTTCAGCCCAGATTTGAGCAGGTGTTTTACCATTCTCCGAAGCAAAATTTCTTGAGAATCCACCTAGCACCTTATCATTTTTATCCGAAGAAGGTTTGTTCCACGCGGGCTTTGCACCAAAGGTTGGCTTGTCTGCTTTCTGCTCGACAGGTTTGAATCTCGAAGCCACTGCGTTGTTTACCTTTGGCTTCGGCAACGAGGTTAATCTTCCATCAGACGTGTCGTTGCTTGCAAATTCTTTCACTTTATCGGCAATAGAGATGCTTCTCTCTTCTGAATCGTTTTCTGTTGAGCTCTTTTGGCCCAAGGAAGAAGTACGTGGGGCTGAAGTAACAGTGTCAGATTTTTGTTTTCTAATTTCCGAAATATCTACCTTTGTTGGATTGTAGGCAGAAGGAACGTTATCAAGAGGTTTCTTTGAGAAGTCTCTTTCCTCTAGCTCTTTCTCACCACCCCATTCATCGTCGTCTCCCTTCGCATTGAAAGACGACCTAACTGGTTTTCCAGCAGGAGCCACTGGCTTGCCAGTAGTCTTTGGAACAGAGGGCTTGATGATCGAACTTTGGCCCGCTGTCTTTGCAACAACTGGTTTTGGAGCAGCAGGCTTTGGCTTGGAGGCGGCCGCTGAACGAACCGATCCCAGGCCCGAGTAGCTAGCGCCTGCAGCAGCGCCCAATCTTTCGAGGAAATCATTCACGTCCAAATCATCTTGGTCTCTAGCTGTTACCTGAACATGGTAGCCATTCAACACCTTCGACACATTGGCAAAGTTGCTGGCAAATGACAATCTGGATTTCGCAGGGGCGCTATCTGGACACCACCCAACAAGCAAGTTTTTAAACACATCCGATCCTGGAATAGCGACCTTCGCCAACCCGAATTGAACCACTCCATCATCAAAGTTCTCAACAAAGTCTTCTAAGGTACCTTCTGCAACTTCGCTCACATTCAAGCTGGAATCTTTCTCTACTGTGTACACCACATATGTTTTTCCGTTAATACCGTTCACCACATCTTTGTAGGCTTCTTGGATCTTTCTCGAGTTCCTCGACAAATCAATCTGTTCCATTCTAGCCAATTATTTTATGTATTTCTTTAATTGTGCTTGATTAAGACGACAAACCCTGAAATAAATAACTAAGCTAAATTTATACTTTGAATTATACTGGCGCGTGGATCGAATTAGTTTTAAGTATTGAACGAACGCTCCACAGTTGTTATTTAAACAGCTATATAGGACCTCTAGATGCCTAGGCCGATAGCAGGATGCACCTGGGCGGCCTGAACCGTCCCAGCGGCCACCAGGCGTCAGTATCAGGGATTGGGCTTGGTTGGACGGAGACCGGACCGAGCACCCAAACGTCTTTCAAGGTCTCAGGTGTGCGCCAAAAGCCCAAGGTCTGCGGCCAGCGCCGCAGCAAAGCTGCGGCGGCGACCAGGGCAGTCCATGTAGTGCTCTCCGAAGGCAGAGGCCTGCTGCCATTCGGGGGGTTCACGAAAAACGTCGTTTTGTTCATGTCTGGGGAACCAGCAGCGTTGTAAGAGAAAAACCAGCTCCGCAACAAACAAACTAGCGCACTAAGGCGTAAGTCAAGCACCACATCATCACGAATCCCGGCATGTCGCTGACAATGTTCTCCAAAAAGATCTCGTGCAACGGCTTGCGGAAGAACCTACCGGCCTTCTTCTCGCAACAAACAAACAAAAACATCATGTTGGCTGCCGTGTAGCCGCAAACGTAGAGTAAGAATCCCTTGTACGACTCAAGCGTTAAAACCCCTGCTCCTATACCAAGAGTAATGGCCGCCACATCGTGAACGGACTGTAAATCCTTTTTGTTCGACTCAATGTTTGGAATATAGAATATCACCTCCTTGTTCTCAGGCATAGTGTATAAATCGTGCAAATTTTACAGTTCTAGCCCCCAAACTTGGTCCTGTTTCCTTGAGTTGTCAATCAAAGGTGTTGTTAAGGTTTTAACATAGATAAATTTATGTTCGTGCGATGAAGGCGCTAAAAAGGCACATAAATATCAAGTATCAGTGGCGGCCAAATTTTTTTGCAAACAACAGAATTAGAGATTATATAAATAAAGATGGAGGAGATAGACGAAAGGATTCATGATATAAGAAGGTTCTTGTTTGACTTGCCAGTGAAATCACAGTTTGCCTTAACGAAGGAAGTAAGGAGAGAAATTCAGAAAAAGTTATTCTTGACTATCTCCAATGATGGGGAATTCTTGGAATGGTTTTTTCCAAACGCCATAGAAGGCAGTTTGGACAAGCTGGAGAAGCAAAGGATAGTGGAGGGGTTTCAATGGCACTACGATAACTATTACAAGGGGAATTTTACCCCTAGAGACTCGAAATACCATGCGCAGAGCCACCATGTGTACCATTATGAGCTGCCTTGCACCAGGATTTTCCGCAAGGGCGAGCCAATTTATAGATGTTTGACGTGTGGGTATGATGAGACGTGTGCATTGTGCCCGTACTGCTTCAAGGAGGAGTACCACCAGGGCCACAAAGTGCATATCACGATCTGCCTCAGGGAAAACGGCGGAGTGTGCGACTGCGGTGATCCAGAGGCGTGGGTGCAAGACTATGTATGTCCGTGTGCCCACGAGTTGATGACCGAGTCCAGCATTTTGAACCAAGATATACCTCGAAGATTAGAGCATCTTTTTTCCAAAACCATAGAGACCCTCTTGGACTACATCATAGATGTCACCTCTCACAGCGATTCCCACTTGAACCCCGACGAGAATGATGTTCAATCGATTCAGCAAATGACTGCGTTTAGCAGACTCGACCCCCAAAAGTATGGGTTCTCCAGTGCATACTCCACAATTGTTGACCAACAAAGCAAGAAATATTGCTTGTTGGTTTATAATGACCAAATCAGACATTATAAAGATGCTGCCCAGCGCATACATCTAACGAGTAAAAAAGTGATCCAATTCGCAACAATGGTAACTGATAAGGTACAGAGTTATGGTAAAGCTAAAGTCATTTGCTCATCTGATATCCAGCTTTTAAAGAGCAAACAGGCCATTTTGGGTGCCACTGGCTTAGCAACATGCATAAGAAATGATAGAGATGTTTTCCGGGAAGATATGTGTGACGAAATTATAAAATGGATAAGCTCAATAGCAGGCTCCGAACTCTTCAAAATAAATAGACATGCAAGGGACTTGTTTTGCAAGGCATTTTGCTGCAGATGGAATAGCGGTCTAGCGCACACTGATGTATTTTTTTCCGATTCTAGTTACAAGACTGGTCGCTTGGACAAGGATTTGAAAATTCCTAAAATACCTTCTCTGCAAACTGCTATAAATGCAGAAAATGCTCATTGGAATTTCAAGCCCTCGTTATGGAACCTTCCTCGAGAAAAATGCAACGAATGTGACTATAATATAACTTTGGATGATTATATTCCGGACAAAAGTCACCTTGGTTCGAGATTTCAGTATCTCATATATTTTGACATTAGACTCTGGAAGTCTATTAGAATATTGTTGCATGATATGTACTCAACAGCGATAATAACAAACTTGACTTTTAAGAATGTCATTTCTTGCCAGTATGTCGATATCTACCCTATGATTGTTGATATGTTCTTAATCAAAGACAGGGAACCTGAGTTAAATGTCATGTGTACATTGAGTACCCAGCTATTCACGTCTCCATCAAATGCTACCGCAATCGTTCAGCATGGAGATTTGTCCCGAATATTTGCATCTATATACGGGTTTTTGACTATGGACAAAGTTGTAACTCAGAGCGACATAAACTTAGGTAAGGAGGTATCTATAAAGAGTTTAAAAAATCGTATATGGGGCCAAATATTCTTTGATATTGGTTATATATTAAGTCGCAGCAATGACTTAAAGACAATTTTGACTGGGAACATAATACCTATGGCCTGTGACATACTAGCTCTTTTTCAAGGGAGACCAGTATTACGAAGGGAATGCAATGCTCATGTGGAATATGAAAGTACAGATTACACCGCTTTTTTCCATGCAATACTGGTAATATACCAGTTTGCAGAATATATCGCTAAATGCTTAGATGCTCTGAAGGGTTTGAGTAAAGGTGAAAGAAAAGATTATGCTAAGAAGGCGACACTATACGTAATAAACTATCTTCTCAGAATGGAGAAGAAATCTTTGCTTGGATATGCATGTGATGACTCAGATATAAGTAGTGATTTAAGCATTATTTGGGAGCCATCTACCAATACCCCAATAAGAAATTATAGAATAGACCTGGAAAAAGTTAGTTTTTTGCACCCTCTTCATTCATTTTTGTCTTGGCTTATGGAGCCTACAAATTTTGATGCTTCTCCTGATACACTAGAAATATTGAAAGCTGCATCACAGCTGTCGCATTATCCCTTGTATGATCAGATAACGGGAGAAAAATATCCCGATCCAATAGTTTCGTTGTTCGACTTTCCCATAAGAACAGTGGTCTTGATGTCTCAAATTAAATCGGGATTCTGGGTTCGCAATGGTTTCAGTGTTAGATCTCAGCTCCAGCTTTATCGTAATACTGGTCTAAGAGAAACTGGTTATTTAAGGGATCTTTTCCTTATTCAAACATTTCTTTGTTATTCCCATCCTGATTTATCTTGTTTCTTGATATTTAAGCGTTGGCTTTTAGATGATTTTATTTTCAGAAAAGAACCCGAAAGCGACAATCTTGATTACAAATGTTCCGATTGTGTTTATGATCAGAAGACACTTCCATATATGATAGAGGAGATCTTGAATTTTTTCATACATATAATATCTGAAGACTCTTACATAAGAGAGTCGAGGGGCGAGTCTCTCATTGATATAAGAATAAAGAATGAAATAATACATAACTTATGTTTTGGACCCATGAATTACACCAAGCTATGTTCCCATATCCCGGATCATATTGTCTCAGAGAAACGTTTTGACATTATTTTGGAAGACATGACAAATTTTGTCCCTCCCAAAGGTTCAAAGGGTGTGGGTATATATCAATTAAAGGAAGAATATTTTGATTTAACCAACCCATATTACTTCAATTATTCGAATAATACGAAGGATGATGCCATAAAATTGATTAAGGATCATATTAGCAAAAAGACGAAAATCAAATTTTCAGATATTATAATCCAACCAGTTTCTATAAATTCAGACAATCTAAGCATATTCAGATTTATTGGAAATTTTTCCGTTTCGATCTATTTTGTTAGATTCCTTATAAGGGTTCTTGAATATGTATCTTCTCAAGATGCAAACTCTATGGACAATCTCATGGAAACAACATTACATTTAATACATGGTTGTTCTCTAGAAAAGAATATCAACAAGGGAGAATATGGAAGCTTCTGTGATAGCTTGGTAAAACCTTACAACGGGATATCTGTGGTAGGAATATTATACCAGATGCTAACAAATGGTAGATTCACGGAGCAACATAGTAAGATCCGGACCATTTTCAGTATTTTGGAACAAAATAATTCGAAAGTGAAAGAGGACTTGACAGAAATTATAGAGAACTTTGATTACTCAGTTGTTAAACTTGAATCATTCTCGGGGACATTAGAAAGTGACTTCGAAAAGAAAAAACGATTGGCCAAGGAAAGACAATCTAAATTAATGGTAAAATTCAAAAAACAACAATCGCTGTTTCTCAAAAATAATATACTAAATTCTGAGGAGTATAGTGATGTTGAGATGATAGATTGTGAGGAAGGAGACTGGAGTTTTCCCGAACCTCATTGCCTTCTCTGCCAAAACGCTGCAGATGATGCCGGCCCCTTTGGTATAATTACCTATATTCATAAATCTTCAGAATTCAGGGAAGTTCCTTTCGATAATGAATACTGGGCCACAAAAGCTTTTTCAAATAGCCCCAATTTGGACACAGATGAAGCTTCAAATGATTTCGTGGAGTATTCTGATAAACATATTAATTATATGGAGAAGATTAAGAGTCTTAATGTTATGGGTCCAGGTTTTGATAACCAGTCATACGTTAACAGCAAGTTATTATCTCTGAGCTGTGGACATGGTATGCATTTTGAGTGCTACGTGAACTTTTTGAACAGTAATAGAAATAAACTGAACTCTATAACGAGAAATTCTCCAGAGAATACTGAGCATCGTGAGTTTTTATGCCCTTTGTGTAAGGCTATAAATAATATTTTTATTCCCATCTTGTGGACATCTAATAGCAGATCATTATCAAGCTTTTTAACTCCTTTTAATATCAAAAAGGAACAAGATTTGGTAGAATTGTTTAATAATGTTAAAACTCATGACAATAAGTGGTATGCAGCATTTTCTGATAATACCGCCAAAGATGTTGAGTCGATGACATCATTAACATCCTATTCAAAAGAGATGATTTCTAATAGTTTGAAAGTCAGTGATAACGCTGACCAGCACTTTCGAATGTTGCTATCAAATATTTTTCAAGTTTCTTCGTTGTTAGCATTTCCTCATTTATACAAGGCTGAGTCTGCGGACATATTAACAAATACTATAAAATCACTTGAGATTGAATTACGTGGTATATCTTCGAATAACGGATTAATAATCCACCAAATAAGCAATAATTCTCTTGTCAACTTACGCATGTTAAACGAATTCAGACTAACAAGTTTGTATATGAAGATAAACTATAGATCTATTGCGAGGAACGTGAAAAATGACGCTTCTATAAAACTTTTATCACATATCTTGACATTTCAGCCCAACGATTTTAACCTGGCAATTATTAAGAACGACTTTTTCGATTTATTAGTGAAAATGGTACCACTTCCGAGCTCCGCCTTTCCGTTCAGTTTAATGTTGCGATTATGCTTCCTAGGATTCTTAATACAGACATTTTTTATAACTGCTCAGGAACTCGTGAATAATAAATTTCTTGAGAGTTGTGAATGTGATATTCTTGATTTCCCCATAGTATCTGATATATCAGATGCTTTGGCGCGAACAACTATATCACTTTTTGAAAGATTTTTTCATGCTATTCCTGGTTCAGATTCTAACCGCAAAGAGTTTTCAAATATCAGATTTGGTAGAGTGTTGTACTCGATTATCCTTAGAGCCTCAACTACATTTTTAAGGAGAGCTGCCATTTATGCATTTGTAAATTGTGCTAGAGTTGATCATTTCGACTCTGAATTATTTCAGTTTGAAGCTGATAAGTTAACAAGCTTTTTAAAATTACCCAAAATTGAAGAAATTATATTTTCCATAAACTCAGAGCATGAGTCTTTAGAAAAGAGTAGATTTGACAATTTCATTGATTATTTGAGTATCGTGTCCTTAGATGAGAGACGGTCTATTGACCAGAAACATCTTGAATATCCTGGTGTTGTCAAACTAATAGATTTACCTGAAAGATTAGACGATTTTTTCACAAAATACTACTACCTGGACAGATATAATTATCCTAACTTGACAATTGAAGATCCTGCAATTTGTTTATTCTGTGGCAAGGTTGTGGATGCTCAAAAGCGTTCTTTGGGATCTGACGAAGGGCAATGCACAACGCATGTTAATAAAGAATGCTCAAATAACATGGGAATTTTCTTATTACCAAAAGATAGATGCTTGTTATTAATGTATAAAAATGGTGGTTCATTTTATACTGCTCCTTATTTAGATCAGCATGGTGAACTTTCGGGGGACAGTAAACGAGGGAAGACTTTATATTTAAGTGATGTTCGTTATAAAGATTTCATAAAGAATATCTGGCTACAACATAACATTCCTAATTACATCGTTCGAAAGATAGATAATGTAATGGATGCGGGTGGATGGGATACGTTATAATACTGATCGGGATTTATAGATAAGTACATTTGTATATATGTGTTCATAATGCAATATCATCTTGATAAAAAAAATTAAAATCGTCATCTTCCTCTTCGTCCATTTCGTTAGTTTCTGGGAAGGTGAAATTGGGCTCGACTTCTTGTCCTTCTTCCATACTTCCGAACATATTTCGGGTTATGAAGCCATTTAAACCTTGATTAAGCCATAATTTGTTGAGATGGTTATACCTCATATGACTTAACGTAGCTTTTCCTGAACTTCTTGGTTTTTTGACTTCCCCATGGGAAGTCAAATATGGTGCTGAAACTTTTATATATATAGGACTGTTTGCTATCCTGGTCGCTAATTTGAATAAATTTAATCTAGGATGGAAGAACACAGAGGTCATATTACATTTTCTCATATGACCAAAATCCTCTGATAGCCGCAATTTTGATCCACAATGTAAGCAAACATTATAATCATATCTACCCCTATTGACACCGTTATCATACTCAATAACACAAGTGTTGAAATCATCAGGTAAATCAATTAATTTAACCAAACCTGGAAAATCAATACTTAATATCCCTTGATCCATATACTTTGGGATCTTAGCAGTGAGGACAATATCGAAAATTTTACGTTCAAATTCACTCGAACCACTTTCAACTAATTTATTCAAGAGTACGCTTAGATTTGGAATATCCAAAACATCGCATAAAGCGACTTCCGAATATATATCTTGCTGTTTTTCGATTGAATCTTTCAAGTTTTGAAATTTAGGTTCACTTCGATATTCATTATCACCTTCGGAACTCATGGTCAAAAGGTCTTTGAATATAACCATTTGCCTGAGGAATGGAAGAATCAGTCTTTTTAAAGTCACCCAAATAATAAGTGCGAGACGACTCTTGTCTCTGAGATATTCAGGAATCTCGATATCTTCATACCTTGTCAAAATTGATCCTAAACCCAAAATGGTTTCAGGGTCAATTCCAGAAAAGTCATAAGTAGAGAATGTATCAAAATAGCCCTTATTAGTCAGGAGCATATGCAACAAAGAACTTATACATACAGTAACATACTTGGTGTATCCCCACATCGTCAAAGTCTTTAGTGACTCATCGGTTTGGAAGAAGAGTGCTACCATTTCATTAAAGATACTATCAAGTAAACGCTCAGAATCCCAGAATTCCTTAATCTGTCTAGACAAATCATAGTTGGTACCCAAAAAGTAGCTTAAATGCCTCTTTTCGTAAGCCATTGCCAATATTTGAATTAATGATCTCATTAATGTCTTAGATGATGCTGGTATATCATTCAAGAAATTCGATAAGCTATGGCTTCCATCTATACGGGTTGCAATTTCATTCATTCGGATTGTGTTACCTAATAGATTGGCTAAGCTTTGTAATTTGTTAAAAAACTGAACCTCATTTCCTCCAGAAACAAAAAAGCGCCCTATAAATATTTCGCAGAAGACTTCTGAGTCAATAGGTCTGCAAACATTTTCAGTCATCTCATCATCCAACTTCAAGAAATCTTCAGTCAATAATTTATTAACCAAAATATGGGATTTTTCGGTAGATGTACCATAAGTTAATTTGTTATATCTATCATTAATAGGTGGATTAGTGAAAAGAATATCATCTCCAGTAGAATAAGTTTTAGGGGGGATGTAGCTAGGTATGAAGATGTTGCTCAAATTGCGGCATAATGGACAAGGATAAAACTTGAATGAAGTGGAAGCTCTGTGATAACAGCGCAAATGCAATCCATGACCACAGGTAGAAAGTACATACCCATCAGTACTCGCATTTTGGTAACCTGACCTACTATTAAAATAATTGAATCCTCTTCCATACACCCCGTTTTGTTTTGGCGAAGACTGTTCATCCCAATTTTTGAACGCAAGTTCAAAGTAATCAATATCGTCATCAGGTATCTTCCAAAAAATTGAAGAAGAGTTGAAGCTGCATAAAAGGCCAAAAACATCATCAGCAGACTCTGGTTCTCCACAAAGCACACAAGTTCTTAATTGGATATGTGATGTATTCAGAACATTGATGCTATTATCCAAATTATACTCCACATGCTTCAGTAAGAACTTTTCTCTCTGCTTAGCGAACTTTTTCATAACTTTGTTCTTTCTCTTCTCGGCTAAAAGCTTTCTCTTTTCAGGTTCAGATTTGATTGAGTCAATGTGTTTTGACCTGAAGGCCCTCACATGATCTTCACCAAAACAATCGACAAGACTCTGTGTTACCCTTTCATCTTTACTTATAAAATTTTTAAGCAAAAACTCAGCTTTCTTGACTATTACTTTCGACATTGACGACTCACTGATGGTGAATAAGAGATCACCTACAGGAATATCAATAAAGTGTTCACAAATGAACTCATCAGAATGAAGGAGCGCATCATCCTTAATAACAGCATGTAACAAATGAAGCAAGTTACTGAGATAAGTCTCATCGGAAGAATCAATCGCAACCTGCAAATACTTGTACATCAACTTGGAAAATTCTTTGGTTTTCGTGAAAGCAGCAAGACGCTCATTGACTAAGGGTATCTGAGTTAGGTGTATTTGGGGCGTTAAAATAACCTTATCCTCACTTATTTTTCTATCTTGAGCTATATTTTTAATCAAGGCATCAGACACTTCTTGTGATTGACTAGTGTCTAAATGAAGACTTAAGGGATCTAGTGTCTCAAATATAGAGGGTTTTAACCTGTACATGCCTGAATCTACTAGCCCCTGGGGAGACTGGTAATCGCAACATTCGTCTAACAATCTATCGAACTCAGGTAGCTCACTTACTTCAATTGCTACTTCGGATTTCAAAGTAGAATATGGTTTAGGCTTATTACATAAGGCGTAACAAATAGCTTGTTTAGCTCTGTGTAAAAGTCTTTCTTTTGAGGTCAAACTGAGGAAGTTAGTTCTATCGGTTATAAGGTTGTACAAAAAGACAACAAACCTGTTAGATATAGAGTTGAACCTATCCTCATAAATTGTATCTTTATGCGATGTTTCATTGTTGTACCATGATGAAAGCTCCCACCTGTCTAGAAAATTAAGTAAGGTGGTGCTAGGATCATCAAAAATTGCTGCAATTTGGTTCAAGTGGAAATCACAAAAGTAAGCCAGATCTCTCATTAAAGAATCAGTATAGAGCGAAGCTTGGCGAGATACTGAAATTCCATTTCTTATCCAGAAGCCTATTTTTACCTGAGAGCTTAAGACTATACTTCTAAGCGAAATATCTGATATTCTCATAAATGGGCCTTCGTACAGTTCCAAAATGTCTTGGAATATCTGAAAGCCATGAAACTGTATGAGGTATGAGAGCAACGAATTTATAGGATTTACAAAAGAAACAGGGTCTTTGCTAACCTTAAAGTTAGCTATCCCAGTAGCTTTCCAATTAATTTCTCGTAAACTTAAAAATTCAATAACAAGTTTTACGGAATTGAGAACTAGCAGGATGTCATTGGTCTCTCTGCTTGTGATAAATTTTACGATGTTGAGAACAGGCACAGAATATTCCAAGTGGATAACAAAGTCCAAAATTTCACGTTCAACATGGTCACCATACTTACGTTTGATACACCAATACCCTTGAAAGTTTCGTAAGAATGAGATAAGAAGAACAACTGAATTTTCATTCAAGAAGACAGGTGATGAATCTCTTTCGTTACTTTTGTCCACTAGATGATCAATATCGCGTATGCCTCCAAGAATGGCTCTCTTAATAGCTTTATAATTTGAAGGACGCCCTCTGGCAATTTCAACAAAATTTGGGAGCTGAGAATAAGGATTCCATTCACTGGAGTACTTCTCAATAATATCGGCAACAGAACCTAAAACATATCCTAATTTGTTTTCCTGCAACACTGTATTAACGCTGGTAGGGCAAGTGAATAACTGAGTTGTGATTTCGGGTAAGCAGTTGAGATGCTCTTCTCTATCTGCACGAGCCATGCTTGTAATAAGGGTCGGATACAAGTTGATGAACTGGTCACAAAATATACTTTTCTTCCTGGTGTCTGAAATAACAGCTGGAATTATCAAATCAGGAAGACTTTTTCTTATGGCCAAGGTGTATCTTATCTGGAAATCAAGTAAATATTGTAGCCTAGAGTTTTGTAACTGATCCAAACGAGGATCAGGACACAAAATTCCAGATATGCTGGTTGCATACTTGTCCATGGATAGATTAGGACGGACTTGATTTTTACCAATATTGATAAACTGTCCTTCAAGGAGAAGACCGTTCTCGAAGAATTTTCTTACAAACTGTTCTCTTGAGTCAACTTCCTCCCAGAGGTATTTGACCATTGAAAAAATCCTGTCACCGGGGAAAGGTCTTGCGAAAGAGAAATTGGGTTCGAGTAGTATTTCGCCGAAATGGTGCTTACTTCGTTCACGGAACCCAGTATGAGAGGTCAACAGTATTATATCTATCAACCAGCTGAAAATGTGATGCACTATAGTCTCACGCATGAAATCACGGGCGCTCATGATGGAAGCAACCAAACCTTCAACTTCTACTAGTTTCTGAATTGGAAGAAGTACCATGTAGTCGGAGCTCTCGTGTAGAATGCATCTGCCTTTCGTTGTGACCTCGCCGGCGAGCACTTCGGCACGGCCGCGGTTGGTCTTGATGGCAGATCTAATGTCACGTATGGCTTCTTCCGTGTTGTGGTGCTCGTCGTTCCATAATATCAAGTACCAGAGGTCACTGGAATTATCGTCCAGAGCTCCGTATCTTTCTGCAGGCAATGAGGAGTAGTCTGACAAGAACTTTGAGGTGAACTCGGAGTTGGGACGGTTGATTGAGCGATGAATAAACGGGAGCGTCAGCACTGAGTAGTTCGTCACATCCAAGATATAGTCGAGACATACGCGGATCGTCTCCCGTAAGACACTGTCAAAAGTTTCCGGTAAATCGGGCGACTCTACCTCAGAAGACTGCTCCAACTGGCACCGGCAGTGCAAGTCGCTGGTGAAAGCATCGGGGTCACCGCAATCGCAAATTCCGTTGCTATTGCCCTGCGAAATATACATGTACACATTGTGATCCATATGGTCGTCCTTGTTGAAGCAGTGGACACACAACACGCATGTGTCGTCAAAACCACACTGCTCGCACCGGTAAACCGGCTCCCCACGCTTGAACGGTCTGGCACAGACCGTTCCTGCTGCATGATTGTACTTCCGCTTCTGCTTATAGTTGTAGAAAGGCCTCTGCTCCTTGGTCCGCGTCACCTCAAACCCATTCTCCAAAATCTCTTCTAGCTCCTTCTCTCCAATAAAAGGATATAGCGTCTTTAAATGTTGGCCACCATTAGTGGAGCTGTAGTATAGCGCCTTGAATATGTTCTGTCGAATATGAATAGTTGACCGATAATCCAAGTTGGATGGTAAGTTAACCAAGAAACTTTTTAGATCCTCTATTACCATACTATTATTGAAGATCTAACTACTACTTTCATTAGCTTTCTATACTAAACTTATACTACTTGTTAAAGATCCGCTCTATACGCTTTAATGGCTTTTCATTAGTGTGCAGGTCGATTTAAGCGTAATTTTTTTTTTTTCGAAATTTTGAAATTCTCTGGAAGCTTCAAGGACCAAGATTAGACTTATTAGAAGGCGGTCTTGTAAGAGAACAGCTAGGTGAAGACACATACCAGCGTCGAGTAAGAGAAAATGAGTTTTGTGGAGAGTGCAGAAGAAAAATATGAGCTCATAACGAGGAACTTGCAAGAGGTTTTGAATGGAGACATCATCAAGAAGGTTCTTGAGGTCGAGAAGCGACCATTGAAGTTGTACTGGGGTACGGCGCCCACAGGAAAGCCACACTGCGGGTACTTTGTCCCCATGGTGAAGTTGGCACACTTCTTGAAGGCAGGGTGTGAAGTGACAGTGTTGGTGGCGGACTTGCATGCGTTTTTGGACAACATGAAGGCTCCGCTCGAGGTTGTGAGTTACAGGGCCAAATTCTACGAGAAGATCGTGAAGAACGTGTTGAGATCGATCAATGTGCCTGTGGAGAAGCTTCATTTTGTGTTGGGGTCGTCATACCAGACGTCGACGAAGTACACGATGGATTTGTTCCGGTTATCTAACGTGGTGTCGCAGAACGACGCCAAGAGGGCTGGGGCCGACGTGGTCAAGCAGGTGGCCAACCCGTTGTTGTCGGGGCTCATCTACCCTCTCATGCAAGCGTTGGACGAGGAGCACTTGGGTGTCGATGCGCAGTTTGGCGGGGTCGACCAGCGTAAGATCTTTGTGCTCGCCGAAGAGAACTTGCCCACCCTCGGATATAAGAAGAGGGCACACATCATGAACGTCATGGTGCCTGGATTGGGCCAGGGTGGCAAGATGAGTGCATCAGACCCCAACTCCAAGATCGACATGTTGGAGGAGCCTAAGCAGATCAGAAAGAAGATCAACAGCGCCTACTGCGCCCCAGGTGAGATAGAGGGCAACGGTGTGGTGGCATTCGTCGAAAGCGTCGTCCAGCCCGTCCAGGAGCTAAAGACTGAGAAGACCGGCTACTTCCACTTCTACATAAATAGACCCGACAAGTACGGGGGCCCCATCACCTACTCCTCCGTCGCAGACTTAAAGGCAGACTACGCCGCAGGCTCCTTGTCTCCCGTTGACTTGAAGTCTGGTGTGGCTGAAAGCATCATCGAGCTCTTGGAGCCCATAAAAAAGAGCTTCGACGCAGACCCAGAGTTCCAAGAAGCCCAGACAAAAGGTTACCCTGTGGACCAGCCCAAGCAGGAAAAGAAACAGAAAAAGCCTAAAAACAAGGGTTCCAGATATCCCGGTGCTGCAAACGAGAAGTCCCCCGACGTTTCTGAAGCCACCGACGCTCTCAATGCTACCTCTCTCCATTAGTCTACTGATATCTAGATCATCTTTAATACATGCGATTCAGTTTCCTTGCCATTACGTAATCCATCATAAAGAACCAATCATCATAAGCTGAAAAAGTGCGACTAATTGAAAATCTTGAGTATTCAGCTATAATTGTTAGTATAGTAAGTTTCTTCACGAGTTAGTAGTGAAAATGGTATGTATAGTTGGTAATGGAGGTAAGGGCAGTACTCTTAAATGGTAAGGGTTGATTGTGGCTATGAGAGGTTTTCTTGTCGGGCTTAATGGACTTTGAAGTTTCGGGAAGCGAGCCATGCGCCGTGTGAATGTTGGACATATTGGCACAGGGAGACATATAGAGAGGATATTGGCCCTAGAGGGCCGTAGTGGATAGCGATTCCTATGATAGTATCTGACCCGTGTGAGGAATCCCTCGAATGGACCGAGTAGAGTGCCCAGAAGCGAGAAAAAAACGTGGATCGAAAGGACAACCGGTACTAACAGTTGCAGATATCTTCTTTATTCAAAAGAAACTCGATTTACGTTGCCACAATCTTGGCTGGTGCATTTTCATTTCAGGCATTCTTTGATGTCGGTGTGACCAGATGGTACGAGCACCACAACAGAGGCAAGTTGTGGAAAGACGTCAAGGGTAAATTTCTTGAGGGAGGAGACGACGACGAAGAAGAGGACGACGAGTAAACCTGCCTCCGTGTATGACAATAACTTCTTAGGAAATGGGGGTGACCATCCGAGCCAGGCATTTTGGCGCAAACTACATGCGTAGAGTTGGAAGCCTTCGCAGCATATATTATTATTCGATGCTGATAAACGGAAGGGAAGAAAAGGTATTGTTTTCTGCCAGGTGGGCCGCACAGTCCGCTGGGAGATTTTATAGCAGTGAATATCATCTATCTTAGACAAATAGCATAGGATTCGAAAAATTGGCCCTGTAGGAGCTCTTACGTTTTTCACGTGTCTCAAAGCGCATCGAGTTAAAACCAGTAGAGAAACTCTTACAAGAAAGACAACGAGAAGAAAGTAAGCATGGCAGTAATTAATCAGCCAGCAGGGCAAATAAAGCTTACAAATGTGTCTTTGGTGAGAATGAAGAAGGGCAAGAAACGTTTCGAAATTGCTTGTTATCAAAATAAAGTCCAAGATTGGAGGCTGAAGATAGAGAAAAACTTGGATGAGGTCTTACAAATACCTCTGATTTTCCTAAATGTCTCTAAGGGCCAGATTGCCAGCAACGACGACTTAATAAAATGTTTTGGCTCGACCGATAATGACAAAATCATACTCGAAATCTTAGAAAAGGGCGAAATCCAGTTGAATGAGAAGGAAAGAAGCGCCAACATACAGCAGAAAAACAACGAATTCCTCAATATCATATCCACAAAGTGTATAAATCCCAAGTCAAAAAAGAGGTACCCTCCAACTATGATCCAAAAGGCTCTCACCGAGCTTAAATTTCACGTAAATCCCAATAAACCAACCAAGACCCAGGCCTTGGATGCAATTAAACTACTTATTTCTCGTCAGATAATTCCGATAGCCAGGGCACAGATGAAGGTGAAGATCAATCTATCAAATAAGGCTAAGAAATACATCTTCGAAGATAAGATTAAGCCTTTGATACACAAGTTTATTGACGAGAACCAAGATGACAGCATATTTGAGATCATTGGAGTTATCGATCCTGTCAACTACAGGCAAATCGTGGAAATCTTACATGGCGATGGAATCAAGGCAAATAAAGGCGAGGGTTCCATAGAGGTACTTGACATGGCTGCAATAAGTGAAAACTGATCCCTTTCCTATTTGTGCTCGCTAAAGTACTAATAAAACAGAGTGGATAATATACGTCTTTTGGGAAATGGAAATTTATTTCCACCCTGAAGGATTCTCCCCGAACCTTTATAGATAAACATACATGTATCATAAGAATTGCTTCTATACTGACGCCTTGGACGTATAGTTGGTGCTTCCTCATCTCTTCTTAAGTATGTTTAGTCACGGTAGTAGTAATATACAGCACTCTCATTTCTTACCAAAAATTTTTCGATTAGAAAGGTTAAAGCTATAGCTTCACTATTGTAACAAACTAAATTATTAATATGTCTATTACACTCCCAGCATTGACTTCTGGAGGAAGCGAGAGCTTTAAAGCTTCAGGAAAATTTTCCGCTCCAGCTCGTCGTCCAATCGAACCAGTTGGCCGTTACTTCTTAGCACACGCAACTAGAACCTTGAGAGGACATACCTGGTCAGAGTATGAAAAGTTAGAGGCCGAGAAGAATGTAAAGAAGGTTGAAGAGAACGGAGACGAAGATATTGGCGACGAAGACCAAGACGAGGAGTTATTATCCCATGACCCAAGAGAGTGGAAGACCGCTGACTTGTACGCAGTCTTGGGTTTGTCAAAATTAAGATACCGTGCTACCGAAGACCAGATTAGAAGGGCTCACCGTAAGCAAGTTTTAAAGCACCACCCAGATAAGAAGTCTGCATCTGGTGGTTTGGAACAAGATGGATTTTTCAAAATTATTCAAAAAGCATTCGAAATCATGTTGGACCCTGGCAAGAGGGCTCAATTTGACTCCGTCGACCTGGGAGCTGATGTCCTTCCACCAGCTCCTAAGACCGAATACGACTTCTTTGAAGCTTGGGGTCCTGTATTCGAGAGTGAAGCAAGATTCTCAAAGAAACAACCAGTACCTTTATTAGGTACTATGGACTCCACCAAGGAAGAAGTAGACAAATTTTACACTTTCTGGGGAAAGTTTGATTCCTGGAAGACCTTTGAGTTTAAGGATGAGGATGTCCCAGATGATACTGCGAATAGAGACCATAAGCGTTATGTTGAGCGTAAAAACATAGCTAATAGAAAGAAGTTGAAGCAAGAAGATAACAAGAGAGTAATCGACTTGATTGAGAGAGCCTACTCCGAAGACCCAAGAATTAAGAAGTTTAAGGAGGATGCCAAGAAAGAGAAGGAAAGAAAGAGATGGGAGAGAGATGCTGGATCCAGAAAGGCTGCCGAAGAGGCTGCTGCTAAGAAGGCCGCTGAAGAGACTGCCGCTAAGAAGGCTGCTGAAGAGGCAGCACTTTTGAAGCAAGACTCTAAGAAAGCCAAGGAGGCGGCAAAGGCAGCAAAGAAGAAGCAAAAGAGAGCTATTAGATCGTCTGCTAAAGATGCAGCTTACTTTGGAGATGAAGGAAAATCTGCCGACATCGAAGCCGATGTTGAACTTTTGGTTGAAAAGTTGAATGAAACTCAATTAGCATCTGTATCTGCCAAGGTTACCAACGCCTCTGCTGATACTGTCAAGGCCAGCTTCACTGAATTAGTCGCTGAGTTAGCAAATGATGGAAAAGTCGAGCGTTCATACTTGAAATACTTCAATTAAAGTTTTACTTGCGATAACTACGTTAAATAAATAGTGTGATATATGTATAAGAAATAATGGCAATATATATCCGTAATCTTCACACGTTTTAATCTACCTTACTTTGCTACTCTTCATTATCATCGTCACCAATATTAGCGGCATTATGCTTTAATGGTGCAGCCTTCATGTGGTAGTGTTCCTTACGTTTCTCTTCGAAGCTTTTGTGCCTCTGTTCAGCAGTCTCTGGTGTGTGCTGCTCCCTTTCTTCTGCGTCTGCGCTTCCAGGAAGAACCTCTCCGCCATTCAACGACCTCCCACCACTTTTGGCGCCTGGATTCTCCACATCTTCGCCGGCGTCTTCTCCCTCTCCCAACTCAAACTCGGGTATTTCTTCCTCGTTGTCATCTCGATAGTACTCGCCCTCTGGATTGAATCCTCCTTCGTAAGGTGTCTTGGGCTCGTCAATTTTCATCGTAGCACTCTTTTCCTGCTCAGTCTTATATAAATTCACCTCATCCCAGTGTAAGTGGTCAGGGTAGTTATTTACCAGGCCCTTTCTCGACCTCTTTTCAGCCAACTCCGCTCTAATTTTGTCTCCTTGGGAAGAATCGCTTGCTAATTGTGAGTTCAACCTAGTATTCCTTATAATCTCCTGTCTATCTAAAAATTCGGCATGTGAACTCACCGGAGTTTCCTCTTTCTTATTTCTTAAAATTCCTCTTGGTTTACCGTCTGACATGGCTCTACGTTATATGGTTGATGTTGTTGCTTCCGCTAACTGATAATAATCAAAATGATCATTCTCTGAGAGTCACGTTGGAAATCACGAGCCTGTGTGTACACAGTGTTTTTTTCTTTTTGGCCTTTTCTTAGAAATCGTTCTTCAAGACTTTAAATACCATAGAAGTTTCTGATTTTGAAACATAATAGGACGTCTTATTTGAAGGCCAGGATATTACTAAGTTTTAAATACTTCAAGCTGATAGAGGAAGAAATTTTGAGCAGATCTATCTAAATTTGAGTATAGTTTCTTTGTACTGAATTAATTTGTCAACACGCTTGGAAGTGATAAGGCGAGATCGTTAGGGTACGCAAGAGAAAGTTTTACTAATTGATTACAGATTCGATATTGGCGTATTGTAATGGGGCAAGTGATAAGTTTTGCTAATATTTTTGGCAAGTTATGGGGAGTTAACAAGGAAGTGAGAATCTTGATATTGGGACTAGATGGTGCTGGTAAAACTACCATCCTATATCGACTCCAGATGGGCGAGGTGGTGACTACCAAGCCCACGATTGGGTTCAATGTTGAGACATTGAAGTACAAAAACTTGACTTTAAACATATGGGATTTGGGTGGGCAGACATCCATAAGACCATACTGGAGATGCTACTATAGTAACACGGCCGCGGTGATATTCGTCGTTGATTCTACAGACAAAGAGAGAATAGATGTGGCGTGTAAAGAATTGCATTTGATGTTGAAGGAAGAAGAGTTAACAGACAGCGCTCTTTTGGTGTTTGCCAACAAGCAGGATCAGCCAGGTGCTATGTCAGCTGCGGAGGTTTCTCAGGCGCTTAACTTGACGGAGCTCAAAGATAGAAGTTGGAGTATTGTGGCTTCCAGTGCGATAAAGGGAGAAGGTTTAACAGAAGGTCTTGACTGGCTCATGGATGTCATCAAAGAAGAGCAATTGTAAGTTATATCCTAAGTTCTGAATTGAATTCGGAGTTGCAGAAAAGAAAAAATATATAGAATTTAATCATATAGAATCCTCATTAATGGTCGTATATAGCCTGATGCAACATCATATGTATCAAGGGATTTTTGCATCATTGGCAGCTTCCTTTTCCCTAACTCTATCTAATATAGTTTTTATCATTTGATTACCTAGCGCGTTGGCTTCTGCCAACTTAGGCTGGAAGAACTTTTGAGTCTTCTCAAACTCTTTTTTGTATAGGTCAAAGTTCCCAAAAGATATGATATTCGACCATGTGCTAGCAGCAATGGTGAAATTCAAGTCATCGCGTCTGAACGTAGTATCGCTCACGGCAACTTTTATGCAATCATCTAAAAGGTCGGGTCTGCAAAAGAGATACTCAGTGACTCCTAGAAAAATTCTAAATAATGGTGTTGAGCAGATTATATGGTCATAAGGGATTATGCCTAATCTGGACCAGCTATCAACGATGGCAAGCAAGGACAAATGCGAATTAGGCTGTCTGCCTCCTGGGGGTTCCTTGCTCAAAGAGTATCTATCTAATATGTTATCCTCAAGGAGCAAGTCATTTTCGTCCACATGACGGAAAACGAATTCCTTAGCTTTGTAGAGTCTCTCTCTCAAGACATCCTCCTCTCCCATTATCATTAAAGTGAATAGCTCACCGACAGATTTAGAATATTGTAAGACCTGTTCGTGGGCCGAAGGATTGGTTATAGCTAGTCCAGCGTACACATGCCACTTGTTAGAGTATATTCTCATGGAGATATTGGCCTTTGCGTTTTCAATTCCGCCAACCCACCGAGGCGTTTCCCAAGGGAACTCGTTTATGGCGCTCCACGCCGTCCCCATCGATAAAAATGCAGCATGCGTGACGGCCTGGGTGTCGGCGGTAATTCTATCGTGTTCTTTTGCCGTCAATATGACTTTTTTCGACTGCAAGCAGGACACCAACTTCTCAACGAAGTCAAAGTCTGCATCAGACGCACGGTGCTTAATGAGCACTAGCGGTTGTCCCACAGTGTTGACCTTGGGCCCATGCAACGAATGCACCGATATGATCTTTGTGTCTGGCGGCAAATACGCTTCAAACGCCGCGATCTCTGGCCCCTTGCAAGAAGTCTGCCCCCCCACAATAGCTCCCAATTTCGTCGATGGGCCGTAGAGCGATACAATTTTACTGATATTCTCCGCCTCCACGCTGTATATCACATAGTCAGAGATCCTGGAAACAAGGTGTCCATTTTTCAACAACGTGAACTCTTCTTCTGCAAATCTTTCCTTGTTTTTTTCATACAAATCCTCTCTATCACATCCAACCACTTTCCACCCTGCCTGACTAAATCGCCGAGCATACATACATCCCATGTCTCCCAAACCAATTATTCCAATGACCTTTTTGGCCTGTAGCTCTCTGATGCCATCACCAGTATACTCCATTTCTAATTAATGGTTCTTAAAGCTTGGTTCTCTAATATAAAAAATTGTGTTTTAATACGCGGCAATAAAACATCAACAAATCCTCTTATATACTAGAAGAAAAAAAGATTATGATTCAAAAATTTTTTACTTAACCAATTCAAAGTTTGCAAATAGAACAACATTGATATATAATGACGATCATTGAAAGAGCATTTAGTGCTCCAGGGAAGGCATTGGTTGCAGGTGGCTATTTGGTGCTAAATCCTGAATACGATTCATATGTGACAGCTTTGTCGTCAAGAATGCATGCATTGGTGAGGGGCCAGAAAAGAGAGAAGGGGACCCGCAGGATAACTATAGAATCGTCGCAGTTCGTGGAGGGGGTATGGGTATACGACTTGGAAAGGGAAATACCGTTTGGGAACATAACAGAAGCGCAAGGACGCCGGAATCCGTTCTTGGAGACGACACTAATGTGCGTGTTGGCGTTTGTTGATGCGCAAAGCGTAGGTGGGTTCGAGGTTAGCGTCCAGATATTCTCAGATCCGGAATACCACATGCAAGACGGCACTACCGCTCGAGAGTCGAGTAATGGGAAGCGACGTTTTCTCTACCACAAGAAAAAAATCACCGAGGTTGCAAAAACTGGGCTTGGCTCGTCGGCAGGGTTGGTGTCTGTGGTGACGACAGCGTTGCTCTCGTACTTCAACAGCGACAGCAACGTCGAGGCTCTCCGTGACGCCATACACAACTGTGCCCAGATTGCACACTGCCATGCGCAGAAGAAGGTTGGATCCGGGTTCGATGTGGCGGCTGCTGTGTACGGCTCGGTCGTTTATCGCCGGTTCCAGCCTGCCTTGGTCGATGAAATACTCAAGCACGAGTTCCACAACTCCCAGGGTGATGTGGTGTTGGCGCTGGACTACAAGATCGCTCTACAACGCTTGGTGCGTTCCGACTGGAACTTCAAGGCTGAAAAATGTGCATTACCCCCAGGCATCAGGCTCGTGATGGGCGACATCCAGGGCGGCAGTGAAACACCCAGGTTAGTCTCGTTGGTGCAACGCTGGAAGCGAGAAAACCCCACAGACGGTGAGACTCTTTTCCAGTGTTTAAACAGAGCCAACGTCGCATTGATTTCAGCCTTATCTCTGCTCCACGATTTCTACAGCAAAAACCTAGCCGCCTACACATTGATGCTCGAGTCTTACCAGAAGAGCGCCGATGGGCGCTCAACGAACCCGGTGACAGAGCCGTTGTACCGTGTTTCCGACGCCGTCGCCTCCATCCGCCAGAATCTTCGCACCTTAACGTCTGTGTCAGGCGCCGACATTGAGCCTCCATCTCAGACAGCGCTCTTGGACAGATGTAACACCCTCCCGGGTGTCCTTGGCGGAATTGTTCCTGGAGCCGGAGGCTACGACGCCATTTGCTTACTAGTATTGGAGAACTCTATTCCTGCATTACTCAAATCTACTAAAGATGACCCATTTTTCGAGAATCTCACATGGCTCCCGCTCCATGAGGAAGGCGATGGTCTCGTAGAAACGGTCCCCGGGGATTACACTGGATTGTAGATCTGTGTGTTACGGTATAGTCCGATCCAGAATCCAATGTCATTTCATTCCACCTTGGTGATGATTACACAAAACTCCCGCATCGGCCTACCAGATGGGCCCGGTTCTGTCCCTTTTGCAGTCTTCAGCTAGTGCGGTCAATGCTCTCCTGTATCATCCTTTACCGAGTGGTCAGCCGGAAACTCCCGCCCCGGCCCTGTTCGAAGACCTGCCTGTCTAGCATCATCTCGGACGGCTCTGAATTCAATGTGCCACTAGATGTCAGGACTTCAATCTCCGTCATTTTACGGTCTCGAGCTCGAACGTTCCTCAGCACTAAGCTGCTGCGCAAACGGCATGTTTGCTTGCTCCAGGCGCCGCGACCCCCCTCGCTAACTCATTTGAACCCTTGCACGTTTGTTACTCTGCCTCGTTCCGGTTATTAAACACGCCTGGCCAGCATGTACTTGACCAGAGCCACTTAGTCCGGTCGGACTCTCAGCCCATTATCTATCTTCTATTCTGCTCATCTGGAAGGTGTTCTGCCGTGTCTCACGAGTCCGACCGGCTCCAAGAGCTATTAATGTGTGACGGGACACATTAGACCGCGCATTATAAGCGCATATGGTCATTTGATATTATGCGCTTATGATTTCAGGTGAACATCCGATGCGTCGGAGTATAGGGACACCGGAATAACTTCGTCCTTCAGAGAACCATAGCAAGTGGACGCATACTAAGTATATAAGAAGGGGTAAAAATGTTTATCCCGCTAGAAGCAATCAGGATTGGATTATAATTCTGAAGTACATTCGATTAGATCAATTAGTTCTTATCAGGACCAAATAAATCTAAAGGTAACGCAAAGACCAGACTTAGTCTATAGATACACATACTGCAACACTTTGGCAGAGCATAAGAACACAGACGATTGTGAAAAGTAGAAAGTAAAGAATGTCAGAAATAACCTTGGGTAGATATCTCTTTGAGAGACTTAGACAGTTGGAGGTCAACACGATCTTTGGATTGCCAGGTGATTTCAATTTGACATTGTTGGATAAGATTTACGAAGTGAAAGGGTTGAGATGGGCTGGTAACGCCAACGAGTTGAACGCTGCCTATTCTGCAGACGGATACTCAAGAGTCAAGGGTTTGGCTTGTTTAGTTACCACGTTCGGTGTCGGAGAGTTGAGTGCATTGAACGGAGTTGCCGGTGCCTATGCAGAGCACGTTGGATTGTTGCATGTGGTTGGAACTCCCTCCGTTACATCGCAAGCCAAGCAGTTGTTGTTGCACCACACCTTGGGTAATGGTGACTTCACCGTGTTCCACCGTATGTCGAACAACATCAGTGACACTTCAGCGTTCTTGTCTGATATCAGAACTGCTCCCTCTGAGATTGATAGATGTATCAGAGATGCTTACATCAATCAGCGCCCAGTGTATGTTGGGTTGCCTGCCAACTTAGTGGACTTGACTGTTCCTGCCTCTCTCTTGGACACTCCTATCGACTTGAGCTTGCAACCAAACCCTGAAGAAGCTGAGGAGGAAGCTGTCGAATCTATCTTGAGGTTGATTGAGAGCGCGGAGAACCCTATTGTCATTGTCGATGCATGTTGCCTGAGACACAAGTGTAAGGAGGAGGCCACCAAGTTAATCGAAGTGACAAAGTTCCCAGTCTTCTCGACTCCATTGGGTAAGGGATGCATTGACGAAGGTGGTGTTGGTGATAACCAGTTAATTGATGATTCCTCGTTGGTTTCGAAGTTAGAGAGTAGATTGAGTTCAGGCAACAGTGTGTCATCAAGATTTGGTGGTGTGTATGTGGGCTCCTTGTCTGAGCCACATGTTAAGGAAGCCGTCGAACTGGCCGATTTGATCTTGTCTATCGGTGCATTGCTCTCTGACTACAACACAGGTTCATTCTCATACAGTTACAAGACTAAAAACATTGTGGAGTTCCACACCGATTACACTAAGGTTAAGCAGGCCAACTTCCCAGGAGTGCTGATGAAGCCTATCTTAAAGACATTGATCAAGAAGATTGGTCCCGTTACTGAAAAGTACCAACCAAAGCCCGTCCCCAAGGTCAAGCTTGTCAACACTCCGGCTCCAAAAAGTGCCAAATTATCTCAAGACTGGTTGTGGACCAGAGTTTCTTCTTGGTTTAGGGAAGGAGATATTATCATCACAGAAACAGGTACATCTTCCTTTGGTATAATCCAAGCTAGATTCCCTAACAATACCATTGGAATCTCGCAAGTTTTGTGGGGATCCATTGGTTACACCACTGGTGCTACCTTGGGTGCAGTCATGGCCGCAGAAGAGATTGACCCTAAGAAGAGAGTCATTTTGTTTATCGGTGACGGTTCCTTGCAGCTTACAGTACAGGAAATCTCCACAATGGTGCGCTGGAACCTCAAGCCTTACTTGTTCGTTTTGAACAACGACGGTTACACTATTGAGAGGTTGATCCATGGTGAGAACGCACAATATAACGACATTCAGCCATGGAATAATTTGCAGTTGTTGCCATTGTTCAACGCTAAGGACTACGAGGCTATCAGGATCTCAACTGTTGGAGAAGCAGAGGAACTCTTGGGTGACAAGAAATTCGGACAAAATACCAAGATCCGTATGATCGAGGTCATGTTGCCTCGTTTAGATGCTAGCAGGAACTTGATCAGACAGGCAGAGATGCTGGCTGAAGCAAACAGAAGCTGATTGTTCTCGCTCGCCTGACACTTCACCGCTATATAATTCTTTTTTATCTCCATTATCTCTTAGCTTATATATATTTCGTTTAATGGAATTTTCGGTTGTGAGTTGAGCAGTTGTAGATCCATAGAAGCTTTTGATAAATTCCTTGTTTTTTTTCTGTTAGCACATCTAATTCCAAACTTCTTTAATAAGATGGAAGTTTCACCGAAGTTCTATTCGGCTTAGTTCGGTGCTCGGCTGGTAAAATAAAGTAAAATAATCTCGGTGCTCGGTTGATTACATAATAGTCCGATGAGATCAAACATTATATAAGGTCAGTAACAGTTACTAGACAACTTTAGACTCTACTATACGGAACCAAGGACGTAGCAACTAAAAGTTAGAATTGAAATGGCATCTTACCCCACAAATGAATGCTGCTTAGCAAGAACTCTCCACGAGGGAACTCCTCAAGGGCAATACAAGGACATTTTTGGACTCAAAACTTATGAGGCAGGTGCAAAGAATGGCAACGACAGAATCATCGTAATTGTCACAGATATTTACGGTAACGAATTAAATAACGTCTTACTCATTGCAGACGAGCTTTCTGAGCAGGGCAAGTACAAAGTGTTGATTCCAGACATTTTTAAGGGTGATCCTGCCACACCAGAAACTAATCTCCAAGAGTGGAAAAACGATCACGGACCTGAAGCCACCGGCCCAATAGTTGAGGGCTTCTTGAAGTCTGTCAAAAGCGAACTTGGCCCTAAGGCATTCTTCGCAATTGGCTACTGTTTCGGTGCCAAGTTTGTGGTCCCACAATTGACCCAGGACGGTCTTTTGGACGCTGGTGCTATCGCTCACCCCTCATTCGTCACATTGGAAGAAATTGATGCAATCAAGAAACCCGTCATCATTCATGCTGCGGAAATTGACCACCTTTATATCCCTGACTTGAGATTCGAGACGGAGAAGACGTTGACTAAGAACAGTATCAAGTTCCAGAGTACTTTGTTCTCTGGTGTTTCGCACGGTTTTGCTGTCAGGGGTGACATTTCTAACCCAGAAGTCAAGTACGCTATGACGAAGACCATTACTGATCAATTGTGCTGGTTTTCAAGATTCTGACTTGTATAGTCCCAATATGTATTGTGATGCTCACTATGTAGATTCATTACTATCTATATCAAATAAAATTATCACGTGATAAGAATTAGCCGTATATGAAAGGGAGAACCTTAAGAAACTAGCATGTTTACGTCTACTATATGTTTTTGAGAGCCCAGAGAACCACAATGAGAGAAGAAAAGTCTCTTCCGCAGTACCACCCAGGAGGAAATGGTCAGGAGCCTCAAAGAAACAGGTTGGGTGCAATTGTGTTTGTTGTCGTTGTATCATTGATAGGATTTCTCAGCTCGTTCAACGCTTTACCTCGTTCATCATGCTTGTACAGTATGTGGAAAGGTGAAAATACCAACGATTTTGGTGGAGCAAGTGGAAACCCCGACAATCTATGTCCCTTGTTAGACAAGGTAGACCCTTCTAAGTACGTATACAACAAGGAGTTTGCGTCGTATATTATGAAGGATGAGCAGTTCAGGAAGGAAGCATTACAGAAGTTGGTTGGTGCGATCAACATTCCAACTGAGTCATTCGACCAAATGAAGAACCCCAACCTGAGAGATTCGCTTGAGGATCTATACAAAGAGGAGCCCCGGTGGAAGCCTTTTGAGAAATTTCACAGCTATCTCGCCAACTCCTATCCTCTCGTGTATCTGAAGTTGAAGGTAGAGCAGATCAATAAGTTTGGGTTGGTTTTCACGTGGAATGGCACTGAAGATTGGAGGCCCGTCCTCCTCACGGCCCATATGGATGTGGTTCCGGTAGAGAATGAAACTTTGAAAGATTGGAAATTTCCACCCTACAACGCAACGTATGATGAAGGATTATTATATGGTAGAGGTGCAGTAGATTGCAAGAACTTGTTGATTGGGCTTTTGCTGACCATCGAATTATTACTAAAGGAGGGTAAATTCACACCCAAGAGGACTATTGTTCTTGCGTTTGGCTACGATGAAGAATCAGCCGGTACAGGCGCGCAGGAAATATCAAAGCATTTGGTTGCTAGGTACGGCGAAGATTCGTTCTATGCTGTGATAGATGAAGGGAATGACGCTTTCATCAACATAGAAGGAACTAATTTTATTTTACCTGCAACGGGAGAAAAGGGCCACCTTAACTCGGTGATTAGCTTACACTCGAAAGGAGGACACTCCTCGATACCCCCTGAACATACTCTGATAGGAATAATAGCAAAACTCATAGGTCAAATAGAAGCCAATCCATTCGAAGGCATTATAACCAATGCAAATCCGGTGTTGAATCAGTTACAATGCCTTGCAGAACATTCTAACGGACTTGACCAGAATCTCCGTAAAAATATCTTAAGAGCTCACTTTGATCAGCAAGCAAACAAAAATATCTTGGAGTATCTTTCCAAAGATCAAGAGACCAAGTTTTTGGTTAGAACATCGCAGGCCGTTGATATCATCAATGGGGGTGTAAAGTCTAATGCATTGCCAGAATTTGTTTCCGTCTTAGTCAACCAGAGAATTACTATCGAAGAATCTGTCGAACTGACAAAAGAGAAGATTTTGAATGACATTCTTGAGGTTGCCAAAAAGTACGATTACGGTGTTATCGTAGACGAGAAAGAGATATTGCCCGCCACTGAGTCTGGATACTTCAATTATACGCTTGAGGATGCATTCAATCCTGCGCCGGTGTCTCCAGTGAACGATTTTATTTGGAACATATATGGAGGCTCCTTGAGGTACTTATACGAGGACATCATATATCCCAATGATAACTCCAACTTTGTAGTAGCTCCGTACATTAGTACTGGCAATACGGATACTAGGTCATACTGGGATCTTACGAGAAACATCTACCGTTACTTACCAATGCTTCCCAATGCTGGTAATATTCACTCAGTCAACGAATATTTTGAATTTGACAGTCATTTGTTCTTGATATCCTTCTATTATTACTATATTCAAGTTATCGACGCTCTTGGGGATACTTTATGAAGAAAGTTGTATATTACTTGGATGGTCGTACATATTGAGATTCGATGGTATGTAGTCGCATTAATATCTCATCTCAAAAAATTTTAAATAATTTTCAGATATATATATAATGCCATCTGAATTAGAAGAGCTCGTAGGATTTCTCCACTCGCCTCAGCCTGCTGTGAAGCAGATTGCTTTAGATAACTTGGTAGGATTTTCACAAGGGCCACAGCTGCAAATATTTACGATTAATAATTATGAGCCAGTAAAAGATTTGAAAAAGCTTGCAAAAGATAAGGGAAGAACGACAGTAACACATTCGATCACTATATTAGCAAACTTATGTGATAGCTTGACGATAAGAGACATAATAGCAGAAGATGTGGATTTTTTGAAGTATTTAGTTGAATCAATCTTGAACACTAGAAACGTTAATGGTGATATTATGTGCATCTTGTTGGCCAACATAGCAAAAAATGATGATATAACTAAATTGTTTGATTTCAAAATTGAGCACGATGATGATAATACGAAAATATTCAAGTCCAATCATGCCATGGATTGTTTAATGGACTGTTTTGTAAAAGGATTCGACAGAACATTAAACAAATATGCCTCTTACGAATACTTGTCATATTTCTTCGCAGATATATCTCGCTCCTTGAAGGGAAGGACGTATTTTATAACAGAGCAAGAGTATGATGATATTGTTCCCTTGACAAAGTTGTTAGTATTTACCGAAAAGTATGATGATAGGATCAGAAGAGAAGGTGTTGCTTCTACAATAAAGAATTGTCTTTTTGACATTCAAGCACACATGAGGCTTCTTACAGACGAAAAAATTAATCTTTTGCCTTACATTTTACTTCCAATTGCTGGATCTGAAGAAATAGATGAGGAAGACATGTTTAATTTACCTGATGAATTGCAATTACTTCCTTCGGACAAGAAAAGAGATCCAATGAACTCAATCATATGCATCCATTTGGAGTCATTACTTTTGCTTTGTACAACTAAAGAAGTGAGAGAATACATGAGAGAGAAATCGGTTTATCCATTGATTAGAGAGCTTCATAAGGCTGTTGATGATCCTCAAGTGGCTGATTTGTGCGAGAAGCTCGTGCAACTTTTAATGAGGGACGAAGCTCCTAAATCTACAGAGGATGTAAATGAAGAGGAGGAAGAAGATGATAAAATTTTAGAAATTTTATAGGTGTATAGTTATATTGCATTAAGTAATATTTGTCTTAGAGTTGAATATTATTTACCATTAGATGGTCACCATCGATCATTCCATTTATTGCTCTTTTAAAACAAGCTTCCCGTCTACTAATTTGAGATTCTGCTTGACGATATTAATGATCCTTTGTTTATTATCCTTGTGAGAATTGACCCTACTCTTCAAGTTGAATAATAACTCCTTAGTAGTTAAAGGTTTGTTCTTCACTATATCCAATACCTCGTTAATTGTAACCAACATATTATCAGGACCTGCCGAGTTCAAGTCGTATATGGCTTTCTCAGATCTCTCTGATGGACTTCCGTTATTATCGGCACCATTATTTTTAAGTGAGATTTTGAGCTTTACCGCGCTATCATCATCCTTCTTTGGTTTCTTACTAGACTCGCTCTCAGTACTAATAGGTCTCTTACGAGCATTGGGGTTCCAATCACCCACTGGAAACGATTTGAGAAATTCAGTAGGTGCCCTAATAACGACGAAACCGTTACCAACATCATTTACGAAAATAGTTTTGCGAGAAGGCCTGGAATCATTTCCATCCGTCAAAGCTGAATCGTTATCTTCCTTTTTAACAGTAATCTCTTCTTCACTATCTTCGCCACTTTCAAGATCTGATTTGGAGAGATATGGATTGAGTTTATCATCATCATCGCTATCATAAACACCTCCCTCTGTCTTGTTTAAAAATTTTCTCAATTTTCTTCCTTCCTTATCGACTTTACGAGACTTCTCGACTTCGAATAAATCATTTATATCATCATCATCATCACCCTCGGCGTCTGACTGACCATCAAAATGTGCAGCCTTTAACATCTCTTTCTTAATTTTCTGTTCAGAAAGTTTGTTTTCCTCTTCATCTCCATCTATGATTGGTGCTTCTTCATCATCGGCAAACTCTTCATCGAAATCTATTTCGTCATGATCAGAGTCTCTATCATTTGGATTTGCTCCTCCAGATACCATCCTGAGTCTTCTCTTTTCTGCAGCAGAAGGAGCACTAGCGCCAACATTAGAAGCAGGACGTCTAAACCGTTGATCAGGAGTAGCCTCTTGTGCATTATTCTCCTCCATGTGCTTCATGAGCCATCTAGGCACTGAAGAGTTTTTCTCCATCTTTGCTTCAGCTTCTTCTAATGTCAATGTAGCGTACTTGTTACGGGGAGTAAATTTATACACCTTTTCGGCTGGCACCATCCTAAAACCATCCTTATCGAATACAAAAAGAACGTGCTGAGTATCAGATAACCCTGCTTCATAGTTTCCAACAAAAACATTCTGCCCGTCATAATCTTCTATGACCCAAGGATAGTACTCCTCGTACCGCAATTTTCTCTTTTTAGGATCCATCAAGTTTATTTGCCTTGTTTTACGCTTAAACAAGCTCTTTTTGGACCTTCTGGCGCCCCCATCTGGTGCTACTTGTGACATGTCAGGCTCCATAGAGTTCGCTTCCTCTCCCTCTGATTTTTGATCCTTGTCTTTGTCTGCTTTTGCTTCCCCTTCCTCCTTTCTTCTTCTATCGATTTCTTCCCTAGTCAAATGAAATTGAATATTTCTGGGATCTTTTCTATGCAATCTTACTGGCTTCGTGAAGTTCTTGCCTATCTCTATATCTTGTTTGGAATGAAATTTCATGATGTGACAACGAATATCCTGAATATCATCTCCAGTACATTTCAATGGAATTTCTTGCCACCCATCCTGAGAAGTGTTTCGTTCATTTTTATATCCTGAGTTTCTCAATAGTAAGTTATCATTATCATCCTTCTTGATGCTTGCTTCCTTTTTCACCGGTAGCTGTGACATAACACTTCTTCTTCAGATATACCTTGAAAGTCTATTACTTTCATTATTTTGGACCTTATAGCACCCCACGACATTGGTGTCGCATTTGACGAGATTTCCTCAGCAGCTAAGACCCTGTCCTTCTCCAGAAATTTACAGTAATTTTTACTCCTACAAAACTGGCCTGTTATCTAGATATTGCTTAGCTACAGAGAGTCAATTGCCGGCTCACTCTAAGATATGCCTTGAATTCTGGGTCAAAGTGAAGGTGTTTGGGACGATCCCATAATCAGTGTATTTTCGAGTCTGAAAAATCCTAAGGATAAATTAACTCCCTAATTCCTATTATGAAGTCGAGGGTAGCTCTAGTGTCTCTGCATTGCTTGTTGTATCTCGTGTAGGGATCCTTGGTGAGAGCCAAATATGAGAAACGAATTGGACCGTTACCGGAGTTTTTCGCACTCGAGAAGCTGGAATACAGCTGAAAAATTCATTGTCTGAATCATACTTAGTACAGCGAGAATATATTTACTAACTATTAAGATAGAATTGACTATAACCATTCCTTTGTAATATAACGACGCCAGTTATGTCCCTATCTGGAAGTGAAAAGGTACCACCAGCCAAAAATCAGATAGAACTCGATGAAATCGAGAAATCACCACCTCCTAAGTTTGTCGGTTTCGTTGCAGGCATGTTTTCTGGTGTAATGAAAAACACAGTTGGCCATCCCTTCGACACTATCAAGGTACGTTTGCAGACAGCGCCTCCGGGGAGGTTTAAGGGGCCCCTAGATTGTGTACTTCAGACTCTTCGAAAGGAAGGGCCCAAAGGCTTCTATAAAGGGTTCACTCCTCCGCTAGTCGGTTGGGTGCTCATGGATTCTGTGATGTTGGGCTCCTTACATGTTTACAGAAGAATTTTGATGGACGAGCTTTATCCAGGTGAGAAAAATTTGCCAATCATGGGACATGTTATAGCCGGCGTAGCGAGTGGCTGGACGGTTTCCTTTATAGCAGCACCAATTGAACAGTTCAAGGCCAGATTGCAAGTCCAATATGATGCCAAAACAAAGATATACACTGGACCCATTGACGTGGCCATGAAACTATACAATACAGCAGGCATTAGAGGTATTTATAGTGGTTTATTATCGACCATGATTTTCCGGACCAACTTCATATTCTGGTGGAGTTCATACGAGCTTATTACTCGGTGGTTTTTGAATAACACTAACCTATCGAAACCCGCTATTAACTTCTGGTCTGGTGGTCTCTCGGCTACTGTGTTTTGGGTTTTTGCGTACCCCGCAGACGTTGTTAAACAAACTATAATGACCGATAATCCGGTGAGATCTGAAAAGAAGTTCCCTAGATGGATTGATGCTGTGAAGTTTATATATAGAGAAAATGGTCTAAAAGGTTTCACTAAAGGCTTTGTTCCTTCGATATTGAGATCATTCCCTGCAAATGCTGCAGCATTGGCTGCTTTTGAAGCGGCCATGAGATTTTTGCATTAATTCTTTCAAGTAGTTTACTACACTTGCATGATAAATATATTTTGGTTTACTGTTTACCCTTTTCCCAAGGTTTGATTCTTGGTTCAGCCTTTGGTTCAGAGCTTTGATCCAGTAGAGTAGTATCAGGAATATGCTTGATTCCGGGAATTTCCTGCCCTGTAACAATCATATTCACAATATTTTGATAGTTCGATGAATATTCTGGAGTATCATTGTTTTCGTTTGTATCTGTTCCCATTTCTGCTGGAGTCTCTGCGCTTTCGCTGCTATTGCCCGATGATCTGATGCCGTCACCACGTTGAGTTTTCCATCGGTAATAGTCATCCAAGCTCAAGATATTTCCTGTTTGAGTGCAAAAGAAAAAACTCTTCGCCTGATCAGTTAGCTGTATTTTATTTTGAGTTGGTATGTTCTCTATGTTTGGATCTTGCTCTTTCAATTGAGCTAAATGATTCTCTAAAATCTCTTTCAAGCCCTCTTGAAATTCAACGTTTAAATCCCAATTGAAGTTCATGAATTCTTCGTATACGTGTTCTATAGGTTCCATTTTATATCTTTTTAGCGTAAATGACAAAATATAACATCGGTCTCGTAATATTAATTTTCCAGTGAAAGTTTAATGAGTACTAAATATTGCAAAAATCGACTACTCGAAGTTTTCGTTGGGGAAAATCGTGGAACGTGTTTATAAAGGTAACTGAAGATACAGATGTATAAATAATGAGACAAGTTACTTTCACTCACCTTATCTTGCTAGCAATGCTCGCTCGAGTTGCCTTCTTTGTATTTGGAATATATCAAGACATATATTTAAAAGTGAAGTACACTGACATAGATTATTTGGTATTTTCGGATGCTGCTCGCTACGTATACAATGGATTTTCGCCTTACGAGCGTGAGACTTACAGGTATACGCCAATTCTAGCTTGGTTACTTATACCAAATTCCTGGGATGGTGTGTGGTACAGTTTTGGAAAAGTTGTTTTTATGGTATCTGACATTGTAACAGGAGCCTTCATACTTTTCCTACTCAAAACCAGATTTTCTGGAAAAGGTTTGACTCAAAACAAGATGCTTCTCTTTGCATCTTTGTGGTTATTGAATCCAATGGTAATTACTATCAGCACTAGAGGCTCGTCAGAAAGTGTCTTGACAGTGTTAATCATGGGATCGATTTATTTTTTGATGGGACAAAAGGGGTTGGATCTCTCTGCATTATTAATGGGGATAGCTATTCATTTGAAACTTTATCCCATAATATACTTGCCAAGTATAGCTATGTACCTTTCTAAGGAAGGTCCCCTGTTTTTAAATCTCCCGTTAATTTCTTATCTCAATAAGCATAATGTGCGGTATATCGTTATCTCTATTTCCGTCACTGTTGTCCTTAACCTTTGGATGTATCAGATTTATGGTTTTGAGTTCTTGGAAAATGCATTTTTCTATCATTTCAAGAGATTGGATCACAGACACAATTTCTCCGTCTACAACACAGTGTTGTATTATGTTTCCACGATCGGTTCTCAGGATTCCTCTACAAATGTCATATTACCCCTAGAGAAATTGGCTTTCCTCCCTCAGTTCTTCATATCTATTTTTGCTATTCCAATGGTGTTTGCCAAAAAAGACTTGATGTCATGCCTCTTCCTTCAAACATTTGCATTTGTCACTTTCAATAAAGTGATGACATCGCAATATTTTATTTGGTACCTTATATTCATACCCCATATTTTAGCTACGCTATCTCTGGCAGAAAAATGGCGTCGTCATAGAGGTCTATTGAACTTACTTTTATGGATCTTGTCGCAAGCTTGTTGGTTATTTTTTGCATATCAACTAGAATTCGAAGGAAAGAGCACTTTTGATAAAGGCTTGCTTTATTCTTCCTTCCTTTTCTTCTTGTCTAATTGTAAAATTATAGGAAACTTGATAGAGGATATAGCAAGCTGTATTTCTTTCTGAAAGTTTAGTGCTTGTATATCATGATTTTGCAATATGGTGTCGCACCTCGATGAACCAAAAAAAAAGTAGTTTAAAAATTTACCTAGATAATTGACATTCATTTTATATCATTGCATTTAATAACATTTAATCAGATAATGTCTCGATTAGAACTCTATTCTCCTGAGGGACTTAGGGTTGATGGCAGAAGGTGGAATGAATTGCGGCGATTTGACTGTCGTATTAACACACACTCGCAATCCGCAGACGGCTCATCATACGTTGAACAGGGCAACACGAAGGTAATATGCATGGTCCTGGGACCTAAAGAGCCCCCTAGCAAATCACAGCAAAATGCATCGGGGGCTGAAATTGAAGTAAACGTTTCGATAGCTAGTTTTTCGACGACTAATAGAAAGAAGAGGCTGAAGAATGAGAAGCGAATAATTGAGCTCAACACCACATTAAAGAGAACGTTTGAACAAAGCATAATACGAAAGCTTTATCCTAGGACTTTTATACTGATATCTTTACATGTCTTGGCGCAGGATGGCGGTCTTTTGGCCGCTTTGACAAATGCCTCTACTCTAGCGTTAGTGGACGCAGGAATTGCAATGTTTGACTATGTCTCAGGCATTAGTGCTGGACTTCACGACACATCCCCATTATTAGACCTAAATACATTAGAAGAAAACGGGATGAGTTTCTTGACCATTGGTGTTGTTGGAAATAGTGAAAAGCTCTCACTCCTCTTGCTCGAAGATAAGATTCCTCTTGATAACTTGGAGGATCTACTAGCTCTTGCTATCGCAGGTGCCCATAGGATTCGAGATCTTATGGACCAGGAGGTCAGAAAACACGCCAACTTGAGAGCATCAAAACTCGTTAAATAATGGTTGTATAATAGTGACTCAATAAATTATTTTCATTACATGCGTTTTAGATTTGTTTGTCCTTGCCCTTTCGATGTTTTCATCTCGTAGATAGCACGTCGTATCTTATCGTGTACGACTGAAGACATGGCTGTAGGAAGCGAAAAGACGTAAAAAAACAGCAAAAAATAAAGGAAATGACACGGACAGGAATTGAACCTGCAACCCTTCGATCTGGAGTCGAAAGCTCTACCATTGAGCCACCGCATCATCCTTGTCAATTTTACTACTACTGCGCTTATGAGGGCATTTGCTATCATATTCTACATATATTCTTTAATATATCCAGTAATGGTGTATTGTACATTTTAAAAACATTTCATATGGAACCTGGCCTAGCGAGAAGCGTATCTATAATCCCAAATCGTAATTAATCGCAATCAGAAGTTGTGTAACCACCCTCTGACCTTTTTTGCATCCGTCTCGATTGGCTCCATTGGCCGACCCATAGAGTATGTTTCAACTCGTAGGCGCTGATATTAAGTGAAGACTCCCATCAAACACATTCTATGCTTAAAGCCGTAATTGTCTACTCTCAATTTCTTGGTATAATATCCCACTATTTCTTAGATATCACTATAAAACCATGTACCACTGAAAGATACGGTTTCCTCCTCCTATCCTACCGAAGGTGTGATATAAGTCTAGATGAACTACAGTATGCTCTCACTTAAACGACAATTAGAAGACAGTGAAAACGTTCAATAATTCTTAAACACATGAAATATTTTTGCTAAATATTTCAATCAACGGCGCGAGTCGTTATTTTTAACAAAAGGTTTAAGGCTAGAGAGGAACTTTTAAAGGTAACGATGAACACTAAGTCTGGTATATTCCAATACCTTACTGATGAGGTGGTAGATCAGTTTGATGGAAGCGGATCTGAAAGTTTAGCACAATTGTTACAGGTTCTGAACGAATCCACTGAGAGAGAAACAACTACGTCCATTATATTCACTGAACTTCTATTGGTATACAAAGAAGGCAGTATCTCCATCGAATCTATCCTCAAATTCCTTTCATTAATAATCAAAGATGAGCTCACAGCAGAGGTATTTTGCCAGGTATTGAACGTATTTCCTAATACCACGGAATTTCAGAAGTTATTAGTGGGAATATACCAAAACCAGAATGTAATAAAAATATCTACTATATCAAAACGCATATCGTTGGATTTGATTCAAGCTCTGGGTATTGTTCCATCGGATGTTTTGACAAAACAGTTAAATGTGCACAAAAGAGATGCATTTTACACTCAAAAGAAGTATAATTTGATACATGAGGAGATAGAAGGATATTCCAAACTTTTGGTGGAGTTGTATAATATGATGAGAGATGGCGATTCGGCGTATAAAGTTGACTATGCAAAAAAGGTTGTAGAAAGTTTGGTTGGTCATTTCAGTTTGGATCCTAACAGATGTCTCGATATTATATTTGAAGTATACAGCAATACCTTCATTGGAAATCAAGAATTTGCAGTCTTATTACTAAAGAAATTGCGATGGTGGCCCGATGTAGAAAGTGACTGCTTGAGCTCTATTGACAAGCTATCGGAAGGGGGCAGTGAAACAGCAGCTAAAATTATCGGACTCAGACTTTTGAAACATCCTTCAGAAAAGGACATTCCTGAAACTTTGAAAATCTTATTCGCATGTCTTATCAAAGAAGGATTTGTGAGCTTCGGATCTGTTTACAAGTATATGAGTCCTTCCGATGAAGACATGAAAGCTCTTGAAATCCTTGTAAAAAAAGATTTGGATGAAAAGTATTTCAAGGCTTCTGCCAGCGCTTTAGCGCTAGCCGCTCCTTTGCAAGATGATGATGATAGTGTCGTTGGATTGAAATCTCGAGAAAATAAACCGTCTTCAAACTCAGTTCAATCTGATGATAAACAATCAATTCAATCAAGATTAAATGGTAATATGAAATATCAATTTTTAAAAGTTTTTCTATCAAATGGATTGTATTGGCCCTCTATTTACATTTTGACCGAATATCCATTCTTAGCTTATGTTGACAATGAAGTGACTGAATTAATGAATAGACTTTTTGATGCGATGATCAGTCCTTTGTACGATAATATCAAAACATTTACTGACGAGGAATTATATTCTTTACAAGAATCCAAAAAAATAGCATTCTCCAGACCTTTCAATAATTTGCACTATGAAACATACCCTTGCTCTGAATTATTGAGCTTCAAACCTACTATTAAAAGCTACAGTCAAAAGAAGTTCATTTATTTTTACTCTAACTGGAACCAGAAAATTCCTAAGGCATCTACTGTGAGTGAATTATTTGATCTATCAAAAGAATTTCTAAAATTCATTGGACCAAATTTAGCAAATGATCCACAATTGTTAGTTAAAATTTGTGAAATTGCCATTAGTGATTTAGCTGTGAATAGTAACAAAGACGACCGCTTGGAAGAATGGTTTGTTTATTTCAGAAATTTTGTCTTTCCTGCATTTCCCTTGATAGATGCCAACCCTATAGTCATGGATAAGGCATTTTCTGTTCTTGAACACTTCCTGACAGAGAAAAGATACAATTTGTACAGTGAGTTACATCAAGTTTTGTCAAAAAATAATCCGCATATTAAAATTGCATACGGGAAAGCTGAAAAAGCAACCAAAGATGTTTTAAAGCGTTTATCGAAGGAGAATGTACGCCCTATGATGAGAAAATTAGCTAAAATTGCTTTTTCAAATCCATTGCCTTGTTTCTTGACGGTATTGCAACAAATTGAAAGTTATGATAATTTGAATTCTTTAGTGGTGGAAACAGCAAGATATTTCAATGGCTATGGATGGGATATTTTACCCTTAGCTTTGTTAATGAGACTTACTGCATCAGGAAGATCAAACTTGCAAGATGATGGTTTAAATGATCGACAATGGATACAATCGCTTGCGTCCTTCATTGGAAAAATCTGTCTGAGATATCCAGAGAAAGTTAATTTAAAGACATTACTCTTTTATGTAATAAAATCTTTACATTCTAAAGATACATCAGCATTGATAGTTTTGCGTGAACTTTTGACTGAAATGGGGGGTCTACAGACCTTTACTAATTTGACTTTAAGGCAAGTCAATATGATTAATTCCAAATCATCATTAGAAAAGGTTGTTTATCGTACTATTGATGATCAAAGATATCAAAGGACTAATTCAGGAAAAGGTTTGATGAAAGCATTAGTGGAGATAAATGCAGTCAATGAATTGTTCATATTATTATGTCAATTGAAGAATGATCTTTTGAGAGAAGATGAAAACGAAGGACACTTAAAAGTTTTGGCAAGCAGAATAGACGATCTTAATAATGTAATTCATCTTTATACTCAGCTAGTTTCATTCTTTGATTATGACCATGAGCTAAAACAAATCTTGTTACCTAATACTGACTTCATAACTAAGTATAAAGTATCTCCTGAGTGGACGTTTGAAATCTGGAGGCCATATATAGATATGGTGAATCAATCAGACGACTCGGATAATGAATCGAGTTTTCAAAGTATATTCCAAGGAACTTTATCCCACATGAGTTTCTCCTTATATTCAATATTTTGGCAATTGTCCTTACATGATATAAACTGTTCGAAAGAATTGTACGAATCAGAAATAGAGAAGTTAAAAGCAAGCTGCTCTAGCCTTAAAGACACTATCGCCATTAGTCGAAAAAGTAGTGAGACTCCAAAGCTGACAATAGATAGATTAAGAGATGAGTTGAATCAAAATGAACTTTTTATCAAAAACCTTCCTGAAGATGCAAAGAAACACGAACATCATAATTCTAATATTTTCAACAAGCTAAGCAATTTTCATCTGTCATGGTTCTTGACCAGCCCGGAAATGACACTTGAAGGGCACGAGAATTTCTTGCAGTATTGTATTCTACCACGAGCAATCCATTCATCGTTCGATGCTGTTTTCTCTGCAACGTTTCTTAGCTTTTTAAATAATTTGAAGGTTGAAAATTTCTCAATACTAGCTCTTGTTGATCTTTTAATCAATAGAAACATATTGTTTGGGACCCTTTTCACCTCAACTTTCACTGAAGCTGAAAATTTAGGCTTGTTTTTTTGTGAAGTATTGAAAGTGTTGGATAGATGGAGAAACGAAGAAAACTTCAAAAAAGAACTAGCAGTCAATAGTAACGTTTCAAGTTTTATGGAGAATGAATTAACCTTGTCTGTTTACCGTCAAAAACTTTATGACTATCATTGTGTGTTATTTTCTAATCTTAAAGAAGGTTTATCAATAGATAACTATATGACTAGAAGAAATGCTATCACCTTTTTGAAAACATTGGTAGGGGTTTATCCAATCATTCAGGAACAGTCTGAAGATATCGTAAATTTGATTGATAACGTTGCTCTGAGTGAATCAAGAGAAGACCTCAAGTTATCGTCTAATGCCTTAAAGGGACACATAAAGTCTAAGTTTAGCGAGTGGATAGCGTTATATGATTTCATTGACATGAGTGAAGAAGCGAAGAGTCTGTACTTAGTGAAAGTAGAAGCAAGAAAGGAAGAAAAGAGAAGGAAGGAGCAAGAAGCGAGAGAAATGTTGCAGAAGGAAAAACTCAAAGAGAAACTAAAGAGAGAGAAAACCATATTAGATGAAAAAAAGAGAGGAGCTACTTCTTTCAGTTATGAAGAATCTTCAACACCTTCAGCAAGACCTAACTCTAGGGGTATAGATTCTGCCAAATCGCGGCGAGATTTTTACTCGAAGTACGAGGATACGGCTCTGAAGGCGGCACCAAAAAATGATATTGCAAAACAGGAGAGTGGTAACATAAATAAGGATGAAACATTGGCTAAAATGCCTGGTGAAGAGAAAAAATCACAACTAGGTGAAAATGATAGTAAACTTAGTATTTCGAATAAGCCTAAAGCTGATAACGAAAATTCTGAGAATGAAAAAGAGACGGAGAGAGAAGCCAAGGAAAAAAGTGAATCCATTGCGGCTAAGGTTGATCTCAAGGCAAGAATAAGAGAAGCAAAGAGGGAACTCAAGGAATCATCTTCATTGAATAGTCCTCAAAGCGCCAATGAATCACCAGGTAAAGTGACTGATAGTGGAAATACGAGTGAAAATGAACGTAAGAATATTAATAGAGGACGAAATGATAAGTCAATCTCCAATGTTTTCACTTCCAAGCCAACAGATGAACCAAAGAACAGGAGAGCACCATTGCCACCTCAAGATTATATTGCGAAGAGGGATATGCTGAGGGACACGAAGTTCTCCAGCGAACGTGATCATAATTCTGCTCAAGGATTCAACAGGGGATCTCAGAGAAGTCAAGCTTTTGGTCAGAATAAATCTTTCACCAACAAACAATCGTATCAGCATCCTTTACCACCTCCTTCTAATCCCAGAGGTCAACCATCGAGAGTCATTCCTCCTCCTCCACCACCCCCTCCTCCTCCTGTTAATTCCTCGACTAATTCTAAACTGCATGCGGGACGTTATCAAAGGAATGAAGGCTACGGAGGAAATTGGTCTGGAGATAGGTACGATAAGCGAAAGTATGATGGGTATAATTCCAATTCAAGGGGGTACGATAAAAGACAGAGGCATTGAAGAAAAATGCTACAATAAACAATGATTAAGATTGTTCTATAAATTAGTCGTAGATAATGTATAAACTATTTAATATGTCACAGACCTGCTTGAAGATTTTTAAGTTCAACATCAATTAAATCATCTAACTCAAAGTCATTATCACTCACTGAATCATCCCTATCATGACAACTCAACTTGAAGGCGCGATTATTACTGCCTATAGTACTTTCTAATTTTCTCTTAGCTGGAGATACATGCTCTGTAGAGAGATCTTCATTCTTCATGTTACTTTCCGATTCAAGAGTTTTCAAATAGGCTTCGATCTTAATTAACTGATTTTCATGCCATTTCAAATGTCTCTGAAGATCATAATCCCTGGAAAATGTTCTATTACAATTCTTTTTTGGGCACAGTATGTTCTTTCTTTTATGACTGGTCAGGATTATGTCTTTTATGTCAACTTTGTTAGAGAATATTGAAGTCTCAAAAGATTGTTTGGTATTAGGGGTAATTGATATGGAGCTTAAATTGCTACCTTCTTCCGCTTCGTCTTCGTCGTCTGACTCTATTAGTGAAAACTGTCTTTGCCGTAAACTCTCTGCTGTGTTTTGATTTAGTTTGAACTCCTCTATCAAAGAATCTAAGTGTGATTTTTCTTGGTCTTTTAGTAAGTCATCAGGAATATTTTTATCGTGATACTGACAATAGTGATTTATGAGGTCTGCTTTCTTCAAGAAGCTTCCCATATCACAATACTTGCAATTCCATAGCTTAACTACCTTAGAATTATCATGAATCAACATATGCGACTCAAGACCTCTTTTTCCAACGCATCCCTTTCCACAAATAGAACACTTTAGCTTTGGGTGTTCCGTCTTTATATGTAGATGTAAAGCCGACCAAGTTTTGAAATTGCGGAAGCATCCTTGATTGTCACACTGGTACGCAGGGGAGTCACTATGAAATTTAACATTATGCTGAGCTAGTCTGTATGGTCGGCTGAAAGATTTATTGCATAATTTGCACGTCAATGTTTTCTCGTGAACGCTCAATACATGATGTCTCAAGGACTGGTGCTTGTAAAAAGACTCATCACATCCCTCGAAGGTACACGCAAATGACTTTTCATGCGTAACTTCATGTCTCTTCAAATGCTGCTTGGTGTTAACGCCTTTACCACACACGGAACAATGGAAAGGTTTGTTGTCTTGGTTCGCATGAGATAGAATATGAGCTTGCAAATGTGATTTCCGAAGAAACGACTTGCCGCATCCTTCATGGGTACACTTGAAGGGTCGATCATCTGTATGTGATCGTTTGTGTTGCTCTAATAGCGATGGCTTTGCATAGGCCTTTTCACATCCTGGATAGTCACAACTATAGCATTTCAGTGATGAGGATACACTCGATACCGCTGATGCCGAATCTTGTTCAGAATTTGTCATTTATTCCTATTCCTGCTTCTCTTCGGTATATCATCCAATATAATAAGTATTTAACATCTATATCTGGAGGCTATTGTCTAGTCAGACCAGGTCTTCTTTTCATGTTTTTTTTTTTTTTTTGATGGAGAGGAAATGATTCTTGCACATTAATGAGTATATAGATTTGCACCCAACCAGGCACATTATGGTGATTTCTAGTGTCAAACGTCTAGAGAACTTAATTAGAGTTTGATGGGCACTATGAACATCTGGAATAATTACTGAGGGTGCTCGAGTAGATTCTTGTGTACTTGGTTTCCAAGTGTATAAAGTGAATTACTATTGTCTGAAGAGACAAATAACGAGAAAAAGTGAAAATTACGTATGAAGAGAAAGAAGAAGATATAGTAAAAAGATGATAATGCTAGCAGAAAACTCAAACCAATGCATTTGCTAGAAGCGTATTCACCCTGGATCAGATTTTTAGAGGAAAAGGAGACTCTTGATCGTGTGAATTCTATACTTAATTCTATACTTATGTCCGTTGGGTCATACTGAATCATAGTACGAAAAAGTACTTAATTCATACACGAGTCGTACACAAGTCGTACACCTCTTTTACACCTTGAAGCTTGTCGACCAAGAACAAGAAGCGATATAGGCATACAAATGAGCATTTCGACAAAGTGGTGCAATGTGTAAGGCGTGGGGTCAATTGGCCAAGTACTATATGCCCTGAAAAGATACCAGAACTTTTGACAAGAAAGTGAAATGGAAAACAGGGTCTGGGAGATACCGAGAAAAGGGACCAAGAAGAGCGTCATAGCTAATTACTATGGTATCTTGACTTTCCTTGGCTTGAGAACGTCCTATATTTTCGTTAGGCCCAGAAAAGAAAAGTGTATGGTGAGGGTTGCTATTATTGTGTGCAGCTGCGAATTTAGGACTTGAAAGGAGGCATATATATATTGGGGTCAATTCTGAAGGTGAATTAGGATACAACTCGCCAAGGGATCGATACATTCTATAAAGATGCAGAATACAGTATTATTAAAGCTTTCAGACTACGGAGAGCCAGTTCAAGTGGGGGCCAAAAATGGTGTTTTTATCCTCCCCACATATCTGGTCAAAGAGGGAGAACCATTGGTAGTATTGAATATACAGTTGAATGGGTCTGCAGTAGTAACAAAAGAGGGGCAATTGAATATAAATGTCCCCAAGAAAGGCGAAAGATTTGATAGAGAGAGATTCCAGAAGATCCCCTTAAAACGGTTGTTTCAGGAAGACCTAACTATTTCAATACCTATTTACGTACCAGGGTCGTACAGTTACTTCATAGCTTACGAGAGTTACGACGGAAAACAACTAAGAAGCAAAGAGTTTTACTTGAATGTTCCTCCGCAGCTTGTTTTGCAAAATGAGTTGCTTCCTTTCAATGGATTGAACATTGAAACGGTAGTCTCAAAGTGGATGGGAAATTTGGATAAATGGGATGACATTTTCGAAGAAATAGCGTTCAAAGGTTTTAATATGGTCCATTTCACTCCTCTACAGGAAAGAGGAAGCTCCGATTCTCCGTATTCTATTTTTGATCAATTAAGTTTCGACAGTAAGCTTTTCAAAGATAACGACGATGCCGTCACAAAGCTCAAAACGAAGTTAGGAAAATTCAATTTATTATCGCTAACTGATGTTGTTTGGAATCACACGGCGCATAATTCTGACTGGATCAGAAAGGCTCCTGAGGCTGGCTACAATGCAAATACTGCCTCTCATTTGAGAGCCGCGATTGAATTAGATGGTGCGTTACTTGATTTTTCCGCAAACCTAGAGAACTTGGGTCTCACAACTGATATAAAGACCACTGAAGATGTTGATACTGTTATCGAGGGTATTGAAGAACATGTGCTCCAACCTTTGAAATTGTGGCAATTCTATGTGTTTGATAAGAAAAATATCCTTCAAGAAATCGCTGATAAGTTCAAGAATAATTACTCGCTGTTGGTCCCCATTGATATACCTTCTGATGTTGACATAAGCAACATAAATGTTGTCGCTAAATATGCTTTGAAAGTAGCTAACAAAAATGATAGGGTCGTTTTGAATGACCGCTTCAGTAATGTGTTGGAGCCCACTAAGATTTTGAGTTTAATTCTTAGCTTGAGTAAGCTGGAAAATGCCGATTTCAACTTAGACTATGCTTTAAGTAAGGCGACAGATATCGTAGATAATATCAATGTCGACTTATATGCGACTTATGATGATGATTTATCTTCTATAAAAATTCAATTGAGGGATAGAATAAAATATCTTAGAGTTGATGAAAATGGGCCAAAATTGGGACCGGTAACGAAAGATAAACCTCTTACAGAGGCATACTTTACTAGATTCACCGACGACAGTGGAAAGGAATGGCAATTGGCCAATAATGGGTGGATATGGGGAGGCAATCCTTTGGTAGATTTCGCATCTGATAAGTCAAAGGCCTATTTACGTAGAGAGGTAATTGTCTGGAGTGATTGTATTAAGCTAAGATATGGTGAAAGGGAGGAAGACTCTCCTATACTTTGGCAAAGGATGAAGGATTACACGAAACTTTGTGCGTCAGCTTTCAATGGTTTTAGAATCGATAACTGTCATTCAACTCCTTTGCACGTTGGCCAAACGCTACTTGATGTTGCTCGGTCTGTTAACCCCAACCTATATGTGGTTGCTGAATTATTTAGCGGCTCAGAGGAAATGGACAAAATATTTGTTGAAAGACTTGGGCTTAATAGTCTTATAAGAGAAGCAATGCAAGCATGGACTGTAGAAGAATTGTCAACATTGGTCCACAAACATGGAGGAAGACCAATTGGATCATTCACTTGGCTACCTCTAGATGATTTTGCGTACCTGACTTATAAAAATCCAGATGCACAAACTAGATTTGATTCGTATTCTCAAGTAGGAATCCCGAAAGTCCTAATTCCTCAAGATCCTCATGCTCTTTTCATGGATTGCACTCACGATAATGAACCACCTTATCAAAAGAGAACCGTCGAAGATTCTTTACCTAATGCTGCTCTAGTATCATTTTGCTCTTCGGCAATTGGTTCTGTATTTGGATATGATGAAGGTTATCCTTATCTTTTGAACCTTGTAACCGAAAATAGGACTTACACTTATGGTCAAAATGGTATACGAGAGTTAAGAAGGAAACTAAACTTGGTAAGAAAGTCTCTCATTAAAGAAAGTGAAGACATCAGTAGGGACCATGAGATGTATATTCATCACGAAGGACAATACATAACTATTCAACGGTACAATACAAGATTAGGAAAAGGGTGGTTTTTAATCGCGAGAACTAAATTTAACTCTGAGTATGCTGAACAATGTTTGACCCCAGTGAAATTAGTTGGTACGAAAGCAAGTTTGAAATTTGCTTATCGCTTGAAGCAAACTGATAAGTTTACAGATAGTACCGAATATTTGAAGGGTGTCCCAGTTGAAGTGGAAGAAGTCACAGTTCCAGATGTCATATATGAAAATGGAAATAGTCATATAAGTGTCGATGACTTCTTTGTTCCCGGATCTATTGCTGTTTATGAATCTGAAATACCAGGCGTCGACGCTTCTTTAGATGAATTTTTACGCGATGGTGCCTTTGAAGCTTCTAAAGAACTTAGTTTATATGATCTTAATAATATCCTCTATAGGTCTGAGCCTGAAGAGAGGGATTCGAGCGGTTATGAAGATGGAACTTACGATATACCTGGATATGGGAAAACCGTATACGCTGGGCTACAAGGCTGGATATCCGTTTTAAAATATATTATATGGGAGAACAACCTAGCTCATCCCTTTGCGGATCATTTAAGAGAAGGTACATGGGCATTGGATTACACACATCGAAGATTAAGCAAGTATGCAGAGGAATCAGAATTCTTGAGGGCTTTTCAGAATTGGCTCAAAGAGCGAATGGAGACAATAAAGGAAAAAGTTCCTTATTATTTAGTTCCCCATTATTTTGCACTAGTGGTAGGAGTTTCTTATGAAGCTTGCAGATATAGAGCTTTGCAGAAATTTCCTAAAGAGATACAACTTCTGAATAGTTTTATACAAAGCCTTGCTTTAGTTTCAATACAGATGGCCAGCAAAATGAAGAATACATCTTTACTCCCATTCTCCCTTGTTCCAAGTTTGGCAGCAGGACTACCTCATTTCAGTACTGATTACATGAGATGCTGGGGAAGAGATGTTTTCATTTCATTCAGGGGCTTGTTAATCGTGCCAGGTAGACATGATGACGCAAGGCAACATATTTTGTCATTTGCAAGAACATTGAAGCACGGTTTGATACCAAACTTATTGGACGCAGGTCGTGAACCAAGGTATAATGCTCGTGATGCAGCATGGTTTTTTTTGCAATCGATCATGGATTATATACAGCTTGTGCCTAAAGGCATTGATATTTTAAAAGAAAAAGTTCCAAGGAGATTTCCTCTTGATGATACATATATTACGGTGGATGATGAAAGAGCCTTCAGTTACGAGACTTCAGTGCATGACATAATCTATGAAATTTTGAGTAGGCATGCGAAGGGGATAAAATACAGGGAAGCAAAGGCTGGCTCAAACCTCGACTCACAGATGAGTGATGAAGGCTTTAATGTCGAAGTGCATGTGGATTGGGAAACTGGATTTATACATGGTGGGTCACAATTCAATTGTGGTACTTGGATGGATAAGATGGGAGAGAGTGAAAAGGCAGGCAATAAAGGTGTTCCGGGAACGCCTCGTGATGGAGCAGCCATTGAAATACAGGGCCTTCTAAAGAGTGTATTACTGTTTGTGAATCAGCTTCACGAGAACGGTGATTTTTCATACTCTGCAGTCGAGAGAAATGACCAAACTGAAATTCTTTTAAAAGACTGGGAGGCTCTTTTGCAAGAGAACTTCGAGAAGAGGTTTTATGTACCCGAGGATCCAAGTCAGGACGATGAGTATGATATTGATTCTAACATTGTGAATCGCCGAGGAATATATAAAGATCTATACAAGACAGGAAAGCCTTACGAAGATTATCAGTTGCGTGCCAATTTTCCCATTGCGATGACTGTTGCGCCCGAATTGTTTACACCTTCCAAAGCATTAAAATGTTTGAAGATTGCCGATGAAGTAATAAGGGGTCCGATTGGAATGAGAACATTGGACCCCTCTGACTGGAACTACAGACCTAACTACATCAATTCTGAAGATAGTGAGGATTTTGCAACTGCCAAGGGAAGAAATTACCATCAAGGACCTGAGTGGGTATGGCTCACTGGCTACTTTTTACGAGCTTTTGCGTACTTTCATTGGAAGCACCATCCGCAGGGAAAAGGTTCAGATGGAGAAGTTTCTCTGTGGCTCTTAAGTCAATTAGGAGAAAGACTACATGAGCATGATGTAGTGCTCAAGAAAAGTCCTTGGGCTGGGTTGCCTGAGCTTACAAACAAAGATGGATCTTTCTGCAACGATTCAAGCCCAACACAAGCGTGGAGTGCCTCCGGTATTCTCGATCTATACTACGACTTACACCATAAATTTGTCTAATAGTTGATTAACTGACTCTCTAGAACATCCAGTTCTAATGAAGTGCTTTTTCTTGGTTGCAATAATGTCGCATGAACGACATCTTACTCTCCTTCTCGGATCTCCAAAATGCTTATACACGCATCATCATCATCACATGGAATCTCCCCTGCCTTCCATTCAAAGAAAGGCTTTAGATCTTATGTACTTATACATTTTGCTAGATATTACTCCATAATTAATGAGATTCCTACTATTCTTGGCTTAACTCGCGAGAATTACCAGCCGTATGACACTAACCAAGTTCTCTCTGAAGGTTGAAATTTCTTCTTATATACGTTATATCAAATCAAAAGAAGTCAATTTTGCTTGAGGCTGAACAGTCCCATTAATACTAACGGAAACCTACCACTGCCCTTTTAATCCACAACTTACTTAGCCATTTGAGCACTCCATTTCATACAACATAATGTCGCGCCTTTGACCCCACAATGCATTTCTGGAACGGAAGTGGCTAGCCGGTTCTCATAAGCTATATAAGAACAAGGAACTTCGCAAAGTCAATTAGTATACTTTTAACTACCAAGAACATGAAGAGCTTTGTAAGGATTAATAGAAGATCCCTCGCAAGGATTGGATGGAGGCGTTTCAAATCGACTTTATCTTTAAACACTACTGTTGATCAGTTCCCTCGTACGCATATCTCAAAGAGAGATTGGTATATTACTCCAAGTTTCGTCGACAACAAATTTATCAAATCACAGTCTAAGACCTGGTATGAGATCCATGACCCAGCAACAAATGAAGTTATTCTGGAGGTGCCACAGTCAACGCTGGAGGAGTTGGAAGATGCAATTGCATCTGCCCACTCTGCGTTTCAAGGATGGAGAGAGTATTCTGTAATCAAGAGACAGGGCATTGCGTTCAAGTTTGTAGAACTATTGAAGGCAAATATGGATCGTTTGGCGTCTGTTATTGTGTTGGAGCAGGGAAAGACGTTTCCAGATGCTAAGGGTGATGTTTTGAGAGGGCTACAAGTGGCTGAGGCCTCATGCAACATTACAAATGACTTAATGTCTCTGTCTTTGGAGGTGGCAGCTGACATGGAAACCAAGATGGCCCGTGAACCTCTTGGTGTCGTTGCCTCTATATGTCCATTTAACTTCCCCGCGATGGTACCTCTCTGGTCGTTGCCATTAGTTTTAGTCACTGGTAACACGACGGTGTTGAAGCCTTCAGAGAGAGTCCCCGGTGCGGCAATGATCATTGCGGAATTATGCAGAGAAGCAGGTGTTCCACCTGGAGTTGTCAACATAGTACATGGAAAACATGATACTGTGAACAAATTGATTAGAGACAAGAGAATTAAGGCAGTCACTTTTGTTGGTGGAGATGGCGCTGGAAAGTACATATACGAGGAGGGCACCAAACATGGGAAGCGCGTACAGGCGAATTTGGGTGCCAAGAACCACCTAATAGTGCTCCCTGATGCTGATAAAGCGCACTTTATCAATGCTGTGAATGGTGCAGCATTTGGTGCGGCTGGTCAAAGATGCATGGCGATTTCTGTTTTGGTGACAGTAGGAAAGGAAACACAAGGCTGGATAGATGATGTAGTGGAAGATGCAAAGAAACTAAATGTGGGCAGTGGGTTTGAGACGACGTCTGATTTGGGCCCATTAATCAGCCCTGAAGCATTGAACAGAGCCAAAGAAATCATAGATCAATCGATTAAGCAAGGCGCAGAAGTTGTGTTAGATGGCCGTGCGTTCAAACATTCACAGTCACAATTTGAGAATGGTAACTGGTTAGGTCCAACTATTTTGAAGAACGTTCAACCTGGAATGAGGGCATACGATGAAGAGATTTTTGCTCCGGTACTCTCAGTAGTGAATGTGGATACATTTGACGAGGCGATACAACTTGTGAATGCCAACAAATATGGAAACGGGGTCTCACTCTTTACTTCGTCAGGTAGCTCTTCTCAAAAATTCACCAAAAACATAAACTGTGGACAGGTGGGAGTGAATGTCCCCATTCCGGTGCCTCTCCCAATGTTTTCTTTCACCGGGAACAAGGCATCTTTCCTTGGAGATTTGAATTTCTACGGTAAGGCTGGTATAAGCTTCCTCACTCAACCCAAGACTATCACTACGTTGTGGAAGACTACACCATTTGAGCCTCTGTCACAGCCCTCTGTATCTATGCCTACTCAGCAGTAATGTGCATATCCTATACATATATAATTCTACAGAAACATCAATAAAAGTGCAAGTGAATGGTCATGCATTGTAATCGGTATAGATCTTCTGATTAGTTTCTAACCCTCTACCCATCTATTGGATTGCTGCACATGGCTATCAATCTCGTGTGCTGAATGGAGACCACAAAAAAAATAATGAAGGATGCGAGGTTCGAACTCGCGCGGACAATCGTCCAGCAGATCTTAAGTCTGCCGCCTTAGACCACTCGGCCAACCCTCCATTTATAAAATAAAATCGAAAGTAGGGGCTTATAAAGAGCACAACGTTGCAAGATCGGTTATGTATGTTTCAGAATGAATCCGGCCCTGTGAGGGAACCGCTATACCTAATTTTGATTGCACAAGAAGACGGATGCCCCTCCTTCTGGGAGCGGGATTTAGAAAGAATTCTATTCTTTGCGGTGCACGAAGAGACGATTGTATAGGAGAGCTTTGGGAGGAACCTGCACGTTTCAGAAGCTTAGCAAGCAAGGCATTGGCCACAGGCCACAAGGCTGAGAGCGTTAGGAGGGAACAATACCCCTGGAATTCGATCTCTCTATATCCTCGTGCCGGAAGGGCCTCAAGAGAGTGTGTATTCGCATTACTTTAGTTATTTTTCATTTGTGCTAGTGATTTTCGACTGTCTTGTCTTCTACGCTGCGCGTGAAAGATTTTCTTGTTCCAGTAAAAAGCGAACAGGCCATACACCATGGGTATGCCGGGAGTAGTCCCAACGTACAACGACAGTACGCGCTGTTGTATGCTTAATACTTGATGCTCTATCGTCGCCTCTGCCAACACGTAGCCGCCAATGCGATGGGCACGGGAAACGTCGCCCGGACCTTACCCAAACTGTTTTTTTGAGACAACCGTCGGTCAACGTCCCCTAAGCTCCGAGATGGGTCTGGGGTACCCGTTGTTTTCACACTTCCGGTGCCGCAATGGCGATTAGAGCAACCCGTTTCGGCTAGCGATGAACCCGAATCCGCTGTCGTCTGGCACAGAGTGAGACACTACAACTACAATGCAGTATTACAGGAGTTGAGCACGCCACTGGCCAGCTTTGTGTAGCCCCTGTCTTACTATTTTCGCTCGGAAGCGGCTAAGCTCCGGTCGCTCATTCGTGGGGCCGGGCGCCTAGCGCCTAGTGCCTAGGATCAGCGGGCCTTTCACCACGAAACTTCCCGAGAGCCACGTCATATACTGGGGAAGGATCTTGTTGTGACCCCTCAAGCTCCTAAACGCATTGAGCCATGCACTGACATACCAGCCACCGACCACTAGCCACTAGCAGCGTAGTCAACTTCCTCGCCTATCTCCAAAGAGGATAGGGCGCCTTCCGGCGTCTCCCAGAGCCATCCATGGACACTCTGGCAAAGCCGTAGTGGTGTGATTTATTGCCCGCTAAAATGGAGTCCCACATGACGGCCGCCGAGCCAGCCGCCCCAGATCTCGTACCAACGTCCACAATGCACACGCGAGAACCGCTACTACACGTCCCGGCCTAGCTCCAGGCGCAATGCGCCCACCAAAGCAACGCAAGAGCATCCGCCGCCAGACAGGTTGCTTCTGCAGTTCTCAGACGGTGCCACGCACTACTGCCTGGAAATTCTATTACGGCTGGAAAGTCAAGAGCACTCCTTGTTGGTATAGGGCCACTCAGGTCAATTCAGTGTCATGAGGGCGGTTCCAGCATAGTTGCGGCCGTACCCTCCGCGACCAGAGCAGTAACACGAGAACCTTCCTAGCCGCTCCGCTCAGAGGCGGCTGGCTAGGGGGCATCCGCTAGCGCTAGCCGCCATCAGGACCCCATCTGCTCCAACTCCCTGCTGCTAACTCCAGCACCGTCCCCCCTGTGTAATACGGCCCGTTGCGCTCTATCGCTGTGTCTGGGGTCGATGCATACAAGCACTTTGAAAGCCTTTATGAATGCTGTATTCCGCGAATCCTGCTCTTATCCACGGTATTAAGCAGCTCCAGCCAGTAGTAGAACGCACAAAAATCATTATTAAGGAATGTTCCGTATTAGCCCGACTGAAGCCGACTGTTGCGATCAATATTTTTTTTTTTTTTTGCTTCTTATAGCGTAGTGGTTTTTCATTTATATATGTCTTTCCCTCTACATATATACATGGATTAAAAACATAGGAAATTTTCGACCCCAGAATACGTGAAATAAAGCCATTTTAGATAGTTAAAAGTCCAGTATTATAGATTGCAGCATTGGACAGTATAGAGCGTAAACACTTAGAGACATAACAGCTGAAATATTACTAGCAAAGTGTCTCTATAGTAGATTCGTTCAGAAGCATAGATAGAACCTAAGAGTATTAAGAAGGGGAATAGAAATACAGGACACTGCTATAGAAGTGGCAGAAAACAGTCAATTGTACAGGAAACAGTCGGCAAATCGACGTCTGAATATTAGATCATAGACCGTCTGGTGGAGTTGCTGTGTGTCGACGGGGAAGCACACAAAACTACACAGGAGCACAAAGAAGGGAGGTTCTGGCCAGAACTAGCAGCCACTGAATTGCACTCGGCTCCAAGTACTCACTTGTTTTCTGAGCTAGTGTTTGATCTGGCGTTTCGCGGACTCAGTTCATCTTTCTACGTGGAGTAGCCTGCGTCGTTACTAACCCACGCTTTTTTCGCAAGCCCGACGTCTACAGTCAACGCTGTGCCATTCAGAGTTGCTACTGAGATACCTCTTGGTGCCCTTTCGGAAGTAGCAGAAGCTGCCGAGTGTTGAAATACAGAAAACTGAGCAGTGAAGACACGGATTTAAATTTATCTTGATCTGGGAGAACCTTAACATGAATAAAAGAAGCATAACACAGTAAAATGTCAACTACACAAGCATTTAACATCTCAAACAGTATGTATTCAGTGTTGATGTCGAGCCGCTCGCGAGTGAAAAATTGCCAATAGTCATCGCGGATGCTTCTCACACACTTTATTAATAGCGAGTGCCTCGTGGTTTTTGAAAGACACCTGACCACAGGCTCGCCCCATCTGCATTTATGCCTGACTTACTAACATATCCAGACAGCATAGCACCTTTGTGCTCTATAAAAACCTCCAAGCAATGGGTGTTACCTCCTCGGCCCAAGCCGGGAAGGAAACCTGTCAACGAGGTCGTAGATAAAGACAAGAAAAAGACCCGCGACACGAAGAACAAAGACCTGGCTGAAGGTAAGGATTCGAGATCAACCACCAGGCCGACACAGGTTGTCACAGCATGGGGTGCGGGTAGTTCGGGTGGGTCTTTGGCACCTTCCCAAGAGTCTAGTCTTGCCGAACGAGGTAGCAAGAGCGTCAGTTGTGGAAAGAACGAGCTCAGTGCCCTCAACAGAGACATGGGGGTCATTGAGCACGAAAATATACAATTGAAAAACCATCTTCTCTGCTTGATTCACGACTACAAGCGCCTAAAGAGCCTGGTGTTGGACCAGTCTCAGAGTGCCATGTTGGAGCGTATCGAGTTTGATGGCCCCAGTACATCGAGGAAGCGCTTGTATACGGAGTTGGCACCTGTGGAGCAGGCCAGCGATGTTGTGAGCTCAATACCTGACTGGCAACAACAGCAGCAGTCGCTGTTGTTGTTAGACTCCGGTAGATACGGCTCGTTCAACATCGATCTATCTTCTCCCATTGACGACACTGACAATGAAAACGACGACGTGCTTAACTACATCAAGTTGGACGACGAGTACGATGAAGACTACGACGAAGGGTCTCCTGCACTCTCAAGAACAACGTCACCCTCAGCCATGTCTGAGACTGACGAGAACTCCATGATGTCGCTCACGAGATCCACTACTGTCTCCACGAATACCTCGTCCTTTTCAGACTCCAAGAAGCCCTTAAAAAACTCGTCATTCAGGTTTTACGAGTTACCAGAATTTTCTACAATGAGTTACGATTTCACGTTTAATAAGGACATTTCTGATGACACACATCTTCACTCTGTTATGCACGAAGACAAGTATAATATGGTCACAGATTTCTTAGAAGAAAAATTGATCGATAACGATGTTAATTACTACGTCGAAAACAAATCTTTAGAGAAATAATTTCTCTATACTTTGACGATTTATGCCCTCATTATTTATAAAACATGCTTTACGTATATAACTATTTATGTAGATGGAAATCTACATTTTGTCCTTCAAGTAATAGAGATAGAAATTCGTAGAATTTGACACGGAACACGACCTACTGCCATGAACTCTAGTTAGCAAGTTATCGAATAACAAGTGACAGGCATTTTTCCGAGGAAGTAGAGATGGATTCGATTGCTGACAAGCTTGAGTTTCCTATAGACTTTAAAGGACAAGAGAAGGCTGAATCAATTGTAAAACTTGGGAATTACACAGCGATTGTTATTTCGTTTCTCCTGGGATTTTTAGTTCAAGATATCTCGATACTGGTTTATTCATTCGTAGCGATTAGCTTCATCACATTGCTACTTGTTTTACCCAGCTGGCCATTTTATAAAAAGAATCCTGTTAAGTGGCTGAAAGTTCAATATGAGTTATAATGAGTGTAAAGATATCTTTTTGGGGTTTGATTTGTCCACCCAACAGTTGAAGATCATTGCCACGGACGAACACCTCAACCACCTTGGAACTTTCAATGTTGAATTTGATAAGGTATACAAAGAAAAGTATGGGATTCATAAGGGAGTTGTTGTTAATGATGAAACAGGGGAGGTTTTGTCTCCCGTGGCTATGTGGTTAGATGCCATCGATTACGTGTTTGGTGAAATGAAGAAAAACGAGTTTCCCTTTGAGAAGGTGAGAGGAATCAGTGGCTCGGGTCAACAGCATGGCTCTGTTTATTGGGCTGAGGGTATTAATGAACGTTTGCTGAAGTTAAACGAAGCACACTCCTTAAGTGAGCAATTAGCAGACTCTCTTGCATTCCCTGTATCACCAAATTGGCAGGATCATTCTACAGGCAAAGAGATTGCCGATTTCGAGAAAGCTGTAGGTGGCCCTGACAAATTGGCTGAAATAACAGGTTCTAGGGCACATTACAGGTTTACTGGTCTCCAGATTAGGAAGCTTGCCTCAAGACTGAGCGAAAATGTTTACAAAAAGACGGCTAGGATTTCCTTGGTATCAAGCTTTGTTTCAAGTGTGTTACTTGGATCAGTCACAAATATCGAGCAAGCTGAGGCCTGTGGAATGAATTTGTATGATGTTCAAAAGGGAGACTACGACGATGAACTTTTGTCGTTAGCAGCCGGTGTTCATCCTAAAATTGACAACGCTTCTCAAAGCGAGAGGGATGCGGGTATTGAGGATTTGAGAAACAAGTTAGGGGAAGTGAAATCAATTTCCTATGAATCTCTTGGCAATATTTCACCATATTTCTGTAAGAAATATGGATTTTCCAAAGATGCTAGGATTTATTCTTTCACGGGTGATAATCTTGCAACTATAATATCGTTGCCTTTGTCACCTAATGATGTTTTACTATCGTTGGGCACTTCAACTACTGTGTTGCTTGTGACGGAGAACTTTAACCCTTCATCTCAATATCATCTTTTCAAGCATCCAACAATGCCAAGCCATTATATGGGTATGATTTGCTACTGCAACGGTGCATTGGCTAGAGAGCGTGTACGCGATGAAGTAAACAAGAAGTATGGTTCAGAGAAGGGTAGTTGGGATAAGTTTAATGAGTTATTAGACTCATCTAAATCTTTCAATAAGAAACTAGGAATCTACTTTCCTTTGGGAGAGATAGTACCTAATGCACCTGCTCAATACAAGAGATCCAAGCTTGATTCTGACTACAATGTCAGAGATGTTGATTCATGGGACCCTGAGGAAGATGTTAGTTCTATAGTAGAATCACAGTCTTTGAGTTGTCGATTAAGAGCGGGTCCTATGCTTAGCGGCTCCAATGTTAAAAAGGATACTTCAAATGCTGAGTATTCCGAAGCTTATGAGGATTTTCATAAACACTTTGGAACTATTTATACCGATGGAAAGGAGCAAACAAAGGCTTCTATCACTTCAAGACCCCATAAGGCTTTCTTTGTGGGAGGAGCTTCTAAAAACAACAGTATTGTGAACAAAATGGGATCAGTTATTGGGCCCAGCGAAGGAAATTATAGGGTTGAGATTCCAGATGCTTGTGCCATGGGTGGGGCTTATAAGGCTAGCTGGAGTTATCACTGTGAAATTGAAAATAAATGGATTGACTATGACGTATATATCAGTAAGAATTTTGATTTTGGAGAAGTCGAGAATTTGAAAACTGAAGATAAATGGATCGACTATTTTGAAGGCATGGGAATGCTTGCAAAAATGGAACAATCTTTAAAGCATAAGTAGATAAATTAAATATTATGTTTAGACGAAATAGATCTCGCGATAATTTTTCACTTACTTCAAGCTACCTGATGCTTTCGTTAGCGTTTAAACGTACGTTTACCTCAAAGTCTTTTCATTTCGCCAACGTTAAAAGCTTGCAGCAGCTACATGATGTGGTAAGGAACTCATCTGATCTTTCCCTCGAGAATTTTAAGAAAGTAGAAGATTTGATAAAAAAATCGGAATCAAACGCAGATGACTTTGAATATCTCGGACTCATTATTGATGAACTTAACAAACACCCTAAATTAGAGAGTGAAGTGAAGAACAACATAATAAACAATTTAGTATCTAATGGTATTGGAGCAGACTTCTCCTTATACTACAAAGTAAAAAATCTCGATCATAAGTGGAATGATAATGCAATTATCAAATTGATCGACTCAAACCCAGGAAGAGTTTTACTGTCGTTTGACCTCTTGCAACAATTTGAAAAGGATATCACGGGAAATCAAGTTTATCTTAAGGTTTTAGAAAAGTTATTGTTTGGCGAGTTATCGGAACGTAGTGAAGGACAGGTTTCACTTAACTGTGATAAGATAAATAAGATCTTACAAATTACAAAGGACGTAGGATTGGTGCTGGACAAAAAGTTGATTGCAGAACTTATAATCAAGTTAGAAGAAATAAATGCGTTGTTTGCCTTTCAGTGGATTCCAACAGATCCCGATGCAGTGGCCAACGTTTTAGAGACTCTTGAGGTAAGTGAACTAACGTTCTTGAAAATTTTCAATGTTTTGTTCAAAAACCACAAGGATACCCTAGGGAAAAAAGTAACATTAAGGGCTTTAAAATCAATCTACAATCAGGATAAATCTCTGGTGAATAGTGCGAACCAAAGTGAGTTGAAGACTTACGAAGATTTGGTAGAGAGCCTGAGAACAGACGAATCTGTTTCTCGACATTACGAAACTCTATCATTCGAAGACGTTAAATCTTTAGCCCAGCAATTGTTAGAGAGCATAGAAACGTCGAAGGTCGATTCTGGAGATGATATATTTTCGCTCGGAATCCGCATAGAGTTCATCAAAACCAAGGGAATTTTTCTTCAGGACATTCGTCAAACTTTGGAGAGATATCATTACTATCAGACGCATGAAAAACTTGGATTTCAGGACGTGTCCGACGCTTTAATTCACTCATTGTATTACAATGCAGCATTTGATGAGACCTACAAGTTGACTGAAATTGCACAGGCTCTTAGTCCTGCCGATTTGACTATTAGACTATTGCAATCATCGATGTTAGCCCTAGGTGTATTTGATGCGAATCACGCATTGAACATTTACAATGACTACATAAACGAGGTTTCAAAAGACCCAAAAGCCTCAGGTGCAAGATCTTCTACAGGATTACTAACCGAGACCTTAATTTTGGTATACTTGTATCATCAAGACAGAGAATTCGCCAACTTGATGATGGATAAGGCTCGCGAAAATGGGATTCTCAAACATGAAAACGATATACAGCTAATCAAAAAGTTATTCAAATTTTATGGTGATGTAATATCCCTAGACGACGATGCTTCAAGGAAGCGGGTCTTGAAAGGTTATTTGATGGAATACTTAAAGGCACTTTAGATTTAGACAATTATAACGTTATATTTCATGTAATAGTATTAATTCCAAAAAGGGAAATTTAAGCGCACTTGACTCATCCTCCATATTTCTGGTATATATATTGAAATATCGAGTAGTAGAAATTAAATAACTTAATTATAATTAATCGATATGAGTACCCCAGTGTCATTACATTTAAGGGCAGAGACTAAACCCTTGGAGGCTAGAGCAGCCTTAACACCAGCAACCACCAAACAACTTTTGGATGCTGGATTCAAAGTTTATGTGGAGAAGAGTCCTCAATCTGTTTTTGACATTAAAGAGTATGAAAAAGTTGGAGCTGAAATTGTTCCCGAGGGATCCTGGAAGGAAGCTCCCAAAGATAGATTGATTATTGGATTGAAAGAATTGCCTGAAGAAAGCTTTCCATTAGTTCACGAGCATATTCAATTTGCGCATTGCTACAAAGACCAAGAAGGCTGGAAAGATGTTTTGGGCCGTTTTCCCGCCGGAAATGGTGTTTTGTATGACTTGGAATTTTTGGAGAACGACCAAGGAAGAAGGGTGGCAGCTTTTGGTTTCTATGCTGGGTTTGCTGGTGCTGCTGTTGGTGTGAAAGACTGGATCTTCAAACAGTTGTATTCAGACGATAAAAACCTTACTGGCCTCTCTCCATATCCTAATGAAGAAAAGTTAATAACAGAGGTTAAGGAGGAATTAGATGCCGCATTGAAGAAGAATGGTGGTGTATATCCTAAATGTCTTGTGATAGGTGCTTTGGGTAGATGTGGTTCAGGTGCTATTGACTTTTTGAAAAAAATAGGCATTCCTGACGATCACATTTTGAAATGGGATATGAAAGAGACCGCTGTTGGAGGCCCTTTCAAAGAGATTGCAGAATCTGATATATTTATCAACTGTATATATCTTTCTCAGCCAATTCCTCCTTTTATTGACTTTGAGTTGTTGAACAAGCCAGATAGAAAATTGAGATCTATCGTCGATGTCTCTGCAGATACAACTAATCCTCATAATCCTGTTCCTGTTTACACAATTGCTACTGACTTCAATGAGCCCACCGTATTAGTCGAAACTACCGCTGGACCTAAGCTTTCTGTCTGTTCAATTGACCATCTTCCATCCATGCTTCCGAGAGAGGCTTCGGAATCATTTTCCAAGGACTTGTTACCAACATTATTGGAATTGCCTAATAGGAACACTGCTTCCACCTGGACCAGAGCCAAGCAATTGTTTGACAAGCACGTAGCTAGATTAAATTAAGACAATTATACTCTGAATGATGCATTAATTATAGATGTATTAACTTCACAAAAAAGAACTTTAATATATAATTCTATTCTAAGGTCACCTTAACCTTGTTAGATTTCAGCTTTTTACGCTGCTTTCCATTTAGCATTACTTTTCTTACTTCATCTGTATCTGTTTCGTATTCTGATTCAGTGAAGTCGTTTTCTTGGCTGTCAGCATAAGACCTTTTCATCGTCGAAGCTTTTTCAATGTTTTCTGAACAAGCTACCACACAATTTAGTCTCTCGCCAGTGTCATAAACAGCGACCTGATCTCTTACTTTCTCGTCCATATCCCAAACAACAATTCTTCCATCTGAGGATACAGATATTAAATAAACATTACCAGCTTCCTCATGCAAAGTTATATCTTTAATTCTATTGATATGACCTCTCAATACGAAACTAGGACTTAAGTCATTCTCAAGTGAAACTTCTTCCGCATCCAAGTCAACTTTGAAATCATTATCATGCGAATAGAATTCGATAGTACCATTACTTTGTCCTAAAACAAGAAATTCTTTACCCCCAATGATCCAATTCTCCATACACATCAAAGTAGTTTTGAATTTTACTTTCTTGACGATTTTTGCTTTAGAAGTGTTGAATACTAAAATCTGGTTCAATAAACCAACTATAAAATACTGTCCGTTTGCAGACCAGCGAACATATTCTGGAGACTGACCCAAATGATTTCTACCCTCAATTTTCAATGTAGCAGCTTTCTTCGCAGTCATTAAGTTCCAAAGACGAACAGTTTTATCCACAGAAACAGATACAGCCACTCTTCCTGAATGGTGAATAGCGAGGTCGTTTACTCTTCCAGTATGGCCCTTCAAAATACCAAACAATTCCCAGTCTTTCGTTCTCCATATAATGATTTTCCCATCCTCTGATGCTGAAAGAAGCCACTTACCAGACTTTTCAGTCCTTTCAGTATTGCTTTCCTTGTCTGGAACACCTTCGAGTGAGAACTGGAGTTTCGTAATAGTTCCCTGATGCCCAAGAAGGGTTCCTAATTCTTTTCGCTTTTGAAGATCGAAAATTCTAATCAACTCATCATTTGATCCTGTAACTAAGTATCTCTTGGCAACATCAATGGCTTTTATAGAAAGTGAATGTGCCTCAAAATGGAAAATAGGCTGGAAAACTGCTTGCTTGTCATTCAAGAGTACTGAAAGACATTGAAGGTTGTGCTCATAAGAACCCACAATAATTCGAAATTGTTGATTTTTCCCTTTATCTGTCTTACCTATCTTCTTCTCCGATACAATGTTCGATGGTTTAGTCTCACTAACATCACTAGACGCAGTATTGTCTTTCTTACTGGTCTTCTTTCCCTTCATATTGTATGTATTCTGGTTATATGAAGCTTCTTCTTCATCTGCTCATCACTTCCTGTATCAAAATATGTGAATTTACCATGTCGCAATTCTATATTATGAGACGACATTAAATGATAACATTTGCGGCACATCAAATCTAAACACTAGTGAATCAGAAGATTTAAATTAGCAAGAAGGCAGCAGACCAAATTTGAAGGGGAGAACACAATGGTTCAAAATCAGAAGACACCTTCTCAGCATAATTCGACGCTTTACATTTCACCTCTAATTAATAATAAGAAGCAGGATGTGTTTGTCACTCCTCCTAATCCCCCGACGACGCTATTCGACACACCAGGATCTAATCATTCTCTGTTTTTCAACTTAGACAGAAACAACACAAATGATATTTCAAGGAAAAACCAGGAGTTAGAACCGTTATCTCAAGTTGAAAAATTAAGGCTATGGAGACATGACGCTATGATGCAGCATCACTACAGAACAGCTGAGTACATAGGCGATAAAGTGTTGGCTCTTACGAATGACCCCAACGACGCCTTTTGGCTTGCTCAAGTTTTTTTCACGAGCGGAAACTATCAGCGTGCTAAGCAGCTTTTACTTCAAAAACCAGAGTTTGAGAAATCTGTCAGTTGTAGATACCTAGCGGGCTATTGCGCAATCAAATTAGAACTTTGGGACGATGCGTTGGATCTAATAGGCGAAACAAATCCTTTCAAAAAGGAAGACGATTTCCATCAGAGAACTAGTGACGGTGGGGTAAAGCTCGAAGCATCCATGTGTTACCTTCGGGGGTTGATATACGCCAACCAAAATAATTTCGATAAGGCTAAAAAATCATATAAAGAAGCTGTAATGGTAGACGTGAAGTGCTTCGAAGCCTTCAATGAACTTATCACAAATAATTTAATGACACCTAATGAAGAATGGGAATTCTTGTCTTCTTTGAATTTCCGAGACGCTGACGATAATGACGAGTTAATAAGACTACTCTATACCACAAGATTGAGTAAATATTTGAATGTTCTGAAATTCGAAGAGTCTGAGGCTATATTGAACGAGGAGTATGACTTAGGAGAAAACTGTGATATACTATTGAGTAAAGCTGATCGTCTATATATACAGTGCAATTTCGATGAATGCCTTGCTATTTGCGAGAAAATTTTAGCTAAAGATCAGTATAATTTTAATGTTCTACCGAACTATGTCAGTTGTTTACACGAATTGGGTGGAAAGAATAAGCTCTTCTTAAAAGCACACCAGCTTGCAGAAAGCAACCCTACAAGTCCAATGACCTGGCTCGCTATAGGGGTATATTATTTATCTTTGAACAAATTAGCAGAGGCTCGAAAATTTTTCAGTAAGGCTACTTTGTTCAATCCAAATTTTGGGCACGCTTGGATCGGATTTGCTCACACTTTTGCTGCCGAAGGTGAGCATGAACAGGCAATTAGTGCATATGCATTTGCGGCCAGGCTATTTCCTGGTACGCATCTTCCGAATCTTTTCCTCGGTATGCAGCACTTGCAAATGAGCAACTTGAACCTATCGGAAGAGTACTTGATGGTTTCTTACCAAATTTGCAATAGTGATCCTCTAGTGCTAAATGAACTTGGTGTAATAAATTTTTACAAGAATGAGTTATCGAAAGCCGAACTCTACTTTCAAGAAGCATTAGGTGCGGCTAAACACTTAAATTCTGACTCAAAAATTTGGATATCGATCCATGCCAACTTGGGGCATGTATATAGACGTGCCAATCAGCCATATAAGGCGTTAGATTGCTTCAGCCAGGTGTTGAAAATCAGTCATACAAGTGACCCTAACATTCTCTCAGCGATAGGGTTGATACACTTGAAACTAGGTAACATATACAAAGCCATTGACATCTTGCACGATGCTCTAGCCATCGCACCTTCAGATCCAGTTGCGTCGGACCTTCTAAAACGTGCCTTGGAATCCAACAAGAATAACAGCTCTTTGTTTTTACGCAACACCGCAGAAAAGCTCTTCGAGCTCAACAAGCATACGATCCAGTACAGAATGAAAAAGTCTAGGATGAAGAGCGGCCAGCACTTGGCTGATATCACATCGTCAAGCAACAAGTTCTTGACTCCTCTGAGCAACAAAACGAAGACTCTGACAAACCTGGCAAGAAAAGTTTCCAACGCAATTGACCCTGCTGGTGTACGGTCTGACATTAGTGGCCAGTTGTCTGATGTAGCTCACTTAGCAGAAGAGTTGAAGAGAGGCGATGATTCCTCTGATGATGACGAAGTAATGGAAATAGAAAGTGACTAATTTTATTTATTATGCTTTCAATTTTATATAGTTCAAAACAAGATTATAGAGTTTAATAAATAATCCCCAATGCTTCTTCTACACGTAGCTTCATTTGACATATTGCTACCTCCTCAAGCCAAATTCTTATGTCTTACTTTACAATGGTAGTTTTTTGTGTAAAGTATATAATGCGAAATAGATACTGCTTAGATCTTTCCTGTTGTGGATAGAGAAAGATTACACGATTTGAGCATGATTGTTTAAAAACTACGGTAACCCCTGGAAATTTAAATCAAATTGATTTAAGCATTGGGCTGGGTAGATATTAGAATTAATTCAATGAAGCATGAATACTCATAATCCAGTAACAAGTAATAAAAAATCTTTAAGATCGAACATTTTGTGCATTAAATTTAATCAAGATCAGGGTTGTTTTGCGGTTAGCCACGAGCATGGTTTTTTGGTTTATAATACGAATCCTTTTGAACTAAGGGTCAAGCGGACATTCGACAGTAGTGCCAGCAATGGAACTGGTGTGGGGCATATTGCCATGCTTCATCGGACCAATTATTTGGCTCTAGTTGGAGGAGGAAAGAACCCCAAATACCCTAGCAACCGGTTGGTGGTATGGGATGATTTAAAGAAGAAAAACAGCCTTAGCATCGACTTCCTCAATCCGATCTTGAATGTTCTCCTCTCGAGGATACGCATAATAGTCATCTTGAAGAACTACGTGGCGGTGTACGGCTTTTCGTCCCCTCCCAAGAAGTATGCTATTTATGAGACTATCGATAACGAACACGGGATCGCCGATCTTTCCACGAGCTATGCCAATGTAACCTCTACTACATACACCGAGATTTCTCCCCGTCTGTCTCTCTCTAATTCCAGCAGACTGGAGAAATACCAAATATTAGCATTCCCAGGCAGATCTGCGGGCCAGATTCAACTAGTGGATATATCACCGGCGGGCCAGGAGAAAAACTTAGTAAGTATTATAAAAGCCCACAAATCGAACATCAGGTGTCTCTCTTTAAATAGGTCAGGTACGATGGTTGCCTCTGCTTCGGAAACCGGAACAATAATTCGTGTGCATTCGACTCACAATACCGCTCTTTTATGGGAATTTCGAAGAGGTCTTGATAGAGCGATAATAACGTCTATGAAATTCTCTCAAAATGACACCAAATTAGCGGTCTTGTCTGACAAAAGCACTCTACATATTTATGATCTTTCCTTTGCCAACGAAATCCAAAACACTGCTCCTGAGTTTACAACTTCTCAGAAGAGCCAACCTTCTAACAGACATCACATTCTTGGAGCACTTCCATTACCAATTCCTATGCCTAACTACTTCAAATCTGTGTGGTCGTTTTGTTCCATAAATACCAATAAGTTCCATACAGACGGTTCTGATGATGATCCATCAACCCATGACATTGGCGTTATTGGCTGGGCCACTAACGATAGTGTGATTATAGTTTGGAAAAATAAGAAGTTATGGGAAAAGTATGTCATAGTAGAAAGAAAAGCTGAATCGAATACTGAGGATTCTAACCATAATTCTTCCTATGATTTGGTACGCTTCAGCTGGAAGCGACTAGATGGATTTGATGAATAAGGCTTCTACTTCATGTATATAGAGCATAATTACGAATGAATATTAGTCTATTAATATAAATTATTATTAAAGAAATGAAGGATAAGAAATCGAGTTATATACAAGCAATTCTAATCTATAATCTCACATAAAAGAGGTTCGTGTAGCTTCTTCTCCTTTTCAGATTGGACGCTTTCCCATCTTCTTCCATGGAAATTTCGTACAAATCTGACAGCGTTTTCCTTATTTGCGAATCTAATGAGAGTCAAATGCAACTGATTAGTAGGATCATTATGTATGGTCGTGAAACAACTTGAAAGTTTTGGTAGCGGTGCAAATTCGTAGTCCCAAAGCAACTTAGGTAACGCATGCTTAGAAAGGCCGAACGGCAAGTTTCTAACTAAAACCAGGCTCACACGCAGTTTCAAATCCAACAAATTACACAATGGCTCATAAGTAGGATCGAGATCTAATTTCTCGTAGTCTTTAGGCCTTTTCTGATCGGCAAGTAAGATTTCGTTCATGAGGGAAAGCTTGTGCTGGGAAATTTCAAACAAAGAGTTCCTTTTGAGGCTCAGAAGAGATTTGCCCACACCAACACTGGCTAGTTTATCATTTATATCTACATCAAGGAATGGAGAACACATCAACTCAATCTCATCCTTTTGGGGACGGACAAATTTCAATCTCAAATCATAGCCGTTTATCTGTTTTCCCATAGTTTCCATCCAGTAGACGCAAGCATGCTTATAGTTAGGGAAAACCAAGTAGTACGACCCCATGAATAGCAAGTTTGAGGGACTACGGGCCTTCACTGCCTTGAACTGAATGCCTTTCCTGAGGTCGTCAGTCAAAAAATATTTCCGCTCTCTGTTGATAGGGTATGTATTATAGAAATCGCTGAAGTCTAGAAACGAGTTGAGGCAATTGAACTTCAAAATATTCGATCTCTCTTTCGTCTCCGACACTTTAGGGAGATCCGCCAACACGCTTTCTATAGGTTTCTGTCGCCATTGATTTGCTTTCAAGTCATCTAAGATCGATGTCCTGTGGTTATCATCGCTTTCTACTCCTTTCTCGTACAAAAATCGTGTCACTATAGGGTTCTTCGTAGCCAACTCGGTCGAAGCAGTTTTATATAGAAGATTAAGAAGCCTTTCGGATGTTTTTTTCGGTGTCTTTTGCAGCATATCTCTTCAACAGTCAAAATCACATCCATTTATTTGAGATTGTACCACAAAATTAACGAAGTATTTTTTTCCTTTGAATCAAATAATCGGGATAGTGTAATATAAATAACGAAAATATAGTTACGACAAAAGAACATAGGGTGGTGGTTTGATTTGTTCTAATAGTTATAGAAGGCTAATCTTAGAAGAGTCAGGATATTGAGGTTTGATTTGTTGATAAACATTAAGTAACCTTTCGTTGAACCTGCGGAAACAGATATATATTGAAAGTAGTTCATTCATTAGAGATTCTTGGAAGGTAAAGAAATCAGTTGGTTCTGTCGTAAAATGCCGGCGGAAACTATATGGTCTAAGCGAACTAGATCGACTGTACAGAATGAAGATAGCAATCAGTACCAGGGTGTTTTGAACAATGTTGATTCAGAGGTTGCTAAACTATTTACTAGTAATAGTACAACCAATCTCCAGGATCTAGAGGAAAGTGGCTATGGAAGAAAGCTTTCTTTCAATGACGGAAGCGATATGGATGGCAGCGTGTTTGGCATGAAAAGAGGATCGTTTTCTGCCATTACCGCGCCTGTAGGGGGCTACGCGGCGCCAGCCCCAACCGCTGGTGGGAAGCGGTTGAACAACTTAGGAACCGCTTCAATTAGTGGTGGTATCGCAAGTAGACATCCTCCTCAAGATAGCTTTTTGCTGAAGTTTTCAGCTGTTGCGGAAGCGACTCGCGAAATAGAGTTATCTAACACTTTAGGTAAACTTTCTCTTGATTCATCCGGTTCTCGCAGAACTAGTTTCACAAGCGGAGAAAAGCCAGGCGTCTTAAACCCACTAACTGACATGAACATATTGTCATCTCCTCATGGCTCCTTAAACGAGAATTTGAATATTCCTTTACCGCGTTCTTCTCGTCATCAGTCTATCAGTGAGAAAATCGACAAGTATAACAACAGTTCTCCCATTCAGGGCAGTGCAGCGATATCAGTGAATTCTGACCTCACAAACAACACAGACCAGGCCGCTGCTCCAGTAGGAGCAAATTTGCCCCAGAATTTCTGGAATCCTGGAGCAGCCCCAAGTTTCACTCCTAATTCTAACAACTACCTAATGGAAAATATTCCAAATGGGATGCAAGTTCCCTCACATGTCCCTCCCTATGGTAAGAATCAGAATGGCCCTTCATTCATTGCTCCACCATTCATGATTCCTTCACCTCCTCCTTTTATCGATCCTGGCCTTTATGGAAGATCAAACAACGCAGCTTACGAAACAGATAAAGATGGTAAGACCAATACTTCAGAGCCTGCGAGTGAGAAAAATAAAGAGGAGGCATCAAGCAATGAATTCCCAAAACCCTTTAAGAACATGGGGATAGGTTTGATGGGTCAAATCCCCCCTAACCCGGGGTTCATGTTTCAACAATTCAATCCTTATGCGATGTACCATCAATCACCTTCTCCTCACGTTTCACCTGCTGGAGGTGTAGCACAACCTCAAATGGATCCTTCTTTAGTCACAAATTCTTTGGATAACCTTATGGAACCAGAGTCCTTGCAAAACAACCCCAGCCAAAACAGACCCCGTAGTAATCCTCCTACCGCATCTTCGGCTAAGCGTAAGGTGGGAAGGGGCCCTCCTTCAGGAAAGTCGACCAATTTCATTTACCGCTCTCCTCTACTTGAAGAAGTGCGTTCGAACTTCAAGGCCAAGGAATATTATTTGAAAGATATCTATGGTCATGCAATTGAATTTACCAAGGATCAGCATGGTTCTCGTTTTATACAACAAAAACTACCTGATTCAAGTGATGAAGAAAGAGAAGTGATATTCAATGAAATTAGAGATATTGCTTTTGAACTTATGACTGATGTTTTCGGAAACTATGTTATCCAGAAGTATTTTGAATTCGGAAATGATGTTCAAAAGGAAGTATTACTCGACTGTATGAAAGGACACATTTACACGTTATCAATGCAAATGTACGGATGTAGAGTTGTTCAGAGGGCTCTTGAAGCTATAAAAGTTCATCAGCAGATCTCAATTATAGAGGAACTCAAGGATCATATCCTTGTTTGTGCTAAAGATCAAAATGGTAATCATGTAATCCAGAAGTCTATTGAGAGAATTCCTTTCAAGAGAATCAAGTTTGTGCTTGAATCCTTAGATAACCAGATCTATCATCTTTCAACTCATCCTTACGGATGCAGAGTTATTCAAAGGTTATTGGAATACTCTTCTCCGGAAGATCAGAGGAAGATTTTGGATGAACTTAACAGATTTATCTTCTATTTAATCCAGGATCAGTACGGTAATTATGTGATGCAACACATATTGGAGAGAGGGTCGTACGAGGATCGCGAGGAGATATTGAAAGTTGTTTTAGGATCTGTTGTAAATTTCTCTAAGCATAAGTTTGCTTCGAATGTCATCGAGAAATGTATCAAATACGGCGACTTATATCAGAGAAAGAGAATACTTAGAGAAGTTATGCTTGGCAATGAAGATTTTGAGGTTGAAGTTGTGAGCGACGACTCGCCTTTGGCCTTAATGATGAAAGATCAATATGCTAATTATGTTATTCAGAAATTAGTGGAGGGCTTTGATGCTCAAAGTGAAGAGAAAAAGATTTTAGTTGTCAAGCTTAGACAGTACTTAAAACAAATTTCGTCTAAAAATAATTACGGTAAACACTTAGCTTCTGTTGAAAAGATGATTATTGTTGCCGAGACTGCTTTAATAGAAGCAGAAAATGTTTCAGAAGAATAATTCGATAGCATCACTATTTCAAAATAAAACCAGTACAAGCTTGAAAATATATATAATACGAAGCTGGTTATAATTTTTTTTTTCCTGATTTAAATGGTAAAAAATGTGGTTTATTTATTTCGATTAATGCCCCAAAGTTCTCAATGGCATGAAGTTTTCGTGGTATTATTTTTTGTACATAAAGGTATTGTCACCTTAAGTCTAGTTTCATGTTTAAATAGCTGATTATTTTTTTTTGAGTAATTAATTTTTGTATATATATGTGATTTTAATCTTACCTACAATGAAAATTGTTATTAAGAGATGTAAAGAAGGCGCTAATGTCTCATTACGAAATAGAATTAAATAAATCTTCGCTATATCTCAAGAGTGAGATATAGTTATCCACAAAAAGCAATAAATAACGTTATAACCAAATAGTTAAATGTAAAATAAGAAACATTAGGACCAAATATCTTTTAAGCCATATCACCGATCAAGTACACTGAGATACTCAACTTAAGGGTCATCAATCTGACCATATTATTTAAGGTAGTCTTTGAGTAAAGCAAGGAATGTTTCCCATGTGTTTGCAGACACCGAATTCTCACATTCAGATTTATACAAGTCTTTCAAAGAATTGCACTTCACCACGCTTTTCATTCCGTTCTCTTTATCCACGACTAAGTAATCATACAACGTTAAATATTTTAAGAAATCCAACTCTGTCATCTCGCTAGTATTTATCTGGTCCAAAGTGAGCGTTTTTGCCCATACAGAGTCTAACGCCGCTATTGGAGACCGGCTCGGCAGCCGTATATCATTCTTATCGAGCGTTAGTTCGTCGTCGGAGTCCACCGAGCAGGCATTGGACACCATGCCGTTGTTGGTGACGGAATTCTGTATCTGAGCTAGGCTTAACAACGACGACGAGCTGACCTGGGACGAAAAAGACTTCCCATGCGATGAGCCTTCGTAGGCCATGTCCGACGGCCTAGCATTGTCATTAAGATGGCTCAAGTCAGCGCCAATTGACCCACCGGGGTGCTTCATGGAAAACCGTTTTCTGCGCTTGTGCACATCGGCCTCCACTATCTCCGAAAGCGCTAATATGGCCGCATCTGCGAGGGCCATGGAAAGCGTCGTCGACACCGTAGGCGCTGGCACACCGTGGATGGAGTCCTCGTTCAAGTGCGCTGGTAACTCGGCGTAGATGAGCGACCTCACCTGTGGGTGGCTCGCGAGCTTCGATGTGCGGCTACATGTGATCAAGATGGCCGGAACTGTCTTGGGCACATGTGGGAGGAGCTGAAGAAGCTCGGGCGTGTTCCCGCTGGCTGTGATGAGCACTAGCACGTCGTTGTCACGCACCACCCCCAAGTCGCCGTGGAGCGCCTCCGAGGGGTGGAGAAGCACCGACTGGATCGACAACGAGTTCATCGTCGCCACCAACTTGTTACCCACCTTGTGGCTCTTGCCCACGCCGCTCACAACAATCTTCCCGTTCTCCCCAATACACCGGTGGAGGAGCGACAACGATAGCTCTATCTGTTCTTGCGAAAACACAGATGTCCGATACTGCTCGGCCATGTTTCTCATCGCCTGGCTTTGGTTCAAAAGCGTCCGCTGGACGGATTCCAAGCCCGCACGGTAGTTTCTAGCCTCCATTATCACTTTCAACCTCTCCCCGTCCGTGCTTTGCCTTTATACAAAGCTGTTCAACGTTCTTTTACGTTCTCTCAAGCTTCACTGCCTTGTAGGCCGTATCAATCGTTCTTATAACGTACTAATGTTCCAATACTATCGGATTACTAAATCAGAAAATTTTCAGTAGCCACAGTTATGCGTGCAAATATCTACGATCGTCTCAATCCGACTGCCGTGTCAATAAGTTCCCACCCGCAAACCTTGTGCTAGCCTATTCTGCTTTGTCTTTTGTCAGATTCTCGTCCGATCACGGTGTCGCAATTTCTCCCGTATAAACTTGGATCGAGAAGGCTTAAGTGCCTAGTCGTATTGGTTTTGTTAATATCACGTTCTAGGTTGCGCTGAGTAATAATACAATAAAGGGCAGATAAGGATTGTTTTATGCAGAAATAGATGCTGTCGTAATTACTGGTACAAAGGAGTATTTAGCGGTGCGGAAGACGGGGGGGCCGGGGGGCGGTGGCTGCGGTCGCGGCTAGGAGGTGAAGGAATTGAACTGTAGGGACCTAAAGAGACGGTTGTCGGCGGGGTCTAGGTACTCGTAGGCGGACTGGGGAGTGGCGTGCGGGGGGCGCGGGGCGGCGGTGGAAGAGTCTAGCAGGAGTTGTTCCAATAGCGAGCGGGTGGTGCTAGCGGTGGCGGACGGAGCGGTGGGGGTGGCGGGGCGCGCTGCGTGGCGATGGTGGTCTGCCCTCACGGCGGAGTGCATCGCTAGGGTTTTCGCGCGAAGGTCGCTGATCAGCAGGGCGCGGAGGGCCCAGCTGGAGTGGGCCGCAGTGCTGACGGTGGCGTGCCACACGCCAGCGAAGCGGTCCGCTGAGAGCGCGAGGTTGCGCACAAAGGGCGCCACCAGCTCGCCGCTAACAAGCTTGAAGTGGCTAGCGGCGAACACGCCGGGCACGCCCAAGCGGCGGTAGGCCTTCACTTTGAAGAAGCACTCGGCGCTGGGGCCGAGGTAGGCGGCGTGCGAGGCGCCGCGGAAGGGCGTGGGCGCCGCAGTGTGGGGGGAAACGACGATGTTGATGAAATTGAACTGCGACTTGATGATGTTGAAGTTGAAGTCGCGGCCGGACTCGTCGAAAAAGACGTTGACGTAGTTGTTGCCGATGTGCCGTTTTTTCAAGTCTGCGCGGTGGACGGCGCCCGACCCCATCATGGTGGCGGCGTGGAACACCACCTGCGTCGTCTCGTCACTCCACACGAGGGCGTACTCGCCGTCAAGGTCGCCGTCGGTGTCTAGACCGCCCGTGTAGGTGTTCTTGCACCGCGCGAGTCGCACAGGCTGGCCGATGGCGTTGATAAAGCGGTGGTACTCTGCTGAGCCGGCCCTGTTGGCCAATATGTCGGACTCATCGTGCTGTCCGGGAGCAATGTAGACGATGCCGATCTTGTGAAACTCGACGACTGGGATCCGGTCGAGCGACGCTATCGCTCTCATCGTCACTGCGTCGTCGAACAACGGCAACGGCTTTTCGCGCTCAGTGAGCTCCAAGTGGTCAAATAGCTGCAAAAGAACGTGGTTCGGGTTAAGGACCGGTGCTGCGTCGCCTGCGTGGTACAGGTCTGCTCCGTGCGGCATGGGATCGCTGCCGTCGTTTTTGACCTCCATCTGCACCACATACGTGTCTGTAGGTCGCCGCAACGTCAATACCGCAAGCGAGCTGCTCTCGTAGGTATCGACAGACACAATGGTGTGCCCTATGATCCAGCTGTTGCTGCATAAAGCCGTATTTGCATCCATCCCTCCACATGCCGCATCGATCTGCCTTTTGATGGAGTTCGGGTGCTTGAACTTCAAGGCGCTACTGGAATATGTGAACCTCATGATGAGGTCCACGAATGCGAGCGTCTGATCATCCAATTGCTCGTCGCTCTTGTTCAGAAGTATCAAATTTCGTATGATGAACGAAGAAAAGTTTTTCCTTTCCTTGATGTTGATCTTCAAATACCACGATTTGATAACCCCATACGACATGTAGGAAATATACTCCGCCAAAATAGGGGTAATCTCGGTGACATGCGTGGTAGGTGCCTCTTCGATTGCTGCATCTACCCCATGTGTTTGTATCCTTGCACTTCTGTTTCCCTGTCTTCTGTCCTTTATATCATTGGCGTATTGGATGTACTTGAACGCAACTGCGAAGACAGTCTTGAATTCATCCACAGTGAAGTTAGTTGTCAATGCCGGTATCTCAATGAGAGACAACAAGAATTCCAACGTATGCGATGTTGCAATCGCACTTGTAACTCTGGTTTGCAATTTGGTCAATATCACTGAAAGATACTTTTTGATCGACTGGGGTATCTCATAACAGCACACTGTCAATATGTTTATGCATGGAATGGCTGTTTTTTCCCAGGAACTCAACCCGTATACCAATGCCTTGATGATTTCGTCCTGATCCATTTTGCTGACACTCTTGTTGTATGCTAGTAATGACGAAAGGGTCCGCACAAAAACAACCTGCAAGTCTGCCTTTGTCAAATCAGACGGTAACACTAGTTTTGAAGGTAAGTTTATCATCAACTGGTCACATGTCACCTTCCTGAGGGCTTGAATTAACTCTGGGCAGTTGCTAAATAACTTCATATTGGATAACTGCGAGCAGAAGTGTGCCCATAAGTACGAGTATATTTCCCAATCAATGAATTTGTTCAAGACTTGCAATACCAAATTAAACCAGAAAGTGATGTCTATATTGTTCTCTTCCGTATGCAATATTGTACTCTTTACGTCAAAAAGCTTCAACTCTTTTGATGGAATATTAACAAAATGAGCTGGCAAGTGTGAATAATCCTCAGGATATATCCACTTTAAGGAGCTTGTTTCAGTTATGTTGGACTCCTGTATGTTTCTGTTCAAAGCCGCTGATAAGCCCGCCATATCACTAGGTGAACTAAAATATATGTAAGAATTAGAATTTACTCTGATACGAATTAGGCATTTAGCGATGGTTAGAAGAACGTCAATATTCTCGGTATCCATCGCATTTTGAAATATGTTAATAAGTAAATTGTATAAGCAAACAGCCTTTTTAGTATCATTCATCGTACATTGAATGAACATCTTGCATAACGTGTTGGAAATTGAAAGCAAATACTCTCCAGATAGCACGAACTGGGAACTATTGCTATTAGTTGAGGATGCAAATGAACTCATTGAAACTATACTCCGTAGTCTTTCTGAACTTTGCTTTACCTGAAGTATCAGTTGGAATATGTCGCAAACATCCTTACAGAAAGTGAAGGGAAATGATAGAATAGATTCCTCGAGAAAGACACAGGCAAGGTGTCGCAAAGCTTCAACATCTCTTGACTTGCCTGACCTCTTGAAAATTTCAAGAATAATGTCATAGGAAATAACTCGTTCATCTTGTATCAGGTTAGAAATTGAAAAAGCTTGGAACAAAGTATTAAGCGTTTCTATTTTTATAGTAGGATTTGAATGATATAGATATCTCCCATTTATTTCATCCAAGTCGCTGTAATAGAAACAATCCAAAATCTTCCAGCAGTTCTCTTTCCAGAAAGAGTTCATTACAGTACATATTTTTTCTTCTGTGAAATAACTTAGCACAAACAAACAGCATTCTTCAGATAAATATTCATGATTCTTCAAGAAAATTTCAACAATCTTATCTTGTGGTGCCATCAAATCATGAGATACGAATAGCAGTCGCAAATTCTCACACATTTTTGTCCACTCCTTACAACATTCCGGGCTATTCAACAGGACTAGATGTAACACACTAAACACAGAAAAGTTATTTGAATACCATAATCGAAACGGCATTAGTTTTTCAAAAGGAATTCTTAAATTAGGTGACTTGTAATCCTGGAGTATCATCGTATTGAAAGTTTCAAGAAAAGTGTATGTTAACATGGGATGTTTCAATTTTAAAATCACACTACAAGCAGATAGTATTGTAGTATATGATATATCTATAATGTAGGTCACATCATGAGCCAAATAATAATTTAGTTTATGCAATATTTTGATGACATTACAGCACAAGTTAATCTCATCTTCGGATGAAATTGTGCTTTGTTGACTTCTGTGGCGAGTCAATTCGGCGCCACTTTTCCTGTGCCTTGACGACCCTATTGTTGATTTCAACATATAACATAATTGAATTAACGTACTCTGCTCACCAAAATCTTTTATAATATTATTCAACAGTTCCCATATGAAAGTATCGTCATCATCATTTATCTCATATCTTAAACATAGTAATTGAAGCATCTGATCAAGATATTCTGAATTCAATACTCCAGCCTGGATTATAGCATGAAGAAGTCTCAAGCACGCAGAAATTAACTCATTGTCACGCACATCCAAGCATGTTGAAATAATCCTCCGAATTATTGAGTTAACTGAAGACCCTTTGAAAACATGAGCGCTTGATAGAACAGAATTAATCAAAAAGTGTACAATTTCAACATAAAGATTTAGAACTTTGTCTTTCTGTGATTGTGTAGTTCTGCTAGAGCTTGACATAAGCCTATGCATTGTGACCAAACAACGGTCCAAGAATCTAAAGAGACTCCCTTCTTTATCGTAGATAATAATATTACTCACCTCTCGGGCATCATCAGTTAAGATAGTCAACGCTTTTAAGAATAAATCGAACTCTGGGTCTATATGGTGGTCCAGAATATCACAGGAAGTCACGATATCATTGAAGAAAGAAATCATATTACCAACAGAACTCGATTTATCACTTCTAATGCACTCTATTAATAGGTCGAGTCCGTTTCGTCTGATATACGACTGTCTTTTCTTAGTAACCAAATCTTTAGCCAACAACCATATCTCCATGGAGGAAGAAACGTTATATTTCCGTAATGCTTCTGCCAAATCTGAAGCTGCAGATGCTCTTTCTGTTAAAGTTCCATTCTTTAGCTGGTCACATAATTCCTTTTGAGTCACACTTGCTCCAACTACAGTTGAATTTGCTTCGGTTGTAGTCCTCTTCGCAGAGCTCGACTTTAATGATTTTGTAAACGACTTGAAGACATCTCCAATACCAGTAGAGCCACTAATGAAAGGATGCAGTGACAGCATCTTCGACCAATCTATTCGACTTGGTCAAAATTACTTCTTGAATTATCTTTTCTATCACGTCTAATCTTTTGATTATCATTTTTCATATCGAGAGATCTTCGAACGCACAAAAATTTATTCTATACAGATAAGGTTATTTACATGTTTAACACCAATAATGATAAAGTCTATGAATGAATGGCTTGGCTTTGATGATTTCTTTTTCTTCGAATATCTCTTGTTTTAAAGTTTCAAGATCAGTCTCTCTTCTGCCCACGTCAATGTCAATATCTCTACTTGAAATAAAGAGGATCCAGTTTCTCTTCCAAATTTTATGACCCACATAGAATACTATCAACACAACAAACCCAAGGTAGCCTTGGAAAAATCCACTAGCACTAGGCAGTTCACCTAAAGGAAATAAAGACACCCAAAATTCAGCTATGAGGACCAAGATATTCAATAGAGCACCGTATGAAGACCCAATTACACCTGTTTGAGATTTGAAACTAAGCTCATCGGTCGTCCGATTCTTGACATAAAGGGCTCTTCTAAACCTAATGTGGGCAACACATATTGATAACCAGGTGAAAATGGAACTCAATCCACTTATCAGCACAAGCCAGTCAAAAACAAGAGCTTGCTTACCGGAGGCTGCGATGAAACTTAGTAATCCGAATGTGTTGGTAATTATAATTGCAACAAGAGGCCTTCCTGCTCTATCTATGTACCCACATACCAGTGGTGCCAACCCTTGTTCTGCCAAAGATGTCAAGGTCCTTGATGTTGCATAAACCGAAGATGAGCCCACGGAAATCACCGAGATAAGAATTACAGCATTCATGACCGAGGGAAGACCTCCAATTCCAGCATTATTGATAGCTATTACAAATGGAGAAGCGGTTACATCAACCGAACTGGCTCCCAATAATTGTTTGGAGTCGTAAGGAACCAAGAAACATATTAAAGTTAAAGATATCATGTAAAACATTAGGATTCTCCAAAAAACCTGTTTTGTTGCTTTTGGAAGCGTACGTCTTGGATTTTCTGATTCAGCTGCTGTCAACCCAACAAGCTCTGTTCCTCCAAAAGAAAATGCCGAAGTTACAAAGACGGAACTTACGCCCTTAAATCCATTGGCAAATAAGCCAGGATTATGCCAATACTTGGCACCCACTGAATGACCATTTGGTGCTCCTCCAGCTGCAAGAACTATGGAAACAATTATGAAGCCAACCACGGCAATAACTTTTATGGCGGAGAAAAGAAATTCTGCTTCACCATACGCTTTGACCCCAAAAAAGTTAATCGAGATGACAACAAGATAGAAAATTAAAACCCAGACATCTGGATTCACCGTTGTGTTCCAATATTTCATAGTGATGGAACCCGCAACTAATTCTAAAGGAAGCAAGACCAAGAATTGAAAAAAATAATTCCACGCAACTGCAAACCCTACAGAAGGGTCAATAAATCTGCTAGCGTATACATTAAAAGAACCTGATATAGGAAAAGTCACAGCAAGTTCTCCCATAGCCTGTATAGTACAAAATATAGCCGATCCTGTCAATGCCCACGCTATCAACACACCGAGAGGTCCTCCGGTACTCAAGGCCGACCCCGACCCGATGAAAAGACCTGTGCCTATAGATGACCCTATCGCGATCATCTGCAAATGCCTTGACTTAAGTTTTCGTTTGAGTGGTGAATGGGCTGTCCTTAGATTTGCTCTTTCGATATCCTCCAACTGTTCATACTCGGGCTCATCTCTCACCTCAAAACGGCGAAACGAGTCAACAAAGGACTTCCATTTACTAGGGCCAGAAATATCTCGCTTGTCGATAGTTTCATCGTTAGATAGTATTACCAAGTTGCTCTTAGCACTCTCTTCTTCTTTATATGCCATTACGTTTCATTACCTTATTGAACTGGTCATAGGACTTAAATTTTTCATAGCAGATTTGCAGCTTTTGTGATCTACATACACGACTTTTAGCTAACATATGAACTATTCTAAATAATATCTTATCACTATTACTATTGCTACTTAGTATATATTAAAGCAATATGTATAGTACTTTGAATAACTTGCATGGTTTCATTAGTTTATCCTCATAATATAATTTCGTTAAATATTCTATTTTTTTTTATAATTAACCAAAGATTAAATCTACTGCGAAACACATTCCTCCACCCCAGGTAAACTTTTGGAACATCTCTCTTAGCCACCTAGGTCTAATCCAGTTAAATATGTTACCACAGTTATAGCCTTCGCTTTCGATACCTAAACCCCACTTGATATTTCTTCTCACATTGCACCCGTTCCAGAAGTTCCACCATTTATGTCTTTCACAAGGATTGAGTCTGATGAGGTTTTTGCTTAAGGGACCCGATGGACCATCGATATACTTATGGCCAGCAACAAGCAGAAAATGCTGGCGAGGGTCTTTGGACGAGAGTTGTTTGTCCCCCCAGTGTCCCTCAAATGAGAGCCAGTTACCATAAGCGAGTTCTCGGCCATCGTGAGAGCCACCAGTACGATTTATTTGTGGATAAACATGCTCTCCGTCATAAGTGTATCCCAAATAGTTCTTAGTAGGGTTCCAAAGAGGGCCCCTATCGGTGAAGTCACACAATATTTCATAAGGAAGGTCATGAGGGTGTTGACCCACAGACACATAATTTGCATGCGTACCCCTTGCTGAAAAGATGATAGGATGGCGCTCGTCAAGCTTATACTTCTCAAGGTTATGATAGAAGTACGCTCCACCTCCTCCATGGGCGGACATCCACACAATTACGGGTTTGCCGTTGTAAAATCTCACTAGTGAATGTTCCCAGTCGCCCACATGATTCCCGTACGGACCGGACCCCATAACAAAAGGCCCCAAATTAAACGAGTAGAAGTAGAACCAAAATGCGTCAACCCATCCGTTTCCCTTATCCACGACAATCAAGGTTGCCGGTGCATTTTCGATCTTACCGTCTATGAGGGATGGCACGTTGTGTACCCCTGTAATCCAGTCGGGATCCTTATCAAAGTCGGAGTTTGATGTCAAATAAATATCAGGGCCCTTAGGAAGCTTCTCTAATTCTGTAATATGCAACCCGTCTGAGCTATGAGTTACCTGGCTCCCGTTTGGATATGTAGCATGAAAGTTCTTGACGTACTCGGCTACGTCGTATGGCAAATATCTTTCCTCCGAATAGAGATGGACCAATGGGGCATAATCGATGGCATACTGCGGAATTTCTCCATCCTTTAATGTCCTCTGACTCCCTTTAGGCACGCTGCTTATCGGTGGAAGCCCTTTTTGTGAGCTCGGTAGTCTTAGCACATTATCGACTTCCATTTCGCTCTTTTGCATCGTATCCTTGAAGTACCCCTCAAAGGCTTCCCATCCACCATTTTCCGTAGCTGAAGAAACAGCCGATACCACTAATAGCGCATATATAGAGAGAACTTTCATCTTAATGTCTCTTTTTCAAACTAATAATTAATATACACCATATGTTATGATTATATATATATAAAAGAAATGTAGTAATTGCGATTTTTGGGGCAGCCCAAAGCACTTATCAGTATTATGTACAGGATCGGGATTAGTGAAGGAACTGAAGGGACCCTTGAAGAGAGTAAGCATGTCACGAAGTAGTAGCGGAGATGAGGCATTGAGGGAAAAGAGTGCTGGAACGATCACGAGTAATGAGGGCCGCAAGGTAAAAGTAGTCTCATCTTCTTTTCTTGAAAGGCTTTTCACTCGTGTTACAGAAGAATGCATTATCCTACAGTTATATTTTATTAGCACGAATGTAATATTGTTTAGTAAACTAGCATCTGGGCGCAGAGCTCTGTATTATAGATCTAGAAAGTAAATACTTGGTCGCCTAACTTTGAGACTGCCCTGGGCTTTTCGAAGCCTAAGCCGACAGCAGCCTTCTTCATTGCACTGATCATCGGAGGAGGACCACAGAGCAACAAGTTGGTGCTGGAAGAGGGCTTGGACAAGTGAGCATCTATCATCTCTGGAGTGACAAAGCCAATGCCTCCGGTCCAGTTCTCAGGACTCTGGTTCAAAACATAGTATATCTTCAACTGGTCAGGGTGCTCTTTGGCATAGTTATCCAACTCAGCCCGGAGCAAGATGTCGTCCTCAGTCACGTTGGCGTATATCAAGCTGATCTTGGTCTTGTCTTCAGGATGGTTCAACACAGCAGTGATAATTTGATACATTGGGGCAATTCCGGTACCACCAGCAATCATGCCAAGGCTCTCGACCATGTTGGGGGTGTAAGTGAAAAAGCCCTTGGGCCCCCTAACGTCGATTGTCTCGCCAACCTTGCGTGCATCGACGTACTTGGAGATGTTTCCGTTTTCGTAGGTCTTTATCAACAAGTCAAAGTACCCCAACTCGTCGTTCGTCGAGATCGGAGTGTACGATCTCACAATCTCTTTACCGTTGATGGTAGCTCCGATGGATATATGCTGGCCAATTGGCAATCCTAACTTGTCCGTAGATCTGGGTAAAGCGAATCTATAAATGTTGGCATTGTGTGACACCTTAGTTTTCTGCACTAGTGGAAACTTTTGAAACTCGTCTGGCTTCAACACTGGTGCATTCTTCTTGCTCTGTTGAAATAAGTAGAACGCAACAACTGCTGAAATAACACAAGCAATTGTCGTGAACACTATTAACGGATTAGGTTCATTATCTGCCATCTTCCCTGCTGTCTTCTTCAACCTATGTCTGATGTTGAGCTTTTATATCTTTCTCAACGTAAATCTGGCTACTCCGAGTCGTCTGTTACCCGCAATCATTCAATATTTCACCTGATCAAGAAAAGTAATCCCTATCGTCTACAGTGCCTTTGTTAGGTTAAATTTTACTTGTGATAATCTTGAGCCTGATTTACTTCCTACTTATCGAACATAAGGAACGTACATACAGTGGGGAAAATGCATACACTTCAAAGAAATGGTGGATTCAATGTGAAAAGTGTCTGTGTAAATGCCGAAAGCATCTGAAAATTTGGATATGAAATTTCACGTCTTGGATTCCACACGTTAGCGTCGAAAGATGGTCTACTGAGGCTCACCAGATCTTTAATGCAGAGAGAGATTAGACCTTGCTGTCATTGACGCCTGCGTCTTCCCCGGCATTGCTGTCGTCGTCATCGTCGAAGTTCTCGACATTCCACTGACAACTTATGTCCCATCTGGAGCCTTTAGCATTGATACTAACGTACTTGACGAATTTAAGGATGGAAGGGTCGCGCAACATGAGACACAAGGAGTTCCACTTGCACTGGCTGGTATATAAGACGCTGTCATCGTTTGGGTCGCTTTCCTTGTAGATGGCAGGATCGTCTTCCGCGTCGCTCTCGTCGTCCGCACCCAGAGACATGCAGAGCTCGTATCCACCAAACTCGCCCAGGTCCCAGTTTTTGGGACTTGTGGCAGTTGGCGTAAAGCTGAAAGTTGCCTCCAATAAGGCATTGACTTCTTTGGTGTTGTCCCTAGCGAGCTTATTATCTGTGGTGGTGGCTAGAATGAAGTCGCTGCCAGGTCTGAAGCGCCTGGCGAGAATCTGATCGCTAGTAGGAATCAACCGCGTTAAGTAGACTAGCCACTTTCTAAATGCCATGGACTTGAAAAAAGAGCATATTTGGCACAAAATCTCTTCGGCGGCTTTTGTAGTGATCTTTTTGGTCAATTGAAAGTTTGGCAATTCCTGGGGTCCAGTTCGATTTGCAAATTTGATACCCTTTTCAGATACCTCGAACTCCTGCTTTCCATCTATGTACATGAATCGTTGCTTGTGGGGTGGCATGGCGCATTTCCACGGAAAGCTTATTTCTGACGAGTGTGTAGGTGCTTTCTCGTTAATCTCAAGATCTCTTATAGAGTCCATCAACTTACCGGCGATTTCGTCATTTAATAGGCTGCCTAGCTCCACTAATGACTCTTCCACGAAGACTTCAGCCAACTTCTCAAGGTTCTTCGAATCCAAATACTCGGGATTCAAAAATGTCTGCAAATACTGGAATTCTTCAGGCGAAAACTCACATGTTTTCCCCATGCTACGATAGATGTTTAGTTCGTTGGCTGAAAAGTCGTCTCTTATCGGCTTGGGAAAATCGTACTCCTGTAATTCCTTGTTTTGCAATTGCTGTAAAGTACTGCGTGACTCAGTGGCTTCCTGTTCGCCTGGTATATAACCGGACTCCCCTGGCTGAGGAATATGGAACCAACCTTGGATCAGAAGTCGTTGCTTATCTACTCTAACTTCTTCCACGTCGTGGAAAGATAACCCTGGTTGCACCGTAAAAAATGCAATTTGGTTGAATTGAGGCACCAACTTCACCTCGTAATCTGTCTTGGGAACATTGGGTACAATGGCTGGAAATAGCCTCAACGCACCTCCATAGTGTGCCTTCCATGTCTTGTCAGGATCCGGCAAATAGAGAATAAAACTGACCCTCCTAGATCCTATCACATCATCGTGTGTCAACAAGTGACATCCGTTGGTGTAAGTGTTAATGGACATGTCGGTCTTAATTCCGCTCAATTTTCCACACCCAGTGACCCGCGATATCATATCTCGAAACTCCTCTGAGTATATTCCAGCCCTCAACTTGTATAATGAAGGAAGTCGAGATAAATCATCCCAGTCTAATCCAGATAGGTTGGCCAAATCTCCAGATTGGTGAACTTTGTAGATATCAGTTTCTTTTTTTTTGAATGCTATCTCGTTCAACACCTCTTTTCTCACATTTCTTAGTAATTCGTCATTAATTATTTCAGTGATGGTCCCCCAGCGATATGGCTGACTTTTTTCAACCTCTTCTTTGACCTCTTCTTGGAACTCATCGTGCCATATTTTATCATTGAAAAATCCTTCTATCTCTTCATGCTTGAATTCTAGATTGATCTTTTTTGCAGAAGGTTCCTCCTTACTATCTGAGTGTCTTTTACTGGTCATATTCCAGTGTGGATAAGATTAACCTAGTTACTTTACAGTATCCTTGACTACTCTTCTTTCTCTTAAGTACTACTGATACATCGTACCACAAAAGCTGAAAAAAAAAAAAAGAAAGATTAGTCACGTGCTATTCGAAGATGATTCATACTTGGTTTTCAGCCATATATATCTTCCACATTGTATAAGACAGAGAGAATAAATTCCTTAAGTTAAATTTCTTAATACTTACGACTCATTGAAGTCTATCAATATGCAAAGTTTCTCTCCTGTTCTGTCTTATAACTCGGTGCTTGATTTGAAAAGCAAGTCACCGGAGTGGATCGTGCAGAAGTTTGGTGGTACTTCAGTTGGTAAGTTCCCGGAAAATATAGTTGATCAAATTGTAAAGGTTTACAGCGAACACAACAGGGTCGCAGTTGTCTGTTCAGCTCGCTCGTCTCAGACCAAGAGTGAGGGTACTACTACCAGATTAATAAAAGCTGCAGAGTTGGCTACGGTGAAGGGAGACTTCAACAAGCTTTTAGACTTGGTAGAAGAAGATCATTTGAAAAATGCAACAGATCGTATAAAGGATGAACAAATCAAAAAACAGGTTGTCTCAGACACCAAAAAGGAGCTCTTAAGAGCCAAGGAGTTGTTGAATGCTTGCCAGGTGATTGGAGAAATTAGCCCACGTACCATGGACTCCATTATGTCTATTGGTGAAAAATTAGCGTGCTTGTTTGTTTCTGCTTTAATGAACGACCACGGATTGAAATCTGTGTATTTGGACCTCTCTAATATCATTCCCTTAGATTACGACTTCACCCATGGTTTCGATGAAAATTTCTATAAGTTTCTTGCCACAGAATTAGGAAAACTTGTCACATCACTCGATGATGATGTAGTTCCAGTGTTGACTGGATACTTCGGTACCGTGCCTGGAGGACTCTTGAATGGTGTTGGTAGAGGATATACCGATTTGTGCGCTGCATTGGTTGCTGTTGGAACTCTGGCTGAAGAGTTACAGGTATGGAAGGAAGTAGATGGTATATTTACTGCTGATCCTAGAAAGGTCCCAAACGCTAGGTTATTAGATAGTGTGACTCCAGAGGAGGCTGCAGAGTTGACTTATTATGGTTCTGAAGTCATTCATCCTTTTACCATGGAACAAGTTATTAAGGCTAAGATTCCAATCAGAATCAAGAACGTGGAAAACCCAACAGGTAAAGGCACTATCATATTCCCTGATAACTTGGGAAGAAAAGGTGAGGCGACTCCACCTCACCCTCCTGCGGCTTACGAAACATTATCTAGTTCTTATATCGCCAGCCTCAAAAGAAGGTCGGCTACTGCAATTACTGCGAAGCAAGGGATTGTGGTTATAAACATCCATTCTAACAAAAAGACTTTGTCGCATGGGTTTTTGGCTCATATCTTCAAGACTCTTGATAACTACAAACTTGTTGTTGATTTGATATCAACATCAGAAGTTCATGTTTCTATGGCTTTACAGATTCTGAGTGATTGTGAACTTCAATTGAAAAATGCATTAAGCGAATTAAATAAGATGGGCTCTGTTGATATTACAAGGCATATGACCATTATCTCTTTGGTTGGCAAGCAGATGGTGAACTTTATTGGCATAGCAGGTAATATGTTTAAAGTCTTGGCTGATGAGAAGATAAATATCGAAATGATCTCACAAGGTGCTAATGAGATTAACATATCTGCGGTCATTGATGAAAAGGATACTCTCAGAGCATTGAGGTCTATTCATGCAAGTTTATTAGAAGACAATTCGGACTTTTATCAGCAAAATGCTGTCGATACAAGATTGGAATCCTTAAAGTTGGAGTGAAAATGTCAATGATAGTAGGTAGCATCACAAAATCGAATCCAAACCTTTATAGAGTCTTTTAGAGATACTATTTGTACATACAATCAAAAAAATTTCATAGATTTACATATACAGCTGAATTATACTTGAGCATCACACATGCTTGAACTAGGTTAAATATCGAAGTCTCCAGATTCTCTGCTAGTGTTCGAGTTCTTGCTATTTCCCTTGCTGTTCTCCTCTATACACCCTTCCAAATCGGATACAATATTGCCCAACAATTCATTTGCTAGCTTATGGTAGGCAAGCTGGGCTTTTACCAATTCCAAGAACTCTTCAAGAGGCGATGCGTGCTCCAAGACGTTCTGTAAAATATTGATTGCATCCTCGACCGTGTTTGCAAACTCTTCTTCTGCATTCTCCATAACTACCCTCAACTGAGGCTCTTTGGATGGATTTGAACAACTAGCTAAACTTGTGCGAGCCAAATCATAATCTATTCTCTTTTCCTCCACCTTCTTCTGGATGTTGTTGCTTTGAGATATTAATTGACGAAGGGTGGTTTTGAGAGGCTTATTAAACTTGGACTTTATCAATTGATCCTGTCCCAACCTTGCATTTCCTATTTTGTTTATAGTGGAGGAGTAGACATCCAATCCTTTGATCAATGGATCCTGGTCCTGTTCGTGGGAAGTCAATATGGAAGCATCAGTAGCACGCGACAACGCATGGTATAGAGTCTTGGGTGGTTTGAACTCGCCGGTAGTGGGGTTTATCAATGCTGCCTGCGCCTCCGCTGGGCTGGTCGCCTTGGAAAGGTTCGACACTCTCGAGCTAATGTTCTTGCCAAACTCCAGGAATGACTCTTGCAAGTTAGAAGGATAGTCGTAGCTCTCGTTCTCGTACGTACTGGTCACCTTCAACACATTTTTGTACAAGCTCTCAATATTGTTACACTTGTTTGCTAATTCGGTGTATTCGGAGGGAAGCTGACTTATGTCCTCAGCATTCACCTTTCCAATCCTTTCTTGAACCATACGAGAAGTTCTATGCGCCAATGGCAATATTTCATTGTTGAACTCACTGGTGAACTTATCACCCAAGTTCTTCAAGTCTTTGGAAAAGTTCGAAAAGTTAAATGCCATCTTGTTCTAACACAAGTTAATCAATTATTATTAAAAACAATATCTGTTCAATTCCTCTCAATGAGCTCCCTTAATTTATATACAACAAGGCGCGGACGTTCAATATAGGCTATTTCTAGTACTAATAAGAAATCGCACGTCAGAATTGAATACTTATTGTTACATAAAGTTAACTAATATTCCAAGTTTTTGTCAAAGAAAGCCTCAATTGCATCAGTGGTTCTCTTTGCACCTTCTATGAGTTCAGTATCTTTTTCAGCAGCAGCAAAAGTTAATCTGAAGAAGTTCGCATTGTTCTTACTGAACTCTTCATCTACGGCCATCTTGATACCAGGAACGGCATTCACACCAAAGGAAATGAGTTTCCAGGTGAGTAATTCTATCTTCTTTTGTTGGTCTTCTTCCTTTGGAATGTTGATCAATAAGGATAAGAACATTCCTGCGTGAGGATCAATAATACTGATATAGCCCTTCTTGAAAGCGGTCAGGTCTTGCAATGTGTGGTAAAACAAGTTCTTTCTATGGACGTAGGTTTCTCTGACTTTCAATATCCAGTTGATAAAGCCGTCGACTCCTCCGAGCTTATGGACTGTGTCTTGAAAAATAAGCTGCGAAGCACCCGATGGTGGCCTGAGGACTTGGAACTTTGCAATACCAGCCAAGAACTCCTTGTGAGCCACCAAGAAACCCAATCTCATCCCTGGAGCAAATACCTTGGAGAAAGTTTCGACACGTAAAACCCTGCCTTCGGTGTCGAATCTCAAGTAGGAAGGAGCCAAGTGAGAAGAAAGGTATTCATCAATTGTCAAGAACAGGTCCAAGGATAACTCTTTCTCAGGGGCACTGTAGGGAGGCAAGGATATGTAACCATATGGATCATCCTCGATGATCAAAAAGTCATACTTCTTGGCCAATTCGTAAACTTTTTCCCGCGTTTCAGCGCTCTGAGTAAAGCCTGTGGGGTTTTGACCCGTAGGAATGGTGTATAAAGCCTTGATTTTCCTTCCTTTATACTGGGGATATATTGCTTCCCAATTCTCTAAGAGGTTGCTTAAATACTCAACATCAAGACCGTCGTTCCCACCTTCAGGCAATAAATTTAATTTGACAGGCACGGATGTCGCTTTCAACGATGCAACCTGCGATAAGAATGGAGGAAAAGTGAATTCTTCCGACAAAATGATATCACCCTCATCGAGCAAAATCTCTGCTACTTTGTATAACCCATCACTGGCACCCTGTGACAAAAATGTATCCCACTCTTCGTAACCTGGATTGTGCAACCTCTTGATAAAGTTCTTAGTGAAATTCAACAATTGGGGATGTCCACGATACTCCGAGTACTGAAGACCGTCTGCAAGGTCAATAAAATCACTTGAAGAGCCCTTCTTGGTAATACTGACTTTGCTCTCCAGAGCACGGCCTCTTGTGTATACCTTTTGCCATTCCAAGTTCTTTTCCGAATGTTGATTCAGACTCCCCTTATCAGTGCGATCTTTGACATTTAGAAGAGATTCCAAAGACCCATTTGTAATTCCTGATTTCAAAGAATCCTGGAAAGGATACTCTGCCAATGTCAACTCGATCAGGTCAATTGGAAAAAACCCTTCGTTTGGTTTGCCAAAATGAAGGTTGATAGGCAGGGGGTGAGGCTTGAAATCGGAAGGAGCACCATCCGTGTTTAAAACTGCAAAATGAGATGGCGATTTCGATTTCGTCTTCTCGGACAAATAATTCTGTGGGTCGAAGCTGGATACCATGACTGTAATTAGATTTATACTGCTGAAAAACTTAGTTATGCTAATATTTCACAGTATCATATGAATTTAAGTCCTTATATATTTTGTCAGTTCCACCTGATAAGAAGGCACCACATACACAAAATCGCATCAAATCTGTGCGAAAGAGCCACCACCACGATATATTATTAATACAAAATTTATTCATCTATACAATATCCATCTCAGCATTTTGATCCTCTAGATACGATAACGATCGACAGGCTTTGTATTCTTCTACGACGTTCAATACGGTTTCTTTGCATTCTTGGAATATATCCATAACTCTCAGTCTTTCCTCTCTATTATTAGACTCGGTATAGAAGTTCAAGTAGGCTTCCCTCTTCGCAAGGAGATCAAACTGCTTGACAGTTTTCATCAAGACATGTATTATGGATGTGTTATTTGATAATTGTATGCCGTTTAGAGATTTTCCTTTGGAGCCTTCTTTGTCTGTAAACACTGACTTTTTGCAGTTTATCGAGTGTACTGAGGGAGACGTCCAAGGCACGAAGTCAACGCGCTGCTGTACCTTGAGTGTTCCTTTTCTTATTTCTTCCTGGTTCAAGTTGTTCCCTATGAGGTAATTTAGCATGGAGATATAATTCACTGGCCCCTGGACCTTGTTCATCTTGTATCTGTCATTCAATAGCTCCAATAGTATATCGTACTCGTTTAGATTAGTGAAGTTGTATTTCGACACATGCAGCTCGAAGTTAGAAAGGTTTGCGAACGGAGCTATCGATGCAGAGAGAAATTTAAGATCTGGGGTTGGAATGAGGGTGGAGAAGATCGACTCGTGCGAGCTGTACATGTAAGTAGGAAACCTTAGAGGGTTTGATAGGCCAGAAATCACAAAAGAGATCAACTTGTTTGCCACTTGGAACGCTCCTGATCCTCTGTTATTGAATGTGTCACTGGAAATTCCGGTAGAGATCCCAAATAATGCATTCTCGATACTGTTGATAGCATCATTATCGAAAACAACCGTACAATCGCTAAACTCTATCAATTTTTTCAATGTCAAAATGGTATTGTACGGCTGAACCACAACATCAGAAGTCTTCTCGTTCGAAGGAAAGACCAGGAAAGTATTGAGCATTTTTTTACTACCATATCGATCACTTAAAAGCTCCAAAAGCAAGGATCCAACTCCAGATCCAGTCCCTCCTGCTACACTATGTATTAATTGGAAATTAGAAAAATTGTCACACTTGTCACACTCCCTGTCGATCAAACTCAAAAGCTCCTCTTGATGTTGGTACCCGTATGCGTAACCCGACTTCCAATTATTTGCTGCTCCATTTCCCAGTTCACTCAAGTGCACGTTTCTAGGATTAAACATAGGCATTTTGTTTGTGCTTTTCGTGATAACAGATGGTTCGAGGTCAACGAGGACCGCCCTGGGTGTGAATTTATTCGTGCTTGACAAAGTGAAAAAAAGCTCGGGTCTATCATTTCTCTCTGAGTAACCTGTCGATGTACCCTCTCGCTCATATTGCAACTCTTTTGCTGGAAACGGTATTGGTGTCCCATCCGGTTGTATGCCATGTTCAGCAGCCAACTGTTGCCAATATTCCAATCCAACTTGGTTACCACATTGACCAGCTTGCAATGTCACTGTTTCCCTATAAAATTTGTTAGTTACCTGTTCTATGTATTTATCTGGTCACACTAGACATACCCTGGCATAGTTTTGATGTAGAAACTAAGTATGTTTATGACGAACGCGTAAATCAGTGTTTTATTTGTTTTATCAGCTGACCTCTAAAAGCAGAGGTTATGTTGTTTAATTGAGATACGAGTCCTTCGATCAACTTAGTTTCTCAGAAACCGAAAAATAAAATGCCTCTTAACAACAAATAAGTTTAGTGTTGAATGGTATGTAAATTTATTCTATGTTAGGTGCAATAACCTACGCCTGTGTAAATGAAAACTGTAAAGTCAAAAAAATGGACGAGACCGGATTCGAACCGGTGACCTTCTGCTTGCAAGGCAGACGCGCTACCAACTACGCCACACGCCCTCACTGATATCCTAAATTATCCTGCAACAAGCACCCGTTGGAGGAATATGTTTCTTGCTTTATGATGTATGGGCATATTAGGGTTGCTTAAGAAAGTAGCTCTGAGAGGTATATATTCATAGGAATCTTAAAACATATCTAGTTGGAGTACAATTGCTATACTATAGCTTTGTATCGAGTCCTAGTAGTCATATTTGAACAATCTTTCCTTTACTCAACTTGCAAGAACAGAGGGTTCGGGCAATAAGTAGACACCCTGGCATCTAGATGTGTTGCTATCAAATGAGCCATCAAAATTGTAGCATTCTGTCTGAAATATGCTAACTTGTCCTTCCTTCATCGAAGGATCGATCGTTTGCAGTAGTGAATAACGATACAGTGAGGCATATAAATCTCATCGGGGAAAAAAAAATATAAAGTATCTTAAGAGACAGTATAAGTCTTTATCTGAATAATGGCAAGCACTAAAGCTACGGCATCTTATCTCAACACGGACGTCTCGTGGAGCTCGTTTGATTTGGATCCCAGACTTGTCCAGGCTATAGATCATATTGGGTTTTCGAATCCCACTTATATCCAGTCAAGTGCCATACCCTTAGCGATAAAAGAAAAGAGAGATATCATTGCAAGAGCTAGTACAGGGTCAGGGAAAACCGCTGTATATTGTATTCCGATACTAAATAACCTTTTTACTACAGAATCGGGGGAGAAATGTATCAAATCTGTGATTTTGGTTCCAACTAGAGAATTGTCAAGTCAAGTTACCAAATTTTTGGAACAGTTGTTGTTATTCAACAGTGATAAAATAGGAGTTTTGAACTTGTCTTCAAACATTTCTGAGCAGGTGCTCAATTCCTTGTTGATAAATAAACCTGATATAGTCATTTCCACTCCAGCTAAATTATTGCAGTTTCTCCAGAAAAATGTGAACTCCAACTTGATTAATTTGTCTAAAGTACAAAGTTTGACTATAGATGAGGTTGATTTAGTAATTTCTTATGGGTACTCGGATGACTTGCAAAAATTAGGTTCTTATTTACCTTCTAAAAAGAACTTGCAGACGTATCTTATGTCTGCTACTATTAATGATGAAGTAAATGAATTAAAGTCCAGATTTTGTACCAAGCCAGCAATATTAAAACTAGACGATAATGAGGCCACACAAAGTAATCTTGTTCAGTACTATGCAAAGACAACTGAGTTTGACAAGTTTTTATTAGCATATGTGATTTTCAAATTAAATTTAATAAAGGGGAAGACAATAATTTTTGTGAATAATATCGATAGAGGATATCGTCTTAAGTTGTTTTTGGAACAATTTGGTATTCGTAGCTGTATTTTGAACAGTGAATTACCAGTCAATTCTAGAATTCACATCGTGGAGGAATTTAATAAAAATATATATAGGTTACTCATTGCTACAGATGAAAATTCGAACAACTCCTCAGAAATGGATGTTGACAGTGACCACGAAGAAGAAAACACATCTGGTAACAAAAGCGAAAAGCTGAAAAAGGACAGGCAAAAAAAGAGCAGTGAATATGGCGTATCTAGAGGTGTTGACTTTAGGAATGTTGCTTGTGTATTGAATTTTGATTTACCTACTTCATCTAAAGCATATATACATAGAATTGGAAGAACTGCTAGAGCTGGGAAGTCCGGGATGGCTTTGTCTTTCGTCATACCGCTTAAAGAAGTTGGTAAACATAAAACTGCATGCTTGAAGACAGCGAAAAAGGATGAGAAGATTTTAAGAAGAATTGTAAAGCAACAGTCCCGCAGTGGCTTTGATATCAAGCCATATCAATTTGAAATGAAGCAAGTTGAAGGATTTAGATATAGAGCTGAGGACGCTTTCAGAGCTGTTACTCTGGTTTCAATAAAAGAAGCACGCTTTAAAGAGTTGAAAGAAGAGATATTGACATCTGATAAACTCAAGAGATTTTTTGAGGAAAATCCACAAGACTTATCAGCATTGAGACATGACAAGGAACTTCATCCAGCTAAGGTACAGCCTCACTTGAAACGAGTTCCTGAATACTTGCTTCCTGAAAGCGCTAGGAACGCCCCCACCAAGATAGGTTTTGTTCCTTTCCATAAGAACAAAGGTAGACCCAAAAAACGTAAGACGTCTTCCAAAAAGGTTGACCCTTTGAAGTCTTTAAGAACTTAATTTTTTGATAGTTTACTTATAAATATACATACATACGTACATACATAATCATAACGTCCTTGTAGTAATAAACTTCATCCTGGATTTGAAAACCCTTCATTCATATTAATCTTAACGTACAGAAATAAAACCATTTTTTATTAGAAGCGGGGCTCTAACTAGGTCAGAAGATCGAAATATATTTTGGGAGTATGTCCAGTCTACTTCCTTATCAACGAACACTTGCTTGATTTTCGGTATATTCACTGTATCATTAAAATGATGCTTGAAAATCATGATGGATGATTGCTCCGTTCACGATAGCTTACTCAATATTATATTCCATATCAAGGTAGCTAAGCAGTTTGCTGGAAATATCATGCTGTTAGGGATAAATAAGAACAGGCAAACTGAAAAAAAAGGCCAGAAAAAATAACTATACTTGAGCGCTTTGAAAAAAGACTGTCTAGTGCTGATCGAAACCTCTCCTGTGTTCCAAAAAGAATTGATTAAGCTGAAAACCAACTGAAACGCGGGCATTCCCACTAGCTGATCAGTTATGACCCTGTATGCCAAAGAATTAAATTTAGATATCAAAATGTCAACCCACAATACTGTGAAAACTCCATTAATCACGCCCCAAACAATGAATTTATAGATCCGCTTAACGTTAAACTTGCCCCTCTGGTACTGGTTAAATGACTGGGCTAATGCAGCTGTCGATGCTCCCAATAATGCTGGACCAACTAGAGGATGTACTTGTCCTATGCTGTCATATTTATAGTATACTAGAATTGATATTATCACTTCCAAGATCAACGAAGTAACCAATTTTCGGGTAGCAAAATATGGCGCATGTTTCAGAGGAACTGATTTCTCCAAGTCTATAATTTCTTTGCTTTTTCCGGCCTCCACATAGTCATTGTTATGCATGTTATTGGGTATTGATTTCTCAAGCCGACTTTTGTATATCTTCGTACATATTTTCAAGGCCCAGGTAGTGTGCTACCGCGGTTTTTATACGATAATGTTCATCGCTTGGGGACCGATGACTTCACGAAGAGGAGACAATGGGAACCCATCGATAGCATATCGAAGGTTTAGACATATCTCTTTCAGCTGGAAAACTGCACTATGGGAATGAGCGGGAAACGAGTCTTTTTCGGTGCAAAAAGACTTCGGTTAGGCGAAACACACATGAGCTAGCATCACCAGCTGATTAATGCTCGTTAATTTCGTAGTATAGCACTATCTCTTCATGGTGTGTGTATCTTCCTTCTCTTAACCAGATACGTCCCTTTTTGGTTCAGGGTTCCGGTGTCTGTAATAGACTTTCTCGAAGCTGCTAAAGCGTATTCTTTTGAGTCCAGTGTGATGACATATATATACGATCAAGCACGATTTACTTGGCTATCTACGACTATTTCATACACATGCTATTGAGTACTCTTCAGGTATTTCGTGCTTGACTATGAAATTACTCTTAGATCGACTGTGCATCGGTCTCAGTATGATCGTAAATGTCTGAGGTTACGTGCCCTGTATATATCTTAGAAGTTGGTCGAAAATCTATCCAAGGCACCCATCTCTTCTTCGAAGAAGTATAATAGGCACACTGCCCAGCTCTATAAAAGACCTTAATAGCTTCTCACGTCTATATAATTTGCTATGGTTGTACATAACCCCAACAATTGGTATGTATTCTTGGAACAGCAACGACGTTGAATATAGTTCTAACATGTATAAAGGCACTGGATCGACAAAAACTGTCTCCCATGGAGTAAAGAGTATTTTACCAGAGAGATAGTCAATACTGATTTCGAAAATGACGAAGTATCTTTGGTAGTGAATGGGATCGATTCGATTTCGGGTGACTGCGATGTGAGCCAGAGGAAGGGAAAGGTTTTATGCATCTACGACATGAAACTTCTGTTATCGGTGTCTGGGACTAAGAAAAAAGACAGCGAAAGCTTTACTGGTGTCATCAGCGTTCCAGAATTGGTACATGATCAAGATGAAGACGAGTACGTTTTCAACATAGACGCAAACGAGCATGTAAGTGAGATCAGAAAGCACTTGGTTCCAAAGATAAAGGCCAAGTTGTTGAACTTTCAAAAAGACTTGATCGAGACTCACGAAAAAGACGTTCAACATGCAACAGATTAAATAGAGCTTAGATACAGCTTAGATACAGACTACTAGATGATTATTCTATAAAGGTAATCTAAGTATTTATACAGTAGCTAATTTATATTGGTAATAAAGAAATGACGCAAATGATCCTATTAGAGTACCGAGCAGATTAATAAAGAGCATCAAAGCCCTCAGGCACTCCAGCAGCGGGTTTCACTGAGCCATCTCTGGTACCTAAATACAATTCAACTGCGCCGTTATCATTTGCCTCTTCTGGTAGACATAACCAGGGAATGTTTCCTTGCTCAATGGTCTTCAAAAAGCGATACGTTTCAACACTGCTATACGGTATTCCAGTGGAAGGATCAAAATATTTCACTTCAGTTCCAGAAATAAGACATATCTTTTTATTTCCATTTGGTAAGTAAAGTCCAGTTGGAGCTTCAGTCTTGATGACTATAGGCGCATTCTCTTCTTCGACATCCTTTTCTTCTTCTTCATAAGACTCCTCGAAAACACCAAATCTAGGTAATTTTTTCAAAGGTTCAAAAATTTCATTATCTTCGTCAAGTTCAGCAGCCAGCTCAAACAATTCGTCTTTTTCAGGCTTATTGTTAGCATATGGGTTTTCCTTATTTCCGATTCTTATATACGCCTTCAAATCCTTAAACCTCCTTGAAGCCGGCCATAAAGCTTGTTCCCCTAATAAAATTTTCTTAACCATGTCCGAAGAAAGATCTTGTTCCCTACCATCTTGAGGCTGAAAGTCTATCATATATACCATATTCCTCGCAACTCTTTGAGAAGGTCCCTGGTAAATTTGAGTGGTCTCTTCAAAGATAGGCGTTGCTCTAGAGCTTTGACTTTGCTCTGAAGCATCAACAAGTTCATCAGCGAACTTTACTTTCCGTAAAGACTTGTTATCAGAGTTAGAAACGTCATTAGGATCTTCCGATTTTAATAAAACATCAGTTTCCTCTAGATTACTTTCGTTTACAGCCTTATTTTCGGAGTCCAATTTATTTTCATCTGTTGAAGTTCCTTCCTCTAAAGCATTGTATTTTCCATCATCTTCCTCTGTAGCAGAATTTTCGTACTCATTCCTTTCAGTCGGGGTGTCTTCTTTTTCAGCAGAAATGTTTATATCCTCCTTTTCTGACTTCTGACCAGATATAGCTACTGTGTTTTCCTTCTCTTCTGAAGCTTCCGGAATGGGCACATTCTGTACAACAGTTTCAACTTTATCCGTATCTTCATTCACGCTAGGACTTTTTTCGGTTGTGGAGTCATTGAAAACAGTTTCGTCTATAGCTTCTGTATCGCCACTCACCGTATCTGATGTTGTCTTATTGTCAATTGTGTCAGACTTAAGCTGCTCACCAGAATCTTCTGGTAAGGTTGAAACGCATTCGCTCGTTTCGTTATGTGAAGAAATATTATTCTCATTTGGTTTTTGTTCAATCCCGTCGTCATTTTGGCTCTTAACATGAGAGTCATTATTGTCAATATCCATATCCGTAGTTTTCTCAGTAACCAGGTCATCCTGATCAAAATTCCCATCGGTACTAATAATAATCTGCAGCAAACCTGGTTCACTTTCGTATGAAGATTTTTTCATTTCTATTTCTTCCTTTACTAATGGGATTTCAAGATCTATCGAGCCAGGAGGGCGGACCTCTTCAGGAATAGGATTCTTTCTCTTCCGTCCTAGCCTTTTTCGAGCTTTCATTATATCGTATATTCGTCTTGCTTCTTTTATTTCGTCGTTGGGAGTAATGAACGACTCTTTGCTCACAAGTCTAACAACATTCTTCAAGTGCACCTTTTTCAGGAGAAACATTTGTCTCTGGGTTTCCTTCTTGATGACTTCTTGTTCCATAAAAGCGTTTAAAGACAAGACATTCGCTTTTTCTGTTTCCTTAGCCTCCGCGAGTTTTTCTTCCTGAGTTAGCTCAACATGTTTCATTCTAACTATTGGTCCTGTTCTAGCCTTTTTCGCTTCCTTCTCTTTCAATTTTTTCAACAAAGCCTGCTTCTTTTCAATGGCTGTAGATCTCGACGACGATCTGCTCGCTGCTATGAGGGCTTCTGACTCTACTTTTCTGATTTTCAACTTCTTGCGTTTTGACTCTTCTGGTAATTCTCGTCGTTTAATAGCTGGGATCACAGCTTGTTTTTTCCTTGATTTACGCTTCTTCATGCGTTCCACATCCTCCAATTCTTTTTCTCCATCATCACTCTCTGTGTCTGACAACGACATGTCTGAGCTTGATAGCATTTCATCAGAATCAATATCATCTGCTCCGCTCTCTTCAGATATATTATCTTGCTCTAGGCTCTTAAGTTCTGATTGTATATTTTCAATGTCAGTACTTTCTTCCCTCAGAGGCAGACGTTGATTTTCAAGCTCATTGACCTCTTCCCCATCCTCAGGTTCCTCTCTCTCTCCACCTTTATCCTCTTCTTCTTCCTCTTCCTCCTCTTCTTCTTCTTCTTCTTCTTCTACGAATTCTTCATCGTCATCATCTTCTTGAAATAACAAGTTAATATTCTCATCATCTTCATCCAAATTCAGACTCAAGGAATCTTTTACATCATTATTCAGTTCCTCAAACTGAAGCAATCGCTTAAGTCGAGAACCAGCATTTGATCTTCTCTCTCTTGTTGCTACTAAACTATCTTCATTGGACATCGCAGTCTAATAAATTCAAGCTGGTTAATTCTATAGATGAAAATAAGAATTGAGAATCGAGAAAATAGTTCTTACTCCAAATCTGCTTTAGCAAAAATGTTAAAACTAATCAAAGGGAAGCCTACCAAAAGTATTTCATACCCTATCAGGTATTTTAGGAGCTTCCGAAGTTTCTCTGAAAGTCGATGTAATTTTCAAGGTGCTAATTCATCTAGTACTACCGATGGGGAACTCAGTCATTTTAGCTCACTAGCATCTACATGGTGGGACGTTAATGGACCCCAAAGAATATTACATAAAATGAACTTACTTCGTATGGACTTTATTTACTCAAATGTAAGGAAGTACCTTGTTTTAAACTCTCCAGAAGTAATTGAAGAGGAAGGTATATATATCCCCCCTTACAATCCAGACTTGTTGCCCAAAGAGATTAAGAACCAGATTTTGGAAGAACAGGAGTTAAAAAGAGACGAGATTTTATCCAACCATAAGCTCAAGGTTTTGGATGTAGGATGTGGTGGTGGAATTTTGTCTGAATCATTAGCGAGGTTAAACTTCATTGAAAGTGTCAGAGGTTTAGATCTCTCTCCGGATGTGCTTAAGGCTGCGGAATTACATAAAACTAAAGATCCTTTATTGACCACTTCAAACAAACTCACTTATGAACTAAAGGGGATCGAAGACTTACCTATGGTTGAGCAATATGATATTATTACCATGTTTGAGATGTTGGAGCATGTAAATTATCCGGCAAAAATCTTGGAAGAGGCCCTACTGCGGGTGAAGGTTGGAGGATGGATCTTCTTATCCACAATTAATCGGGATTACATTAGTTGGTTTACTACCATATTCATGGGTGAGCATGTCTTGCGCATTGTTCCGGTCGGAACTCATTCATTAGATAAATACATAAATCTGGGTGAAATAATAGATTGGCTAAACAGTAACAAGGATAAAAGTTCAAGGTTTAGTGTGCTTGATGTCAAAGGTTGCATCTATCTTCCTGCCTATGGTTGGAAGTTCACAGATTGCCCTGATGTCGGAAACTACATGATGGCAATCAGACGAGATATATGATGTAAGTAGATTTTATATCAGCAGTGAAAAAATATATCTTCAATTAGCAATCTTATTTTGGTTTTCCTCTTCTGGCTCATCAATAAAAGAAGGTAAATTATCATTTGCTTGTTCCCCAATATCATTCAAGTAGCTGGGCATGGCGTCCTCAGTGTTGCCTAGCTGACTTTCAAAGTCCATCTCCTCTCCTAAAGCATCCAATTCGGCATCAAGTTCTGACTCACTAATTTCATCAGGAACATCGTAACTCGTCAGCAAAGACTCCTGCAACTCATTAGATTTATCTATCAAATCTAGCATCTCATCTTGTAGCTCCTCAACCTTATCTACATCTATCTTACCATATGTTTTCTTTAATTGCTTATTAGCAGTTTTCATTGCATCTATGGTTATCATGGTATTTTGAAGATTATCTGTGGTCATTGAGGCCTGGCTCATATTCCATGATTGATTTTCAAGTTGATCCTTCTGGGCTTCGATCTGCTTCTTTTGTCTCAATAACTTCAATGCTTTTTGTTTTAAAGTATTCTTCCCTGGTCCGTCTCTCATTCGACTGATCTTTTGTTGATATGTAGAGAGTTCAGAATTTATTTTGGAAAGTTTCACATCAAGAGATCCTACTCTTTCATCAATGTTTTTAACAGCATCATTCAAAGATAACTTAGGTGTGGTGTTTTTTGCTCCGAATAATCTATTCATATTCCCTAATATCACTTCAAAAATATCTCAATACGGATCTTGGCTTTATCTACGGTGTGCGCCGACAATAATCATCATAATGTTGCAAAAGACGTCCATGTCAAAGTAGATTCTACGAGTGATACTGAGGAATAAGCTCATAGTTTCTATAAATTCTAGAGTATGGTTTTGCTATTGTGAGTTCAGCAAATTACTTATTTTTATTTATTCAGATACTTATGGATTTTTACAAAAATTTCAAAATTCAGTAGAGTTAGTAAATATTCTTACTTCTCATAAATAAAGACTCAATCGAACTTAACAATTTACGAAGTAATCTTCAATTCATTTTCTAAGACAGCAAATAGATCACTGTCTTTGAAACTGGTAAGGTGACGCCGAATTAGATAATAATATATACATTAAAAAGTACTATATATTATATAAAATGGTTATAAAAAAGAAAAATTAAGGGCGTGTGGCGTAGTTGGTAGCGCGTCTGCCTTGCAAGCAGAAGGTCACCGGTTCGAATCCGGTCTCGTCCATATTTTTCCTTCGCATGATGATCAAAATATCAATTATTATTATTTATAAATACTAAGTATTAACTCACCTTGCTTCTATGTAAGTTTATTATGTACAGGCAGAGGAAGAGTGACACATTTTTTTAGCTTAAGATCACTAGTATTATCAGCATTAACATCTGCACTTTGACTTCTCATTGCATTCAAGGTCATGTTAGGAAGCGATTTTTGGGATTCGACATCAGTGCTCTTTTTAAACGACCCTCGCCTAGTCAACATCTTCTTTATCCTATCACTCATAAACTCAGTTGTCGTATCCTCTTCTAAATCTTCAGGAATGTCATTAGTGCCCGGATAATGTTTTCTTCTGGAAGCAATAGAAGCTTCTCTCCTTCTTGGGGGACTCATACCATAGATAGGGAATACATTCTTGGGTGACTTTTTACCGTATCTAGAATCCGCTGTAGTATACCTAGATAATCCAGACAATCTGCTTACTGTCCTAGACAACGAGTTTGATGATCCATAATATGGCTGAGGTGTGGAAGACAATGGATTGGCCCTCAAGCTATCAGAGCTTGTATTATCCCGACTATCAGACTCCATGATCGTATCATTATCATGCTTCTCTTCTTCCTCAGCTACAGGGTAATTTCCTCTAACCACTCTAGAATCGTTAATAAGGTTAGGTTGCTCATCTCTAAGCTCATATTCTGGCAAGTTCAACTTATCTTGGTCTACCTCTACAACATAGAGGTGCAAGAAGAATGGAACAACCAACGAAAAGAACATACCACCGATGATATTACCTATGGCTACTGGAACCATGATTTTCCAAACCGTTTCACCTATAGAGACAGGCCCCCTGTTTATGAGACCAATTATTAAAACATAAAAATCAGCGACAGCATGAGAAAAATTTAGAGAAACAAAGGTGAAGACAGGAAGAAACATCAAAAAAAACCTAACATGCAACGGCTTTGCCATTAACAGCAAATACACTGCGAGACATACAAAGAAATTTCCCGCCATGCCCTTAATTAAATTTTGCACAAACGAAAAAGAACCCTTCTCTGCCAAAACCTGATGAGATGCCGTTTTAAAACCGGGCTCCAGACTCATGAATGAAAAGTGACAAATAATGTAGCAAACGAAAATAGTCCCCACTAGATTAAACACATAACTCACCACCCAACTAACCACGCAATCGATAATGGAAACACCCCCTCGAAATAGTCCAACACTAAAGTACAAGATATTCGAATTATAAAGATCAACACCTAATATAACAACGTAAAACAATCCTATGGGATAAAACATTCCACTTAACATCTTTACCACACCGGGATTAGATTCATACAAACTGGGGCACGATCCCTGTACCATATCTGACAACATACCCCCGACACAAAATACAACTCCTCCCATGAATGAATTTACTATCAAGACATGAAGAGCGAGACGTGCCTTCTTCATCGAAGTTGCCACCACCGATAGCGCTGCCTCATAATTTGATATATAGTAGTCTTCTTCACCCATGATTCATTCCTATTCAAGGAAGATCTTCCTTTAGGTTAGGGGGTTTTGGTGCATAAAACTTCGATGGATGTTTAATGATAAATCGAGTTAGATTAAGCGCGGGTATGAGTTCATAAGCTTAACCTAGTACAAGACCTAGATAGGAATAAAATTCAACCCATACCTATAGCTTATCTATAATATATACAATGTATTAGCTATATATATATACTTTTTGGTTAACGTAATGTAATGCCGATCATATGTTAGCCATGCCCAGTCATTTTCCATTTTCTACTTCTTGTGAATCATCAAAGACAAAAAGACTGCTGGTTTCTATACCTGTATTAATGTCCAAGTGGTCCGCAACATCCGAAGTAGCATGTTGAGAACCATGATGGTGGTCGTTTTCGTGGTCTTGTTTGGACGATGTGAGTTGAGGTACGGTTTCTTGCGGATCATTCGTAGGAGGTGGTGCTGCTGTGGCACTCGGCTTTTTCTTGCTTGTAGCTTTTGCTTTTTCAACTAATTCTCTGAAGTCGTTTTTGTAAGTATGAAGCCAAAGTCTGACAGGGAAATCCTTGTCTGTAATCGACTTGAAGTTTATGGACGATTTGGTGGTGAAAAGCGACGAATTGGTGAAGGACAGATGCGAGTGTTCCCATTGACTCAACTTATGTCTTAACACTTTGTCAGACAACGGATGATTGCTATCTAGATTCGAATTGAACAAGATATAGTACTGGTTATATCGCGATTCGAGCTGTGATCTTGTTCCGGTAGTGGGTAAATTCAAACCGGCAAGTTTCTCTTTCAATCTAGGGGTCGTAAGGGAACTAAAGTCTAACTTTGGCAATCTCTTTTTGTCATTATGCTGATGTTTTGACGTTTCATGGAAGTAAAAATGTTCATTATCTGTGGTACTCTGCCCTTGTCTCGTTGCTTTACCCTTTGATTCTACCGCAGTCGAATCGAAAGGACGAAAAAACGATGAGATAGCATTCGTCCTCTTGGGAGAGGTCTTGCGTTTTGCACTGGTAGCTTTGTTCGATCCAAATGATTTAATGCCATTCGTACGCGAGGGAATACTTTTCCCGCTTAAACATTGATCTATGTGCTGGACTTGTAGTTTTTCAGCAGACATGAGTTCTGAGCAGATTGGACATGCTACTAAATCATCTCTTTTAGGTAATGTTTCGTTAATGTCTTGTTCGCTTAACTTTCGTTTCTTCGAAGGAGGTTGGTCATCACAGGATGAATTTCCACTCTCTACTTCGATAACATCCTGCTTCCTGACAAGCTTATCTTTTGAAGTACTTTGTGATTCGACTATCTCGTGGGCATCTTCCGATCCATCTTTAGTATATTCGTCGTTAGCTAGTAGTTCCAAGAGAATGGGCCTGAATTTCTTGTAGCATAGTACCATTTCTTCCAATAGTATAACTCTTTTCAAATTACTCTCGAGCTGCTCAGATTTGCACAAGGGACAATGGGTATTGGTCAACAAATACTCTCTGATACAATGTGAACAAAATGTATGGTTACAGCTAGTCATGACAGGCGCCTTCAAAAACTCTTTACAAATATAACATCTCTGCAAAGAGTCTAGTTCCCTTAAGCCGCTAAGTTTAGTAGTATTCCAATCAGAAGGATCGGACACACTCTCCAAGTTTTTAGAAAACGGATTAGTACTCATCTTAACATACTATTTTTGTCCCTTCACCTACCATAATCTTAATCTCTCGTATTTACACTTACATTTTTTTATCTAACGCGAACTTATATATTAGAATGATATGAAAAATATTACAACTCATCATGAGCAGGTGAAAACTTGCTTGAACGAGGTTTTTTTTGAGTATGAGTCGCCTTTTTTGCTGATTTTCTTCTTAAAGATCTTTTTGGGGCTGGTCTTGAGCTAGTATTTGAACCATTTTTGTTCTTGTATGAAGTTTCTTGCGATGAGTTAGAAGTGACTTTAGAGGTGGGCCCTGATGTAGCAGTGTTAGAAACAGTTGTAGGTGATTCAGTATCTCTCGATGATAATCTGACAGGTTGGTTCAGGGAACCATGTTTGCCTCTGGTCTTTGCCTTCAAAGGCTCTTTCTTACTTCTACGCGTAGTCAGATAATGAACAGAATCATAATCAGTTTTTGGTATGTTGGTTTGATCTGGTTTTGTTGTGAAGGAGAGGGGAGTGGGTTTCACACTGGATAATTTAGATGATGAGCTGGACTCTACTTTACTTGAGCTCAGAATGGTATTCTTAAGCTTGGATATAGAACGGGAGTGCAATGATCTTTTCTTCTGGTTGGAGCTCTTTGACTGCACTTTCGCATCCTCAGTACGTGTCTCCTCGAAGGGGGCTGACAAATGAGTCAGAGCGGCATGCGATTTCAGGGAAGAGTCAGATGATGTTAACTCAGATGCAAGTTTGTCAGTTTCAACTGGGATACTAGAGGGCGTGGCTGAAGACAATGAAGATACGTCATTATCAGCGGCATGCTTGGATATAGATGCTGTTTTAGGTTCGCTGCCTGGTCTTGAAGTACTAGAAGTATCATCTTGGGTTACATCAGAGTCGGAGCTTGAGTATTTGACCGATGAAGTATGATGCTCGAGATCATCTTCATCACTGTCATCATGGTACCTATATTTTCCTAACCAATTCCAATCATCGTCCAGATCTTCACCTGCAGGGTCGTCACCTTCAGAAGATTTGGTACTCTCAATTTTCTCGGAAGTTTTTTCACTGTCCTCATTTCCTTCGACCCTTTCCGGTGCTTCATATGTATCTTTAAGGGGTTCTTTTTCTTCACTCGCAATTTCTGATGCTTGACTTTCATTTAGCTCTTCGTCTAGAGAAGTTTCTCTATTTAAATCATCAACTTGTTCGTCATTAATTTGTTCAGCATCAGCTTGACCAGTAGGAGTAGCTTCTCCTTCTACAGAAATGGTGCTTTCTTGCTTCAATGAAGATGGTGATACACTACCATTCTCTTCACTATAGTCTTCTTCAGTTTCATCAACCTTAACATCAACTTCAGGTTCATCAGTGTCAACTTCAGGTTCATCAGCGTCAACTTCAGGTTCATCAGCGTCAACTTCAGGTTCATCAGCGTCAACTTCAGGTTCATCAGCGTCAACTTCAGGTTCATCAACGTCAACTTCAGGTTCATCAGTGTCAACTTCAGGTTCATCAACGTCAACTTCAGGTTCATCAACGTCAACTTCAGGTTCATCAGCGACAACATCATTCTCTCCAAATGAAGATGCGCTCTTTCGAGCATGAGCTTCGCTTCCACTTTGTGAATCAGGTGTACGAGATTCAGTAGAAGTAGCTTTTGAGGAACCAGTCTCTGTTAAGATGTTTTTATTTGTATCAATTTCAATGTCACGAGTGCGAGGGCTTTCGGAAGGAGTACTTTCAGACGTTAAAATTGTACCTGTTACTTCACTTGAATTACCCAGTGTTTGCTCCTTTTCAGTCTCACTTCCAGAGATCACACTTTCAGAAGAATCATCAATGCTATGAGTGTTATGGGGTGAAGATAATTGGGCGTGGGAAGTAGCTGAGTAAGATTCAGTTGAACTTATCAGAGAAGATATAGGATGACCAGTTTCATCTGTTATCTTTGAATATGAAGCAGGTTCACTTGAGATTTTTTCTTCTTCCGGGGCAGTCAGTTGATCGATAGTATTCACACTTGTTTGTTTTGAAGTATTTTTATTCTCCTCATCTATGATAGAATGTGTGATATCTGGATCGGTAGAAGAACTAACCCCGCTTGTCTCAAAGTTAAGGTTACTAGAAGATTGAGTGCTTGGAGTGGTCGTGAAAGATGTTGATACTTGAGGTCTGGAGAAAGATTTAGTACCATCCCAGTCATCGATTTGAAAGTAATCCTTCGATTTTTCGCCGTCAACATTGTCACCTTGAACTTTTTCTTTCAATATGGAATAAAATGTTTTATAATACTCAACAGCCTTAGCAATTCCAATTTGAGAATACTCTTTTGATAAATCAATTGCCTGTACTAATTGTCCATTTTCATAACCTTTCTGCAAAAAGAAACCTATAATGAGTACGATAAGCGACAAGGTGATATAATGGAAGATACTTCCAACAATGGACCTACCTGAACTGTAATTATGAGGAATTTTCATCAAATGCAAGGTATTAGCAGCACTAACAGAAGCTAATTTAGAACCGTTTGGAGAAAACGAAACCCCGGTGACTGCAAAAGTATGCAAATTTTTGAATGTTTTGAGAACTTTGAAGTCAGAAAGTCTAAGAAGAGTCACACTAGTGTCATTTCCAGCAAAAGCAATAAGGTTTTGACGTGTTGATATATCGAGAGCTGTGACGCTTCTAATTTTATTTGAAATTACTCGTTTACTAATAATCGATTGGTCGGCAATTGAGTATTTGTAAATACAAACCCCTTTACCGTTCTTCAACGACGCTGTAAGTATCACGTTAGAGTTGTCAACATATCTTACCTTACTAAGGCTCACTGACGAAAATTCTTTTTTGGTACTTTGGTTTGTGTTACTGGAAGATAAATGGTTACTAGTGATGGTGGATATAGTTTCAACTGAGGAAGAGGTGATATAGCACAACGTTTTGCCGTCATCGTCAGGGCTGAGATGAAAATCTAGGATCTCAACATCGTCTTTTGGGGTGAATTTGAAATTGAGCTCCAACAATTCGGGGTTGAAGACATAGATGATCGAAGGGTAATGCGAGGTCATCAAACAACCGAGGCTGCAGTGGGAAGATAGTCTAATTATTTTGGGATAATCGCCTTTATTTTCAATGCCGATGTTCTCCTCTAGCTGTGCCGCATCAAAGAATCTGAGGTGCTCCTCTGAGGTGAACTGGTACTTTCTCAAATTGTTGTTGATGCTCATAGACTTGAGAAGTTCGGTCGATTGGTTACAGCCTATGAATACTGAATGCCCATCGTCAGCACCGCCTGCGTTCTTCGCAATATCCAAACACATAGGGCTGTCCTCATTCTTTGGAAGAACAATTTCACGGTACTTCTGTAGTCTCTTTTTGCTATCCGTTACTTTGAATGAACATTTCACGGCAGTGATTTTATTGGGAATTCCGTTATTGCCTTGTCCACCACCTCCTGTTGCAATCAACGTCTTACTATCTATGAACTTGGTGGCATATATGGGATAGCCTAAGTCAATAATAGCAGATTCTTTTGTAGACATGACAGAATCAATGGTTCTACTAGTTCAATTGGTGTTAGAAACCTTTAGTTCTTACGTGTTCGATCAAAGTACACCTCAATCAGTATCGCCAAAAATGTCGTACACTATACAATATCTCAACGCATCAGTCATATATCAACTGAAGGGCCGTCCAGTGGTTTCCAGATGACTAACAAATCAGTTCTATCCATACTGTCTCATGTTGTCCATGGATATGTCGGCAACAGAGCAATTGTATTTCCCTTGCAGTATTTGGGATGGGATGTGGATGCGATCAATACGACGAATTTCTCGAACCACCCGGGATATGGCCAGTTTAAAGGTTCCAGCTCGGACCCAGAGCTAGTAGACGAAATATTACAGGGATTAGAGAAGATCATCGATATATCCAGGGACTACGAAATTATTCTCGTAGGATACACTCCCAGCGAGAGTATACTTTCAGTTGTATATGAAGAGATCAAGAAGGTGTTCCAACAAGGACAGGAGCAGCCCGTGTTGATTGTAGACCCTGTGATGGGCGATAACGGTAAGCTTTACGTGCTGGAGAAGGTTGTGCCTCTTTATGAGAAAATATTGGCGACTGGGTTTGTTTCGTTGACTACGCCTAACCAGTTTGAGTTTGAATTACTCAGCGGAGTTCATATCAACAGCAAAGAGTCCCTCAGGGAAGCCGTGGACGCCTTCTACACAAAGTTCAAGGTGCCAAATATAGTAATATCGTCGGTCATCTTGAATGGGGAGTCGTTCTGCGTTGGTTACTCGCACAAGAATGCCAGTTTGTTTGCTGTCAAGATCGAAGAGATAAATTGCCACTTCAACGGATGCGGCGACCTAATGACAGCGTTGATGGCCCACAATTTTTATTCGAATGCATGCGAGTTGACTCCAGAGATTATCAACACCGTTCTTAGGAGACTAAGAAAAGTATTGGAATTGAGCCTCGAACTCGAACTCATGCAAACTAACACTAAGGACGTCAAAAACGTCAAAGATATCCGTGTAGTAACTCTGAGAAGTGCTCTTGATGAGCCCTTGGACCCCAACCACTACTCACAAGTCATATATATATAGTCTATATCTTTCTAGAGTACTACCTATCAATCGTGATTTCCGCACTAAGAGATCTCCCTGATATATATTTATACACTCCAAGTTACCATTTGATATTATCAAGACCAATCTGGATGCTTATCGAAAAGAATACTCATCATAGGAAAAGTAGGAGATTAAACAGCAGGATATATGGGGCTCTATGTACCATAGTCAGCTGTGTGGCTCTAAGTGCATTTCTTTGCTATAAGAATTCGAGTGGTGATACCTTAGCAAAATTGTATTTGAACACAGATAAGGGTACAAGCTCTTCTTTAAAAAATGGAGGCAATAAATTTCAAATTAAGCATATTTTTCACCACGGGACAGGTAAAAAGAACTATGAAGTGCATAGGAGACTAGATATAACGCCAAAAGTCATCGAAGAGATGGCGAGAGATCATTATGTTACCCAGGATGAAGCGCAGTTGGACAGTCAAAAGCTAGAAGATGTATACAAGATGCAAGACTGGCCTAGAATATTTCTGAAAGAGGACCCCTGGACCATTAGGCTCCCCATTCATAAGTCAGCGGAGAAGGGGAAGGCAGTGCGCTTGAAGGATAGACACGAACCAAACTTTATAGAGTCTTACTTGGCTTACGCCATGAGCGTACGAGGAGACGAAAGCATTTTGAGTAGAATAAACTTAGAATGGGAAGAAGAGACAGATATAGCCATCCCTGATATCAAAGACAAGCAGACGGTGGTGTCGTTGGCAACGATTTCGTCCAATGCATACGTCAGATTTCCCAAAAACGACGACGAAAAGAAGAAGCTGGACTGGATAGATGTAGGTCGCCCATGGGCACCAGACGACAATCACGACTCTATCAACTTCGGATGGAATGACAGTGGGTTGAGAGGGCATGTTTTCGTTAGCGAAGATAACAAAACAGTTGTCATTGGTATCAAAGGAACTTCAGGTGCAGGCATTCCTGGGGGCGGATCTGACGAAACTACTTCGGCCGATAAAACGAATGACAACCTCTTGTTTCTGTGCTGTTGTGCACGAGTGTCCTATCTCTGGACGACAGTATGCGACTGCTACAAAGGAACCTACACCTGCGACCAGAGCTGTCTCGAAAAAGAGCATTTGAGAAGAGATCGCTACTACCAAGCAGCCCTAGACATATACCAAAACGTAACCTTGCTATACGACCCTGCAGTGACCGACATCTGGGTCACCGGACATTCCCTCGGCGGAGCTCTTGCTTCACTCTTGGGGAGAACATTTGGCCTACCTGCAGTGGCTTTCGAAGCCCCAGGTGAGATGCTTGCCACAAGACGTCTCCATCTCCCGCAGCCACCTGGCCTCCCCAAACACCAGGAAAACATCTGGCACTTCGGCAACACAGGCGACCCTATATACATGGGTGTCTGCAACGGAATTTCGAGTTCGTGCAACGCGGCTGGATATGCTCTCGAAACTGCCTGCCACACAGGTAAGCAGTGTATTTACGATGTTGTCTCGGACAAGGGCTGGAAGGTCAACCTCTTGAATCATCGCATCCACACCTTGATTGACGACGTCATCTTGGACTACAACGAGACCGCCCCATGCGTCGACCAACCTCCTTGCTCAGACTGCTTCAATTGGAAGTATGTCTGAAGCTGGTGCACAGACTGCTGCCTTCTTCACAGCGTCTTCACAGGATACCTGATGAAGCACCTATATACAGTACATATATTTCCTGAAGCCCATCACGCAGCGCTCGCTAAGAGCAAATCCTTGCGACTGTGCGCTGTGTATCTTTGCTGTTCTACTGTCGTGCGTTCCAGCCAGGTGTGAAAGGCACCCTGCTATGTATGTGTACAATACATGTAAAACTTTCTGCCGTACTACAGAGCGTACTGTATGCGCCAAAGTTGATGTTCATGCGCCTGCTCTATCAATAGCTGTACGTGAAGGTTTCCGCACCACAGAGAAGTTCACACCACCCACCAACTGCTGCCTTTGTAGTACCGCACCTCTGAGGACCGCGGGCGGGCCCTTGGTAAACAAGCCGGTCTTCCGGGAAATTCATCGGCCACCTTGACCTTCCATATTCTACCGAGCAGAGCTGGAGTGACAGGGTCCCCTCGAAAAACCTTCTTTCTATACATAAGCTCTGTAGAAACGAAGTATCCAAAGAACCCCGTCTCAGCACTTGGGTCAGGGTATTAGCGTAGCCGAGAGAAAACGGCAGCGTATACTCGTGGCTTGATTGGTCCTCTACTAACCTGCTTGTGCTTCGGCCACCCGTGCTAGATGCCTGTGTTTTCTTTCCATGCCTAAACCGTACGAATTGGGTAGTGGAAAAGTGTAGGCATTACCCGTTGGAGACATCGCTGTCCTTACTTTTGGTGTGAAATTCTTATAGCAACAATAATTGTGTCAAAACGGAAATTAATAAATAGCGATACTCTATATAGGCATTTTTTCATCTAATACGGAAGGTCCTACTAACATTGCGATGTAGTCAGTATTTAGCCATTACTGAATTAAATGACTTCCAAATCCTTTGAGTGAAGATATTTTTATAGTAAAATAAAGTAGTCAGCCCTGTCAACAGAAAAATTGACACTCAATTGAATTCTTGAAAGTAATTCATCAGGAATAAGATATAATTTTCGGTGAGAGCTGAATATATTGATAAGTAAACCAGCCTGGTATACACAAGTCCTACGAAAACCAGTTGCGTGAAGTGTTTACAAATTCTGGAAACAAACGGATACCGAGAACAGAGAAACTTACGTTTTCAGATACTGTTGCAAGATGAAGATTATCAACACTGCTTTGAACATATTTTTTTTGGCTGGTGCCTCCTTGCTTTTGCTCTTAATTTTGTTGGCAGGGTCATCGGACCACTTTCCCTTGAACCGCTTCTACTGGCTCAGGGGAGACACATCCAAGATCTCGGGAGCCCCATCGACGTCTGAGTGGACCTTCTGGGGTGTATGTGAGGAGGGTGACTACAGCAAGTGTACCTTGGGTCCCGCTTACCCAATTTCTCCTAAGGACAACTTCCACACCTCGAGCGGTGTGCCAGAAAACTTTGTCAAGAACAGAGACACATTCTACTTTTTGACGAGATTCTCGTTCACCTTCACTATCATTGCGTTCTGCTTCACCGCCATCACCTTGATAGTCGACTTGTTAGGTTTCTGCTTCACCATTGTTGACAAGATTATCTTTTTCTTCCTTTCTTTCGCTGTCTTTTTCATTTTCGCTCTTGCCGCCTTCCAGACAGCCGCTGTGGTTTTGGCAAGAAGTGCTTTCCGCGACGAGAACTTGTCCGCCAAGGTGGGTATCGACTTGATGGCCATCCTCTGGGCCTCTGTTGTCTGTCTTTTGATTGTTTACTTCAACACATGCTTCGCTAACATAAGCAGCTCCTACAAGAAGCACATGTCGAGAGTCCGTGCTGCTAAGGGAGAGTCTGTTGGTGCCGCAGACACTGAGGCTGACGCTTCCTCTTTCACCAGGTCTGCTCCCCCAGATACCGAGAACAAAGAGACTACAAACAACGGAGGAATAAGGTTTTTCAAGATCAAGAGAAACAACCAGAAGGTGTCTGATGAAGAAAGTCTTTGAGTTCTTCACTCTTTTCTTTTGTTTCAGTTTTTTTTTATGACAAAAAGCACAAGTTTGCACCTCATACCGTTACCGCATCAATTTTCGATAGTATAAAGTTTCTTACTACCTTCCAATTAATAGTCATCTTGTCTGTCTAATTTTCACCTTTTTATGATTCCTTTTTAATATTTTTATAGTGTTTTAATGTATTATTATAATCTAAAGAGTTGTTAGTCTTTGTACCTCTAGCTCTAGTGTATGGTACCAGAATTATGACGTCCTTCATATAACCAGTGAGCTTGAGGATTACATCCAATGGACCGTGAGTAGTATTTAGTACTTACCAAACATACAGTAGGTTGACTCCCTATAGAACCCAATAACCAAGTTTTTTGCAGTTGGATGAGCGAAAAATATTAATCTTCAACGTATAAATCTCTTAGTTACGAAGGGCCACGTTTGATTCACTGTGACAAAAGTTATTGTTTTTCGACTATATAGACGAAAGACAAACAGTGACAACACTTCCCACTCATCACTTCAAGATGCCCGGAGACAAGACAGGAAATGACTCTCTGAGCATTCACAGCCAGAATCACCATCATCATGGACTAAGAAATCTATTCAAGAAGGACAACTCGTCGTCAGATGGAGGAAAGGAGTCCGGTTCATCGCACACGGGGCTCTCGAAGTTGTTTCATCACCTGGATGAAAGCAAGCACGAGGGTCGCGGCAAGGTGATGAGAAGATCTACGTTGTCGTCGGTGAAGCCGGGAGCCCAGAAACAGCACCTTGACGGGGCAAAGCCCGCTACCAAGCTTAGCAGAGCAGAAACTCTTGCCCACGTTCATCAGATGAACAAGATCAACGCACATAAGGGCAACATCGACAGTTCTTTAAAGAGCAGCAGCAACCCGAGCTCCCGAGTGGGTAGCAATCAGGTAGAGAAAATCAAGTATAACCCCTTTGGGGTGAACAACGAGACCACAGAACATCCCAATGCGAGTTTTTACATGCAAGGAGGATCAAGTAACGCCCGCATCTTGAACAACCCTGTTGCTGACCCCAATGAGTACTTACCGGATGACTTGAAGGAGGAACACATAAACTTACTCGATGATTTTGAGATAGACTTACATAACAAATCTATCGGGGATGGGGGTTCCTCAGAAGTGAGAATCATAAACGCTAGTCACCATAAGAAAGATCTTTATGCGTTGAAGAAGTTAACTGTTTTGAACAAAGAAACTGACATTGACTTCTACCAAAGAGTGGCAAAGGAGTATATAATTTCCAAAAGAGCAAGCAAGAGCAGACATGTTGTGGATATTTACTCGTTGGTAAGAGTGCAATCTTATCTTAACATGACTAGAGGATGGGGTTTTGTGATCGAGTATTGTGGTTATGGTGACTTATTCAGTATGATAACTAAATCAGGATGGAAGACCACTGGACTCAACGAAAAGTATTGTTTGTTCAAACAAATAGCATATGGTGTCAAGTTCCTTCATGATAATGGTATAGCTCATCGTGATTTGAAGCCCGAAAATGTCTTGCTTGGGAACGATGGTATAGCCAAGATTTGTGATTTCGGTGTTAGCGACTATGGGAATGAAGTGGCAGGGGATACATCTTCACCTGTGAAGTTGTCCACATCATTTGTTGGTTCCCCTCCTTATTCTTCTCCTGAGGTTATGAAGCTTAAAGAGGTGAGTTCTTCCGAAGTAAAAAATTGGGCTTATGACCCTTACAAAATGGACTGCTGGAGTTTAGGAATGCTTTTATTCTCTATAGTTTACTCGACTATACCGTTTGGTGCTGCTACGCCCAATGATCATGGGTACAGAGACTATAAGTTTAATCATGATCGTTTTGGCAGTGACCACCCTGGGTTCAAAAATAATACAGAACAGTCCAAGGGGCCTGGATCCGAATTTAAATGGGCTTCTCTGTTTCATTCTCAAGGTGCTGCGAGAGTTGCTTGGAAACTTTGTGATCCTTCACCCACCAGAAGATATTCGCTAGAGAATGTATTTTCAGATAACTGGTTCACTACTTTGGAGATGTGCTTGTATGAACATCCTGACCAAGAGGTTGATCCAATTTTAAAGGTTTCATCAAATCAATCTTCTGCTCAGAATTCGAGAACTACATCAAGGAAAAATACGTTATCTTCGCTGTCTGAAGAGATACATACTCCAGTCAGAAGTATGCTTGATCTTTCAGGTGTCAATGAAGTTGCTAACGACAGACAAGGCATACATTTAGGCGATAGAGATGATCGTTCAATAAGATCTGCATCATCCCTAACTGATTCACCTCTAGTTAATAGAGCGTTCAGGAATGAGACTAGTAGTTCAATTGGCGAGCTGAATGATAATTTACACAAAAAATTTGGGAAGCTTGACATTTCAGAGCAGAGGGAAAATGACCAGTCTGAAACACCGAGCCATGGTACCGGCATAATGAGTAATGAGAGTTCAAAACAAAGTTCAAGGAAAAATACGGGAAGCAACGAAAGTGGTAAAAAGTTACCTCAATTTAAGAAACCATTAAAGAGTAATTCGATGGTGCATTTGGACAGTCAAGGAGTATGCGACTTGGGATACCGAATAAAAAAACACAATCATCTTGATGTTAGCACGGTAGGACTGAACGGTTCTGTCTCAAGGAGACGTTAGATTTATACATACTTGTGTTAATGTATATATTCCACATAGAAGAATTTACATCGATTGACTAAGACCGTATAAATGTACATTTTGAATTATTATATGTAAACTAACTCATGACTTACAACACTAAAATTAAAGCTCATGGATCAGCCTATTTAAGCCTCCAATGAAACTCTACCCTTAGGGTTGGTGACCTTGACACCGAGCTTCTTGGCCTTAGAGACGATATCGACTCTGTTCTTGGCAGAAACATTGTGGGCAATCTCAGCGGCGTAAGACTTAGTGTGCATCAACAAAACATCCAAGTCCTTGATATTCTTGACAATGAATACCTTGTGGCCAGATGGGATCACATGTCTGGTCTTCTTGTTAGAACCGTAACCAATCTTTGGCATGGAGATGGTACCTCTGAATCTTCTTCTCACATTGGAGTCGATACCCTTAGGCTTTCTCCAGCTCTCGCCGACACGCATAAATCTGTCAGATTGGTGTCTCTTGAACTTCTTGTGATGCTTCTTAACAATCTTGGTTCTTGGAACGGATGTAGCCACTGTATATGTTAGTAAAGTGTACAAAACCTATAGCGCCAAAAAAGCTGCTTTACTCTTGTCTAGGTGATGCACTGAGCACATCTCTCTTCTAATATATCCACTTTTTTATCCACTTTTCTTGACTTGTTTCCTCGTGTCTCTATTCTGTGAATTCTAGTCCACCGAATATTATCTCATTCTTAAAAACTCAACCACAGAAGATGGCCTTCAACCCCCATATATATCTTTGGCGTCTACAAGCAGACAATGTGTAAAGCAATTCCCTTGACATCTCGAATGATATTAGTGTAACATACTTGTTGTTGTTGGTCTATAGTACTATAACTCAAGTATTAAAATTTTTCAACTAATTTTTACAGGTGCCTAGAGGCACTGAGCAGTCTGTGCGATACTCACAATGGACACATTGCACGACCTGACATTTTGTGTAATTTAATATGAGGGCTCCAGCCCTTAAAAACCAGATTACCCAATAAGGCAATATGTGACATAATCAACAAAAATAGCCAAATGGACCGCTTACTTTTGATGCCTGCCAATTTTGCAACTAAGGAAGGTAACCAAGAATATATGCAGGATGTTATCATCCTCGACCAGTTTATGGAGCCAGCATATACGTTAAAAGAAAGAAAACATCCAGAGAAACTTGAGTATATGTTCTAGTTTAACGTACAAACAGACTCAGACTTCCATATTGACATAGACGATGGTTGAACAGCAAGTTCGGAACGTGTTGTTCATTGGAGTTGTGGTTGTGCTACTGTGGAAGCTATTTTGGAAAGTTGCTTATAGCTTGAGCGGCTTATATGTTGGCAGTTTATCGATTAATAATGGTGTGCTGTTCAACGGAATAGTACTACAAACCAAGAAGATAGATATGAAAGCGAAGCTGGTCAGATTTCGGTTGTGGGGAAACTCCAAGAAGTTGATTTTCAGCGGGCTCGAGGTGCGACTCAAGAGGAAGGAAGGTCCCGTGCCGGCGAAAAAGAGGGAAAGTTATTCCAGCGTGGAGCCGGGGCAGATAACTCCATGTATCTATCTGTCTAGTTTTGGTAAGCGATGTTTGGTGAAGGCTTTACTCCGTTTTTCGCCAGACGTTGACATAGATTTCAAAACGAGCACATTGGTAGTTGATGGGCAAAAACAACTAAGCGTCGACTATGCCAACTTCAAGCTGAATAAAGCCGTGGAAAAGACGGTCCAAGATGTGACTATATCAACATCTTTAATCTTGAATTATCTAGAAATTCATTATGTGGACGCACCTCCATTTCTACCAGCTACTCTCCTAGACGCTATAAAAATACAGCATAGCATTAACATACATTTAGATAATGGGGCTATATTTGATTCGTCGTTAAAGATCTTCGCTGATGAATTGAATATACTATGTTTCGAGTCCTTAAGGACTTTAATTATGAATTGGGAACGAGATATCATTGATGTTCTGCCAGACAATATTGAAAATTTGAGAAACAATGACAGTGATGAAGAGCCAGATCAGGAAGAAGTCAGGAAAAAGAAGATGTATGCAAAGATAAATGAAATAATTCGAAGACACAATGTTCTATATCCTGTTATACTGCAAATATCTGTTGTGATTGAAAACTCATATATTAGAGGAATTCCATTGGTAAAGGCAGATGCGTCTAACTCTTTAACAGGATATTTCGACAAGGAAAAATCACCACCATCATTATCATTAGAAATCAAGTCTCTTGCTTTCAATTACATGAAGTTGGATAAGTCGTCCGCAGGTTTTGAAGTACGCTTCAATCCTGAAATAGATTCACCATTTCATATTAATTTATCAATGCTGCTTTTGAAACTAGACTACGCTGATTATAGCAGCAATACAAAAAGAAAATATTATCATGAATTATTAACGATCCCAAACTATAATGTCACATATAAATCAAATATCTTGGATCATTTATGTAAAGGTTTAGGGTTTAAGAATTGTTCTACAGAGTTATTTTCATCCGCATGCAGCCCTATATTAGATCTCAATATAAGGCAGTTGTCAGTCTTGGCATTCAACCTTCTTTTGTGGAAAAAGTGTTTCAAATTAAACAAAAGCAAGAAGCAAAGGACAGAAATGGTTTCAGACATGCTTAATGCGTCTAAGAAATTCGATATGGACACAGATGAAGATACAACTAGAGTAGATTCCGAACACGAGGACGAAATTAATGTCGAAGAAAAGGTTCTAGAAAAATACAAGGATAAGCTACTAAATCTTTTAAATGAATATTACCCATTGTTGGATACAAGAGTGATTATTGAGCAGTTCCGTATAATAGTAAGACTGTCAGGTACATCTTCGAACGGAAAAAGGCTTTTAGATCACTCGTTCTCTTTATTCGACATTCACACGATCACGACAGATGCCAGAGATTATGAAATACGTTGCAGAATAACTCATCCAAAAATGAAGTATCAGGAAAAATTCAACTCAAAGGAAATTCACCATGGTGATGATATCAATTATAAGGTTTGTTCTCTTGAATCATGCATAATAAGAGTGAGTATTCTTAAAGACTTGAAAATAAATCCGGTCATGTATTTGAACAAATTTCACATCGATTGCTCAAAGTATGAGGTTTTGAATGGGATTCATAGCATTATTCTGGAATTAACAACCGTTTTAGACAAATACATTAGCATGAATATGCTTCAGCAGTATTATTCTAATCTATTGATTCACCTGCATGCTTTGGTTACGAACCATATTGATGAACAAAGAGCGATTTCTGAAGACTCAATGGAAAAGAAGATATTCCAGTACATTCCAGCATGGCTTGTGGGTATAGAGGTTGTTTTGAATGATTTCGTACTTGGGGTAGCTTCAGCACCGATATTATTAAAAAGGGAGGAAACAGAATATTTCTTTAGACAAAAGAATGCTGAAGGAACCAGGGATGATGAAAGCATATGTTCTTTGAAGCTTGGTAATTTCAAGTTGAAAGTCACGGATGGGCAATCTAACACGTCTTGTTTGGAACCTGATATAGACTCTAGTTCTTCGGACACTCTTGCATTAGAAAATTCTCAGAAACATTACTGGAATTTGGAGTCCATGATCAATGACTTTCGAGTCTCAATCGATGATAATAAATATACTATAGAAACAAGGGATATTTTATTTATTCCGTTGATTGAACTCTCTGTTGATGCAAAATTTGTTGGTTGTACAAACATATTAAACCTGAAATTGAAAATTGATACTATCTCGGGATATTATGATCGTTATGCTACTGAAAAATTATTGGGAGCTATAAACCTATTAAAGACCACAGTTATAACTCAAATAGGAATTAGCTTACTGAAGTTCACTGCACGCAGCAAAAAGAATTCTAGAAAATCATCAGCTAAAGGTGAATTCAACTTGAAAGACCATTTATCCTTAACTTTAAGCCTTTCAGAAATAAAATTTATATTACAGTTGGAGGACTATATTAAAATTAAACTTCAAGTTTGGGATTCGAGAGCATTACTCGAAGGAAAAAAGACCAATTTTAGCAGTAGATATACTAGAATTATGACAGATTCTCCCACTGCAGAAGGTTTTATGAGTAGACTATTAAGCATTGATGGATTGATATTTCAAGATGCTTCCAATACAGATCCAGAATTTACCACGGATTCTATAAAAATATTTCACCCTCATAAACTCATGGTGTACAAGATTTTTGATAGTTTGTCCATTACAATAAAAGTGCTCAAACATTTACTTATGTGCCTAAAAGATGAATCAATGAAGGGTAGAACAGTGAGTCCTAAAGAGTCCAGAGCACGCTTACTTCCTAGTATAAATTTGAAATCTAAGGAGTTTGCATTCAAAATGGAAGATGATCCTTTTGAATCAGAATTAAACATGATATATCAGTTAGGATTGATTGAGCAAAGAAAACGATTGGAGCAATTAAATCTCTTTGAATCCAGGAAACGTGCTCTTTCAAACCGTGATAATGAATCGGTAGAAGATGTGGATGAAGAAATTAAAAGAAAGTTCGAGTTACTTAAAGAATCTATGTCTAACTCCTGGATTCGTAAGGTAAAAGATTATAAGTCAAAGTTGAGTGAAGAAATCATGGAAAATAGTAAGTTCTTATTTGGGTATGATGCAACATTATCTGAAGAGCATAATGTGGGTGTCATACCCTTTTTAAAGGCACCACCATTACTCTCAGTGATTATTTCGAATTTGAATCTCTCCGTAAGCAGACCCCAATTTGATCTCAACCAACTCCCCAAATTTATACATGAAGTGGGACAAGGTGTACCCGAGGACTCAAAGTACTCTCTTATACTACCTCTCTTTATTAATTTAGGTGTTTCAGAGCTAAGAATGCACTTGAGAGACTATCCTTTGCCTTTGCTACATATACCACCTTCTGAAAAGAAGAAGAAGACGGATGTTTTACAAATGTCCGGTCATTTGGTAATTTGTGAGGCTCTTATTAAAGAAAAGGAGCATATTAGAAAGTTGAAAGTGCCATTACAGAAGAAGTCTTCCTCACGAGAGCCAGTATCGAACATGTATCAAATAACATTAGAAAAATCACTATCAACTGTGAAGTTATACACAGATACGAACTTTAAATTCGCTTCCAAAACACCAACCCGATTTGTATGGGGACAGTCTTATCAATTTGGGATACAACAAGTCATGTTGAACTTTGATCAATTTTCTAAACCGCCGGTTGACCCTTCCATGAAATTAGGATTTTGGGACAAATTGCGTTATATTATTCATGGCAAGTTCAAGATAGAAGCACCATCAAAGGGAGGGATAGAGGTAGGATTTAAAGGTTCTCGTAGTCCATATGATCTATTCTATACTTCCTCGGGATTCGTATTGAAATTTAATGGCGATGTCGTTTGGACTGTCAATGAGAACGATGACTCGCGTGAGTTCTTCAATATATGCTCGAACGAGCTTAGTTGGTACATTCCTAACTATCTTAGCCAACCATTACTATCTTGGACCAGAGAGAGTAAAAATGCTATCATTTTGCTAGAATCAAAATCATTCATAACTTCATGTTTTGGATATTACTTAGGTAAAGAGGCAAAGTCTTCGCAAGTACCAGAAGCTCAACTAGTCGACAAACAAGTTGTACATTTGGATGGAGGAGTTAACTTCAAAGTTGGATTTATGCTTCAAAGGAAAACTCCGATGGGAAGACTGAGTGAATTAGAACCTCACTATAATGTAAAGCTCTTCAACCCTCAGTATTGTGGAAATGATCATGATTCATATAGGGGCTTCCGTTCAGACTTTGTTCATATGGCAATAACTCTACACGCCAATACGGAGACTAGCTATAACAGTATTCATCTTTCCCCTGCAACCTTTGAACAATTTTTCAGATGGTGGAAGTTGTTTTCTAGTAACATGATGCTACCAGTCCGCAAAGGAAAGTTGTTTGGTGAAAATAAAGCTTCAATGAAGTTTTCCCAACATTTAGTCACTAATAAGTTTCAATTTAGATTCAAATCATTGTTTATATCACATGTGTATCAAGATTCCACCTTTGAGGCGGACGATGACAAAGTTGAATGTGTTGGAATTAGAGGTAAGATGGATGATTTCATGGTAGACTTACATCTGAGAAAGGAACCTCGTATAAAAGTTCACGAAGGTTTAGCTGGGAACTCGAAAATAATGAAAATGAACTTCAATATTGGCGAAGTACATTTATCAGGAATTGATTTGAGGATGGTACATTGTGTCTTCGATGCTCCTTTGTATGGAAATCCAACTAGTTCCAAGGATTCTACTTACAAGATATTTGATAATGACAAACGTTGGTTTGATATTGATGATTATGAGGATGCTTTTGCAAGATCATTACAAAATTATACGAGGACCTTCAAGGTATCTTCATTAATGTTTTCACGGAGGTTTTCTTACTTAAGAAATACCAATTCTGATCTACCATCGGATTTAGAACAAACGCTTTGCGGTGATGAAGATATCCATGACTGTATGTTAGGTAGCCAAGATTCTACGAGAATAGGGTTAGAAATCGAAAGTGAACGATTGAAAGAGCTAGAAAGACAATTAAGATCAAGGAAAGGAAAAGGTCCCTCGAGAACTAATATCGAGACTCGGATTGAATTTTTGAGGAAAAACTTGACTCACAAAGCATCGCAGAGGAAACTTTCTGTTGGAAGTGCTAATAATATGAATGATCCAGAGAATAGCGAAGGATTTCACAATAAATTCGTACTCTTGTGCATGTTTTTGAAATGGAATATATGCAATAGAAACCTCTTATTCAGGTATATTCATTTTGTACACCTCAAGGTATATTTGAAAAATTACTTATCGTATGATGCAATTAATACACTTCAAGAATTAATAAAGAGGCACGGATATAGAATTAATGCAGATGACACTAATGTATTAACTACATTTTTAAGTGACATCAAGCATGAAAAAAGCATCTCGGATGGAGATAATATGAGTGCTGCTGATTGCATCAACGGTTTCAGTGATATCATTTCTGATGTTGGAGAGAATGAGGCTATCTCTAAAGATTACCTTGTCGAGGTCATTTATCCTCAAATACAGTTAGCAAGTGAAGACTTTCCTGATACCTCTATCTTAATCACAAGTCCAAAAATAAATGCCAAGATAGTTTCTGTTCTAGAGAAGTCTGATACAAAATTAGCCCTAAATGACAGAGTTCTTCAGTCTCGGTACGCAGCATTGCTAAAGGATGCAAGTATTTTTGTTTTAGAAAAAAATGAGGTTGAATCCTCTAACAATATATTCTTTAGTGGTGAATCGTATGGTTCCTCTTCCAAATGGCCACCTTGGTTAGGAATTGAAGTCTGTCAAAATCCTAGTCTAGCGAGAAATGACTTGCTCGTTGTTAAGAAAACTTCAATGATGTTCACGTACACTCAACTAAAACCATTAGGTATGCAAAATACAGATGAAGCTAATATCAGCCAAGAAAAAGATCACAGTAGAAGTTCAGGCAACGTACCCAAATTTTCTCGAATATTGAAAGCAGATGTTCCTGACTTTATTGTTTCATCTACTTCAAAGCAATATAACGACTTGTTGGAAACGGTGAAAAGTCTTTTCTTTTATGTGGAACCAATGAGTAAGAAACTTAGTGATAAGCTTCAGAGACTAAAGTTTTCAATTGACATTCTGGATCTAGGTGCAATTTATTCAAGATTGTGTCAATTACATAAATATAACCAACTCTTGAACCTTTTATCTCTTAACTATGGCTTTCGAAGAGAAAATTTGAATAATGAAGATCAAAATGAGTTATCATTTCTTAAAATCGAGCTGGAAAATACAGTGACAGAGATTTATTTATTAATGCATTCGGTACTAACTGGAGAAATATTTCAAAGTGATTCTGGTAGCACATTTAGAGATTCTTGGACTATTAAAGCAGATCAGATAATTTTGCACATGTTAGATGACGAAAGAAATCCAATCTTAGATTTGGCTCTCTCTCATGGTAACTATAGAAGAGCTATTAAAGAGAATGGCTCGAATGAGAATAGAATTGACGTTGAAATGATGCAAGCTTTCAATTTATTACCTAAAGCAATTTACCCTGTTATTTTGGAGCCTCTCTCTTTGCAGGTAAATGAGAAAGAAAAACCTAATATTATTTCTGCCTTTTGGTCATTGAATCGGCAAGTGGGAGGAATCAAAATTTTGGATGATTTCATCTTAAATGCCAAGCCTTTAAAGATAAAAATTGATGAACAAGTTGGCGAAAAACTATTGAAATTCCTCTTCCCAGGGGAGACAAATAAAGAGGATTTCTTCAAGAAAGAAAATGAAAGCGATGAGGTCGAGAGTAATTTGAAAGATGATCAGGATTCGTTCGAGAACGAAAAATCTAAGATTGTACAATTTGGGCAGAAGTCGAGTGATTCAGAAAATAGTGCTCATCTTAAGGTAAATAAGTATGAGAAGAGATCTCCAACCACGGAAGATAGCTCTTCTTGGTGGAGGCCCAATAATGGCATAAAGTGGTCTCCCACATCTGTGAATGGATCTGGATCAGGAAAATTAGACAATAGCGATGACTATGAAAAAATGGTTTCAAGATCGGAGAAATACTTTAGTATTGTATCCTTCAAAGTCGACCCGCTTTCAATACTGATAAGTGTTCATTGCAAAAAAGGTTATAAAAAATTGTTAAATGTACTGGATTTTAAGTTACATTTACCAGAAATTCTTATTGAGAGAAAAATTTTATCGTCTCTTGATATTGCAATGGAAATGAAGAAGATTGCGATAAACTCTTTGTTGAACCACAGTGGTAAGCTTGTCCGTAACAAGCTTTCACGCCGAAAATCTTCAATGGCTGACGATGCACCCTTACGATCTTTAGAATATTACACCGGATTCACTGACGTATCCGAATTAAAGTAATGTATCTCGGTACATGATGGTCTGGAACCTTCATGACGATGTAAATTAATTAATAGTATACAATATATAACTCCATGATAATAGTTATTAAACTAAGTATGCTGCCTTTTGATATCATCAGGGTAGTTTTGCAGTTTCTTCTTTCTTTTTCCTTTTCGAAGGTTTGCGTCTTCACCCTCTAAGATATCATCTCCTCTCATCAAGGTGTGTTGATCATTCATGGCTAAATCTGCTATGTTAAAACCGGGAATGCCATTCGCTGGAGTCTTGTCGAATTCGAGCGCTTCATGCAACAAGCTGGGCAGCAATTCTTGTATTGTGTCTGGCATTTGTGATAACCCTGGGTCAAGAAGGGACATGGGAATAGGTTTTGGAGGAGGAATCTGATGTTTGCCAGATAAATCTTGTATATGGTTTTTGTAGGATTTACGCAACTTTACACCTTTAGAACCATCTGGATTTATTCTGGAAAGCGACTTCGTGACATTTTCCAAACCATAGATGGATATTAGGTTCTCGAGAGGAGATGGATTGACTAACTTATACTTTTCTATGATAGTTAGTTAATTCTGAGCTTCTGAATATGATTATCATCGAATGGATGAAATTAAATGTAAGATACAAGCTTTCAATGAAGAACAGCCAAATTTGCAACTCCACAATTTCTTCCTTCCTAGATTCGCATAGTATACATACTTTTGGTGTCTATTAAATAAGTGTCAGCATACATCTAGTGATTTATGTTATAATAATTAAGACAAGAAGTTCTATACATGTTAATTCATATTGCGCTAAAATGTAATGACACAAAATCTAACCATCTTACAATGAAATAGTAGATACATTAAGTGATGAAATATCTAAATAGATTAAATAGTTCTTATATAGTTGTGAACTCATCTTGAAAATACACTCAATGGAATCGAATGCACTTTACTTAAACTACAAGATGCACAAGTAAGTAATCGATTAAGAATTTTTTTTTCACAGAAAACAAGCAAAACATGATGTTGAGTAATTTATTTATTTCCCACAACTTCCCAGTCTCCTGAATTATCCTCGACTTTCAACTTAGCTGTTTCTTCTCCTAATTTCGTCACAGCAGGGTCATTATTAGTAGCCTTTTTCTCGCTCTCTGGCTCTTCATCAGAATCGATAGCAAGTACATCGTATAACGACTTTTGTGGCTTTGGTTGTTCTTTCTTCTCTTCTTCCAATTTTGAGTTTTTTCTGGGTCTGCTAGATTGGGCCTTGGGTTCCAAAGCTTGTCCCTTCTTCCATTGAAATTCTTGGTCAGGCTTTCTTCTGCCCCCTCTTGGTTTTTCTTTAGAAGGCAAAGGACCAGAACTCTGTCTAACAGCACCCCAGTTAAGGTCAGGTTCAGCCCTCTTAAGGTCAGGTTCAGCCCTCTTTGGTCTACCGTTAGTTCGACTTCCTGATCTTCTTAGGCCGGTGGGTTCCTTAGGAGGAAGGTGAGCAGAGGACCTCACGGAGCCCCAGTCCAAGTCTGGATCTTCCTTTCTGGGTCTCCTTTCGCCTCTTTCACTCCTCTCACCCCTCTCGCTTCTCTGTCTAGGTTCTCTAGGAGACAAAGGAACATGAGAGCTTCTGGCAGAACCCCAGTCCAAATCAGGCTCCTCTCTTCTGGGTCTTCTTTCCTCTGTTTCGTTTCTCTGTCTTGGGGGCAATCCGCTACCGGACCTGGCAGAGTTCCAGTCCAACTGAGACTCTTCTCTTCTTCCACGGCCAGAATCAATTGGACCGCTTCTTGCGGCTCTCCAATCGAGGTCAAACACATCCTGCTTCTGTGGAGCAGCAACATTGACGAACAACTTTCTTCCACTGAGCTCAGTCAAGTTCAAGTTCAAGGACTCTTCCAATAATGCCCTATCGTTGAAGGTGACAAATCCAAATCCCCTCAATCTTCCAGTTGCATCAACAGGCAAGTTTATCTCTGAAATTATATCTTGGGCTTGCATGCGAGATTCAAAAAACTTTTCCAAGATCTTATCGGTTATATCCCATGGTAAGTTTCCTACTCTGGCTCTATAAGGGGGTTCATCTGGTATTGGGTACTCTCTTCTTTCACGTCTGTCTTGGTCACCAGCCTGATCAAACAGTCTCTCCTCTCTTCTAAAAGGATGGCTGGACGACCCTGATGAGATAGGAACTCCAATAGAGGACATATCAACTTCCTCGTCTGCCCAAGATCCTCCGAGCGAATCGTCCGCCAAGAAGGATCCCAAGTCCATCTTAACTGATTTCTTAGGAGGTGCTACTAATGTTAGTTTAAATTCCATTTATCGTCTCACAAGATCTCATCTATTCGAAATAATATATTCGTGTTATCATTATACTGGATTCTACTTACCCATCTTCAACTAATTTATCTAATTCTTGTAGTTGTTTGTCGGTCAGTAATGCTAAACGATCTTTTCTCCTTAGTTTTACTTTTATTCAGAAAAAAATTTTATTTGGTCGCTCATAATCATTTTTCAAATACACTTCATCAAAAGTAAAACCCTTCATATATTATTAGCTAAAAATTTGTAGATACAAGTTGTATGCTAGACAAGCAGCATTTAATCCCTATCACGGGTATATAATTATCGGATACATAAAATAGCGAAGCTCAATTCGCAATGGACTTGCAAATTGAAATTAAATCAAGAACATCTCGATTGCAGCTTGCAAGAATAAATGGATTCTAAGACGGAGAAGTAAGAATTGCCGTTCAAACTCTCTGGTCGACCAAATCCCTAGAATTGAATTGTTCTGAAGCGTTAGCCTCATTTTCAGGAGCTTGAGGGCTGTCGGACGCGGCAGGGACAGTATTATTTCTATTAGCTGGCGACTCTGCTGTACTAGTAGCGTCAGTGACATCGGAATTGTTAGCATTGTTGTTGGTTGGAGCAGCCAGATTGCTGCTGTCTGACACATGCTTATAGTAGATCTCTAGTACAGCCCAGTTGAATAAGTCGTCCTTCGATATGCCCATGAGCCTCCACCACACTCTCTTGAAGATGTTTCTGTACTTGGTGTCTACCAAGTCATGAGCCTTTTGTTCGATGTTCAAGTGCCGAACATTTGGGTTTGAGAGGATGCTTCGGACTCTCTGAGACATGGGGATGAGTTCCTGTATCATCATTTGGAGCGACGGGTCATTTCTGAACGCTTCAAGGTCTAGATTTTCCAAGTCCAACGAATTGCCTCTAGACATTGAATTTGCGTCAGCATTATCATTTTCCCCGTTTGGCGACACGCGGCTATTGCCTGCGTCTTGAGCGTTCAAACTGTTGTGGTTTTCGTCCTTGTAGAAATAGTCACGTTTACACATGGGGCAGCATGCTCTTCTCTTTGTGAGCCAGGGATCCAAACAGTTAGCATGGAAGACATGGCCACATATCAATCCTCTAACAATATCATCGTCCTCTATTAGCTCTAAGCAGATTGCACAACTTCCAGAAGTAAAGTGCAAATCATAATTACTTTCTTTATTATCATGGTTTACAGAGATAGTAGTGGCTTCATCTGTCTTGTTTATGATTTCCGTCATTTCAATACTGCCTGATTCGGCCTTCGTTGGAGAGCCGAGAGGAACAACCATTTTGGCAGATGACTCGGCAGCTTCCTCGTCATTAAGCTCGATAGTGTCTTTATTCAGCTTCTCATGCTCCTCATGAAGAACACCGTCTCGGTTGACATCATCTCTTTCCCGCCCTCCATTGAGCCAGTCGTAATAGGTCTTTTTGGGAAAAAGTATTTCAACTTCCTGTTCGGAAAGACGTTTCATTCTAGAAAATCTACCGCCCCTCCTTCTCTGGGAGCGATGTCGAAGTCTTCTCTCAAGAATGTCACCCCGAATGAAATGATTTTCTCGTATATAATCGAGCTGATCTTGAATCTCGTCATTAGATAGGATTGGTGCTGGTGGGCTGGTGTCTCCATCGTTACCCATCAAAAAGTTTCTGTGTGATAACGGATACACATGCAAACCGTACTTGGATCTGAAAAAGTATCTGATAGTGAAGAATACAAACAAGAAAGCTATGATGACTCCAACTGCGAGGGCAATAAAAAACAACACAGTCGACGGCGTGTTGCCGACGAACGAAGAAACGTTGCTGCTGGAGTCAGAAGTGGGAGTGGCTGACAGATCTGAGGAGTCTGTACGGGGACGGTTTTCTCGAGCGAAACGTATTCCTGCTGAATCGAGGAACGTTCTGGAGCCTACCCTTCCCATAGTGTCTCCTTTGACCCCCTTTCCAAAACCCATACTATATTTTCTTGCTAGCTATGTCCACTATTCAAATGCCCCCTTTCCAAAACCCATACTATATTTTCTTGCTAGCTATGTCCACTATTCAAATGCCCCCTTATACTATTTTTTCAAGCACTAAACTCTCTGGAGGTAGTTCCTTTAAATCACTTCTGCTGTAAACTATAAGCTATCCATATACTAAGTAGCAAAACTCAAGAGATACATGCCCCTCAACTTCCGGTACGCCACTAATATTCCCAAGAAGTAGCCCGATACCTTGCAGTTTGTAAGCGATATAATTTAAGATTGAGATTAGCGCCTAAGCAAAAATAAAACCACTCAGTAGTGGAAATCCTTCTTTTCAACGAGTAATCCCTCATACGAGAATATGAGCCAGTGAAGCAAATGCACTCACAGATAGGAGTTGATTATGGGCCTCGGAGAACACAGCCAGTAAAAATTCAAGCAAGGAAAGCATCCACTGCTAGGTTGGACTGAATCATAGAGAAAGCCCGGGCGCTCGAATACACAGCAGATGCAAAGGGCATCAAAGGACTACAGTGTGGATTGTATAGACGCAAATCTAAATCAAAATATAACACACGAATGTATTAAATCATATATAAGAATCAACGTAGGAAATTAAGCGGTGTTTGATTCTCTGACAGAGATAGCAGCTTCTTCACCCATGGAGCTGATGATGGTGACGGACAAATCCTTACCCTCCTCGAAATCATCTTGGATCTGAGAACCCAAGTCACCCTCTGGGACCTTGACGTCATCCTTGGTGTCACCGTCTGCAGTCATCAAAGACAAGTAACCATCGTCAATGTCCAATAACTGGTACTCCTGTCTGCGAACGTTTGGAACCTCCATGTTGTGGGTGGATGGAGACAAATCTTCCAACTTCTTACCAGTGAAAATGTCAATGGCAACCAAGTGGACCTTGGCGTGACCGTGCTTACCAGTCTTGGAGGTCGACATCTCGACGATCTTACAAGGTCTGCCCTTAATGACAACGTGACCGTTCTTTCTCAATGCAGAACATTGCATTGGGAAAGTCAAAGCGGCACCAGCATCAGCTGTCTCAAAAGCGTGCTACAATTCTGTTAGTATTCTGTTTCCATGCTGCTGCGAGTCTGAGTCTGCCTTAGTTCTGACTTTGCCTTCAGCCTTTTTTTCTCCCGTGACTTTTTCAACAATCACTAAAATCCCATCACAAACTTAACGAATTTTTCACCTCCCGACTTTCAACAAAGAACCCCCTCTCGGCTATTCAGAAACCATTACTTACTTCTTCCTCAGCCATCTTGATCAAATTGATGAACTCTGTTTTCTTTTCAAACTTGAAAATCAAAAATGAAAAAAAAAATTATCAACATTTAAAAAACCTTACATTGGGTCCAGCGATGGAAGATTCTGACAATTGTCGTCCCGCACTAAGTATATTGTGTACCGATGACTTCGTTATCCCCGCCTAATTTTTCATATTCTGCGTATATTCTGGAATAGCACAAAATCCCCCAAGGTTACCCTACAAAGCGCTTCATAGTATGAAGATCATATGAGACTTGATGGTCCCTCCAGCCCTGTAGGTATACCGAAAGAAAGGGGACCCTGTAGAGCCTACACGTTGCCAACGAGCTGTGGCATGTGGGGAGTTATAGTATATTTGTAGCATGGTACGGGTAGAAATTATTGCATTAAAGATATGAAACATAATAGTACAGAAGTAGTATCGTTACAAGAAGTGAGTAGTAATTAGCATTAAGAGTGCAAGGAGATGGGAGTTTTTCCGACCAGCAGTGGAAGGTGTATGGGGCGCATTTGCGCGGCAGCGCGAGAGGGCTAGAGGTCTTTTTTCGATTGGTCTGTGGAGGTGTTTTCTAAGGCAGATATCTCGGAGTCGTCCTGAGCCAGCACAGAGACGTTGGCGCCTGAGGTCATGGAGACGTCGCTCTGATTGTCTCCGTTGGGCTGGTGCTTTGTGTGGGGGCTTTTCATTAGGGCGGTGTGGGGAAGGGCCGGGCTGCCCTCTGCCGACTGTCTTGCACTTGAGTGCTTTTCTGCCTTGAGTGTTTCGATTAGTGGGGTCCATTTGTCGAGCAAGTGTGTGCACTTGACGTGGATCTTGAAAGAATCTGGGTACGCCAAGTCTTCGTCTCGCAATATGCATTTGAGGACCTTATGAATTTTAGTGCTCCGTAATAGTTCCACAGACACGGGGAAGTCTACCAATCTTTGTAGGATAAGCCCCACGATCTGGAGCTCTTCTATTGTGGGCGGCGGATACTGCTTGGGGTCCGACGGCGTGACGGGCTGGTTCCGCTGGATCAAAGACCGCTGTAATTTGATTCTGCACAACCACAATTGGTGCTGTCGTTCTTCGGGAGTGGGTTCCTTTGGTGTGCTTTCCTTTTCTTCTTTCTGTTTCTTTGCGTCTCCGTTGGTAGGCTTGGTTTCTCGGGACTCCTTTTTGACTGCCTTCCGAGCCCCATTTTCAGATACAATTTTCCTTTTGGTACGTGTTGAATCTTCGTCTTGTTCATCGAATGAGTCTTCTTGAGTACCATTTCGGCGCAGTCTTGCGCTGTGTGCTCTGGAATGACCAGTCTTTATTTCAGAATCGTCTGTCTGCGTTTCAGCAGCAGGCTCATTGGTATCGTCATCAGCAACTTCATTATCTTCGTCTATATTATCATCCTCTCTGGATTCGTCTTCCTGGGCACCATTATCTTCTAGAGTGCTTCTATCAAGCCTTGCCATGAAGGTATCAAATGTCAAATTCTTCGTCGCTAAGATCGCATCGTTGACGTGTAAAGTTTTGCCCCCGATTTTAGGTTTAGCCCGTCCCTTTGGGACCTTTTCGAGCTTCTTGTTTAGCTTTTCGGCCGTGAGGTGCTCCAAGTTCTTCTCGCTCATCCAGTAGTAGTCACCATCGGGAATGAAAATCACACAGAAGTTGGTGGTCTTCTTCTTGACCTTTAATACTTGCTCGGGAACCATGCTGTCGGGCATTACAAAAGATGGCCATGCGGGAAACCCGTGCATCTTAGCCAAAACGAGGTCCTTGTCCTGGAACCCATTTGCCCTCGTCTTCCTCTGCACCATTTCTTCTGTCTAATATTTCGCTCTGATCGACCGGTGTTCTTTCAAGTTCAAGGCAACTAGATTTAGTCTGAAACCTTTAAACTTGTTCTCTTTTGTTTTGCTGATACGTTTCCCTGCCCAGTCTGAATTATATTTATATGAAAGCTCAATTCCGAACACTTACGATACAATTAGCAATGACTCTTTGATGTTCTGTTGGGACAAAATCTACTCTATCCTCTAAATACGCGTTTTGAGTCCGAATCAAACAATTCTTGTAGCTGATCAAAAGAGCTTAGACGCCGCTGTACTGATTCCAAGTCGGTTCAATTAATTGGCTCTTGCTACTAGTGTTCTTTGTATGTTAAAAACATTTGTTTAGTTTCTCTAAATGCTTCTATCAGAACAAAATTGCCAATATACACGACTTATCCCCGTAGACCAGGCCGAGCTGCAAAATCCCCTACTGTCCTTCCCCGGCAGGCACAGGAAATGTGCTATGTCCTCCTAGGCCCTGCTTCTGCTAGAGATGGGTGTAGATGGCTCGCACACCCTGCACTTTTAGCTTTTTTAGCTTGACGTCTGCTGAGCCTATGTTCGCTTCCTCGCAGAGAGGAAGTCTTTTGTCTGCACCTACGCTAGCCCCAGCAAGGACGCTGCATACCGTGGAGCTGTTTAGCTGTATATCCTGCTTAATAGTTCTGCTTAGTCGGCAAAGACATCTGTCACAACTAAGACGGCTCAGACGGCACATTCCATGTTCATTTCGCCCATCTGTGTCCGGGTCTTGTGCTGATTTCATAGTTAATGTAGGATCTGGAGTACTGTAAATGGCCAACTTTGATGTGCTTCATGTAAAGTTTGTTGTAAATCCTCGGACCCAGAAGAGCCTAGAGGAATATATATGGTCCGGCAGCCGTATTCATGGGCAGTATGGTTAGCATGGAGCTGAACACCACCTTCCAATGTGCTCCTTCTCTAACAATTTATTACATAAGCCCTAATCCGTTTTCCTCTCTGGAAAAAAAAAAAAAAAAAGCTGCGACCATTTCAAGGAACCTTTTTAACTGTCAATACTTAGCCCATAGTTAGGATAGTGAAATAATCTCATACAGCACAGCACCAAGTGTGATAAGCAAGTGGGATCAGCTTTATAAGAAAGAAAGCAGGATTAATTAGCGAAATCCGATCACATATTAGTTGAAAATCTGCACCCTTTTACGAGTATAGATTCGAGGTGGGTTTTTGAGACTAAATTCCTGTTGAGTTGGCCGAAAACACAGCAAGACACCTCGAAAGGGTACATATAGAGCAGCTTGATTCGTGGCGGGATAGCCGGTAGATAAGAGTGAAATAGGCGTGTGATGCAGCTGTTAGAAGTTGGGAATTCTGGGATGCGTCCACAGAAGCGGCCGTTCTGGCCAGATAACGAGGAGCGGGACTTCCTGGTCGATTTTGAGCAGGAAAAGCGGAGAAAATACGAGGAATTCGGTGCTGTCAACGGGAGTGGAAGAAGGGGTGTAGCAGAACGCTTTTCTGCGCCCATTTTGCACAGTGTGCCTCCCGAGATGCTTCCTATTGTTCATCCATCGCTAAAAGTAAGTGAGTTTTTCACCGACATCAGGACCGATCTTGCCTCGCTGGAGGTAATGAGCCAGCTTGATGGCATATTGAGAAAGTTTCCACCTCCGGTTCCGCCTCGTCTCCCCAACGACAATGTTTCTGCGGGTGGAGGCATCATGGTGCCATTCATATATCCTCCACCACCACGGATTTGTTTGCATAATGATTCGGCCGGAAACAGAGGTGACTTTCTGGGAATGCAAGGTAATGTTGGACAGGGTGCAATCAGCTACGTGCAAATTCCTCCATTGCCATTTCCTCCTCCTAATTACATGCCATACCCCATCATATCAGACAAGTCTTCTTTACTTCCTGAAGATGTGTTCAGTAGATTACTTGAAGCCCTGGAAAACTTACCCAGAATTGATATGGTTGTTGCTAGCGCAGCCGGAACTCTATTTGACCTTAAAACCCAGGCAGAGCAAGAAGGTTTTACCGATGAGAAATACGAAGATATCAGGAAAGAAAAGCTAGCTCAATTGAAAAAGCATGTAACTGGTGGTCACAGGGCTTTGCTGGAGGAAGGAGAAAGCTCAGCAGACTCCTACGAGGACAATTTCAATTCTTATTGCGAATACGCAGCTGGGATTGATATATCAGAGGAGTTTGATCCGTATGATAGTCCAAATCAAGTGCGTCCGCGAGAATATCACTATGCACCAGAGTATCTTGTGAAGGTTAACTCTAGATTGAGCGATGTCAAACACCTGAAAGGCGCAAGTATAAGACCCAAATCCTCAGGTGTTAATACTGAGTTTGATCTGTGTACGTCAAGTGGTGTTCATCGTGCCATTCCCAAAGAAATCTTACTGGGTGCTTCCAAAGATGTTTCTTCAGCAAACGGTAGCAGCAAGAGCCGCAGAAGGGAGGAAGTGAAACACTCGCTTGGTGAGCTAGAAGATTACATGAGTTCACATAGAAAAGAGATATACTTGTCTAAGAAGAATGCGCTTTTGACGAAGTTAAAAAATTTGAGAAGCTCTAAGCTAGGCTTCTTGTCTTCTGACGAGTCAATACTGGATGAGGACCTTTTGAGCTTCAAACACAAGTCAGAGGAGAGAAGAGATGAACGGTTATCTAAATTAAAACTCGAGTATAAATATAATAGTATAAAAAGTGCCCTTAACTTTTACGAGGAATCAAATTGGGCATTTAAACGTGCTAACACGTTAATGCTCAATAAGTTGATGAAGTTGAAGAATTTTTTCGAGTATCAAAAGGAATTATTCAACAATATGGCTGAAAATCCTAACAGCTATAGAGAAGGAATATTTGATATAAAGAGCAAAGATTCTACGAAACTATTTAGCGGAATTTCGCAAAAGGACTTTAGCTCAGAGATTAAGAAGGTGGTTATGTCTGGTCTGACAAATCCGTCTCAACAACATGAGAGAAGTAACTTGTCACATCTGTCGCATCTGTCGCATTTGCAAACTCCATTAGTGCATGATTTCATGCCTCTATACACAGAAGACGAATTCAATGTAATAACTGGTGATATGCCAAGCAAGGCAAAACTGAACAAGGACTCGAAATCTTATGACAATGTGAAACACCAAATTTTCCAAAACCCTCTATACGATCCGATCACCTCAGGGTCAGATACAGGTACCGCTTCTGACAATAGTTCGAACACATTAAAGAGAAGAGGCAGGAGGAGCGTCACTAGTGATAAATTCATTGGAGAACAAGAACGCTCAGATCCTAAATTATCAGAAGGTTTATTACTCGCAAAAATCATGAAACATTACACTGGTCCAAAGAACGTAAACCAAAAAGAATTGGTTAGTGACTATGAGATGATGGGATTAAAGTCCAAATGGCCAATTCAGCCATTGAATGGGACTGAATCGAAGTTAAGATGAATTTTAACACATGTTAAAGCATTCTTCATTAGAGTTACGTGAAATTCATGTTGTAAGTGAGTACCTAGTAAGACTTGTAGTCGAGTGGACCACAAATTTATATAACGAGAATATACGAAGCCTGATAATATATGTAAGCAAAGGAAAATAAGATTGTGTACTTATCTAATTTACAATATTGAAGAGCAGCCCCACATCAGAAATGAAATAACATTGATAAAATAAAACAAGGAACGAAAGGATAATAAGAGGCTAAAATTATAGTTCATAAAAAAAGTCTGATCAGGCGGTCTGCTTGCGATGACAGATAAATTAGTACTCTTCAAATTGAGAGTAAATAGCCGTCAAGACATTGGCAACACCAATCACCAAGGGGAAAGTTCCCAAGATATCAACAAAGTTCCTGTATATGTCTATCTGGATCAAGAAATGGGTCTTCAAAGCGCCGACGATACCGCCAAATGGATCTATGGCTATCAATGGACCATTACCGCTTGAAATAAAGAAGTAGAAAAGCACCTTAGACAACGAGAAGACGAAAGGATCGAATTTGTAGGCTCTTGTTATGAGGCCGGACTCCTCCTCATCCTCATCAAAAATGATAAGCCTTCTCGAAAAGTTGACGTAGTAAGACACGAGCAAGGGTAATAAGACAGACGTAAACAACCAACCAGTAAAGATTGATAAGGCCTTGAACGAGAAGAGAGCAGAAAGGTCTGGGGTGATGATCTCGCTGTCTGAGAAAAAGTCAACGTTCTTCTTCAACACGTCCAATACAGACTCGTTGTCCTTCAAGGGGACAAATGAGACAAAGTGGAAGGTGAAGACCAACGCCTCGGCCAAAAGTTCCAAGTAGCTGAGGGTCACGGTGCTCGACAAATTTTCTCTCAATTCGTCATTATAGTCCAATGTCGTGATCCCGACCTTATCGGTGAGCTCGAGAAACTTGCTGTAGCCAAGCTCAAACTTCTCAATCACAGGATCAACAATCCACTCCTTCAAATCGATGGGCGCGCCCTCCTTGTAGTCCTTGTCCTCGGCCTCTTCGTCCTCGGCCTCTTCGTCGTCCTCCTCCTCGTCGGTCTCTTCAACATTTTCCGCTAGCGTCTGCTCGTCCTCCTCATCTGTCTCTTCCTCCAAACTTCTCTGCACAGCAAGCAATCCCTGCTCCGGATTCTTTTCTATGTACGCACTCAACTTCTCAAAGAGAACCTTCTTGGTATCTTTGGCAAGCGCGTGGATACCTACTTTGCGACAGATGCTATACAATTCCGCCTTTTTAAGTCCTTGTAGCTCAGACATCTTTGTACTTATCTCACCTAACCTTTAAAATTTACTATTTTTTTTCAATCAAAAAAAAGATCTCACACAAACAACACCTACTTTTGATTTGAGTATTTATTTATGTGCTGTTTCTTCAACAACTTAATAAATTGACGGCTGAAATTAATTTCTTCTTATGTTTATTTTGTTCCTTTTGTATTCTCTTTCTGTATTTACGCAAATAGCTGTTTTGAACTTTCCTCAAATGGACACTACTCCAAATCAGAAGACTTTTTTTTTTTCCTTCTTTGTATTAAGATATTAAAAGCAAAGGGACAGACCATAATATCACGTAGTGTTGCTCATATTCTTACGCAGCCATTATTGTATCAATAGTTTGATTTTTGCAAGCGAACAGAAGGTGATCTCTGTGAGTAGCTAGAAGTACAGAGAGGATCAAAGAAACGAGGGAAATTTTCAAATGGAATAAAGAGACATATGTACCAGATACATTTAAAATGATCAGATTTAATACGAGTAGAGTCAGGCAGACATCGGTGGCGAGGGTACGGCAGTTGGTGTGTGTTCGTACAAAGAGCGGCTCATCGAACCAGGAGGGACGGATCAACCAGTTTGGAATACAGTATATTTCACCGGACTTACACAAGAAGATATTCCCTTCGAACCCCATCAAGAGCTACAAAAGACCCAAGAACCGGGAGTTGCTAAGGTTGGCGGAGGAGCACTTGAAGCACAACAATTTGTTTGGAAAGAAGACCAACACATCCGACCACATCAACATCGAAAACTTCCCCAAATTGCAGGGACGAGATCTAGATGAGCATTTTTACAAGTTGGGCATGGACGGCTCTGAGCCCTATTTGAGCATGGCTAACAAGTTTTTCTCGCTGGAAGAGAAGATACCTGAGCGGCCGCTGGCGTCCGACTGGGTTTTTCAGCTGGGCTGGACCCGCTACGAAAAGGGCAAAGCGCCTCGTAACGTCCCCTTCCCCTTGGAGGACCAGCTTGTGTTCGACGTTGAAGTCATGTACAAGCGATCGCCCTATGCTGTGATATGTACGTGTGCGTCCTCGAAGGCATGGTACGGATGGGTTTCTCCTTTTCTCACAAAGTACTCAAAGAACAAGAAGCACGATGACTGGGAACATTTGATACCCATGAACACTCTACAATTGCCCAAGCTAGTGATTGGCTATAACGTGAGCTATGATAGGGCTCGAGTTCTAGAAGAGTACAACATGAAACAGTCAAAAGCTTTCTTCCTAGATGGTATGATGCTTCATGTGGCTGTTAGTGGTATCTGTTCTCAGCAGCGAGCTACGTGGCAAAAGCATAAGAAGATGAAATCTCAGCTAGACGTGGGAGATTCATCTTCGTTTGACGATGAAATTGATGATATTGATAGAAAATTAACGCAAATCGATGTCGCAAATGACCTTATAGACGATCCTTGGTTAAGCAAGGGTTCCACCAACTCGTTGGCTAACGTAGCAGACTTCCATTGCAATATTAAGTTGGATAAAAGTGACAGAGAGGCTTTCGATACTTTGGATCCGAATGACATCATAAAAGATTTCAATAATTTAATGGATTATTGTGCAAAAGATGTGGAGGCTACTTACCTTGTTAGTGCAAAACTCTTCTCTGAGTTCCGGAAAAAAATTCCTCATCCCGTTTCCTTTGCTGCTCTTAGGCACTTGGGTACATTGGTATTACCTACCACAAAAAAATGGAATTCTTACGTGGAGAATGCAGAGAAAATCTATCAGAAAAATCGGGAAGAAGTATACGAAATTTTAAAGCAGCGAGCTGATAGTAACGTTATGTACATCAAAAAACAGGACGAGTCTCTAAAACCTGACTATGAGAATGATCCTTGGCTTTCACAATTAGACTGGACTTATAAACAACCAAGATTAAAGAAGGATGGTACACCTGTGGCTAATCAGGCATTCTTAATTGGCTATCCTGAGTGGTACCGTGACTTACACAAGCTTACCGTTGATTCGAGCGGTGAAAAACAGAGGATTATTAATATTTCGACCAGAACTCGAATCACTCCTTTATTGTTGAAATTGAAATGGGAAGGTTACCCTTTGTTTTGGACCGATTCTGCTGGATGGTGCTTCAAGGTTCCTTTTGAAGAAAAAACATTGAATGAGCTCGAGAACAAGAACTATAGGCTTGCAAGACTCTCCGACGTCGACCAAGAGAAGTATGAGGAAGTTCTTGATAGTTCTGATGGGCATCATGTATTGTTTAAAGTACCTCACCCCGAGGGCTTCACCAAAAGATGTACTTCAGTCTTAGCGAAAGGCTATTTATCGTATTTTGAAAAAGGTATACTAACGTCAGAATTTGGTTATGCTCTGGAAATTTTGAAACTTAACTCCACTGCCTCATATTGGATGGGAAATAGACAGCGTATTTTCGACCAATTTGTTGTATATTCTGATCCTCGTTCGAAGAAGAATAAGTTTTTCAAAAGTGAAGTTGAGCGTAAGGAAAATTCTGAGATGGGTATCATATTACCTAAGCTCTGTGCTATGGGAACCATAACAAGAAGAGCTACTGAGAATACCTGGTTAACTGCGTCCAATAGTAAGACTAATAGGATAGGTTCTGAGCTAAAAGCAATGATAGAAGCTCCTGTTGGCTATACATTTGTGGGTGCAGATGTAGATTCAGAAGAACTTTGGATTGCTGCATTGATCGGTGACTCCATCATGGGAATTCATGGAGGAACTGCTCTAGGATGGATGACCTTAGAAGGTGACAAAAATGAAAAAACTGATCTACATTCGAAGACAGCAGATATTTTAGGCATCTCGCGGAATGAAGCAAAGGTATTTAATTATGGTCGTATTTATGGTGCAGGGGTCAAGTTTGCGACTCAATTATTAAAACAATGCAACCCACTGTTAAGTGACGAAAAAGCCCAAGAAATGGCGTCTGAGCTTTACAAGAAGACCAAGGGTCATATATCTTCATCTAAGGCTTTAGGGAATAGAATGTATCATGGTGGCTCAGAATCCATCATTTTCAATACTTTGGAATCCATTGCTTCCAGAGATGACCCCAAGACACCAGTTTTAGGAGCTTCTATCACTGATGCTTTGGCCGCTAAGAATTTGAATAAAAATGCTTATTTAACTTCCCGTATAAATTGGGTTATTCAGAGTTCAGGTGTTGATTATTTGCATTTGCTAATTGTTTCAATGGATTACTTGATACGAAAATATAAAGTAGATGCAAGATTGTTAATTACAGTCCATGATGAGTTGAGATATTTGGTGAAAGAGAAAGATAAGTATCGAGTAGCTTTTCTCCTTCAAGTAAGTAATGCCTGGACAAGAGCAATGTTTTGCGAAAAATTAGGAATTAAGGAATTGCCTCAATCGTGTGCCTTTTTCTCTGAGGTGGATTTAGACTTTGTGCTAAGGAAAGAGGTTACTCAGGATTGTGTTACCCCCTCCCATCCAGAGAAAATTCCACCTGGAGAGTCTTTAGATATTCGCTCTCTCCTTGAGAAGTGTGATAATGGCAAGATATTTGGAAATGGTGCATCTGTTACCGATAAGAGGATTCAAAATATAGAATATGAATCTTCTGAAACCAACAAGTCGATCGAACAAGAATCACCAGAGGCTTCCAAGCTAGCGATATCCTATGTTAAGGCGCAAGTTGCTCTGGACAAATCAAGCTGGAATTCAGCTATGCGTGAATACGCTAGGTTAAAGGGTTTCCCGACTATGCCTACTCCTGTGAAAAAGACCACAAAGAAGGTCAAGGAAACAAATCAGGTTACAAATAGAAAGCAGTTTGTTGACTATGACCTTAGCAGCGATGGTGAAGAGTTATTGAATCAAATTCTAGGTAAGGGTACCCGAGAAAACAATTTACAAGGAGTAGATGCAGAATCAGCGAAACGGTCGGATATTATTTCTGATAGCCCAATTTCTTCATTGTCTTCGAGTGCCCTCAAGAGACCACAGCATCGTATGTATACTACTAAGAGAAACTTTGGAACATTTACGATACCACTTATGAGGAGACCTCTGCATACAATCTTTAGCAATGACTGGTTCACTCTGTACCAGTCTAAAGGTCAGAACTCTGCCAACAATCATAAGTCTTCGGCCTCACTATGTGGTATGTCAAGCTGCAGAACGCTTCATGTCGTGTCATCCGCTCGTCGACGACGAGCCTTGTCCGGTTATGTGGACGATTCTTCAGCTGGTGATGATATTCGTCAGCTAAAGGACCCTCCTAGTATTCAGAGCGCCTCATAGGTGCTCTGAATAGCCGGATTAAGCTTCATTCATGAGAATACATATAATAGCACTAAATTCAATCCGTGTTTTAAGTATGAATTGGAGGGAAAGGCCACAGAAGCCGTGCAATGCGGCGCATTACGCTCGATTTGGCGTCATTGAAATAACGAATTGACGCCTTCAAGCATTAGATACCATTGAACTAAGAAGACTGCCAAATTGATGTGGGGAGATACAGATTTACAAGCGAAGAGAATTAAGTTCCGGTTATTTCTCGGTATTTTGCTTCTTCGCTGGACCCCATCATTGAAGTCGTAACCCAGGCATCCTTATACCCTGTAATGTAATCTATGTTGAAATGTGTGTTTGAGCTTTGCTCGCCAGTTCTACGAATTTGCACCCATTTTAAAATCTCCGCTTGTGGCTATTTGATTACAGTGTATTCTATTTTTGTCGTATTAGCATAATCATGGCAACTACATGTATTTAGTGAATGTAAAGCTAGATTATAGAGTACTGTACTTTCTGTGCTTCTTCAGCACAAAATGAAGAGAAGCGACGCTTGCCCGTTTGGGACTGACAGAGTAAATACTTTGTGCGGTGCACGATCGTTCTCAAGAAGGTAAATGCCATTCCTATTATGGAAATACGGCTATCGAGGACTAATTAAATGTTTGGTTTTCACTAGCCATTGGTTTATTTGTTTTATGCCCCAATCAGCCGGCTCTGTAGTCTAGCCAAAAGGCCGACGGATATTCCATGAAAACCCAGGAAACCAAGTGCTGCAGCAGGAATGTCTATCAGCCTGGTGCATGCCCATGACGGGACCCCGTTGACGTCAAGTCGGATTCTGAGACAAGAGTGGGTGCGTGAAACGTAAATACCGGGGATACACCCTTCTCATATTTGCAACAAATTTCTAGGCGTAGGAAAACAAGTGAGGTTTGTGCCAGGGTAGGGAGCAGGAAAACGAGGTCCGCGAAGCGGTGGTTCCATCAGAGATTGCTTGAGCCGGCATTTTTCTTAGCTTTCCTATTTGTACGACCCCACTAGAACTACTATGTGCTCTTCGGGGATTTGCTTAAAACCAAAGCGGGAACTAAGTTCTGCGCTTGTGTTCCCCTTCGCAGCAGCCCTAGTGGCGTTCATCTCGACGCCTCGCAGAGATATGCTTTTCGGCAAGTGTAAATAGCCGTCACTTGTTGACCATCTCTGTAAGGCTATCCGATGCATCATCCGCTCCCAACCGACCACCGATAAAGCATGAAGTACGGCACAGGGAGCTGTGTCCCTCTGCGTATATCTCAGCACGCCCGGCTCTAGCGGGACTCTGACCCCCACCAGATTTTCCTTTGCGGACGCAGCCTGTCTTCGCTGTAATGCGTCAACCCACATCGATCGCTCATAATGCGTCGGTATATTTCAGCACGCTCTCCCACAACTAGCTTCAACGCCCCATAATCGGCCCTACCTCAACATGCCCTCTACAATAGCCTGGTCCAGCGACAATGTCTTTCATATGCTCCGTGTACATCCCATACCTTCATTCGCTGGCCCAATGGTACTATGTAGTGTATACCCTTTCTACAGCTGCTCGCCGCCTGTAGTAGTGCGCTCCGACGTCTCCGAATCTTCCTGCCTCTCGCCGCAAATTTCCACCCGCTGACGGCTGAAGCGGCCGCTTCAGCCGTCACCTGGGTCTGTGGCTAACCACCATCTCGAGAAGAGCCTACAACTACGCCAATTTCAGCAGGTCTCTGTCGCTGTATATCGCATCCCATCCCATCTACTCTACGCCCTCTCCTCTCTACGTCTCTGCTTATGTTTCTGACCTCTACTGCCCCAGCCTGATGTCTATTGCAACATTACTAACATAAAGCCTATTTTTCAACCCCGGTGCTTTTGTGTAATGTAAATTTTGATTTGCCGGTTTTTTTTTTTTTTTGCCTCAGGTACTTGTAATTGACGCTTACGCTCGGGTCTAGGTAATATAATGCTCCATTTTCCCAGCGGAATTTTTCCATATAAATTATTTAAATTCTTTTTCTTTCCAGTTGGTGCTAATTGTTATTACAATTAACAACACATAAAGTTCAAGGAAAGGGACTAGTATTTGAATAGAAGGAAAGAGATGTTTCCAGCAGGTGTTATTTTAGTTTTCTGTTTGCTTTTCTGCGCCGGTTGTGCCATCTTTGGTGTGATTCTTCACAAGCAACTCAAGGCCAGAAAGTCTAACCAAAGATTCTAAGCAGCATCGCTATGATGTTAGAGGTGCACTGCAATGGCAGAAGTGACATTGAGGAGCATGGTATTTCTTCGTTGGAAGAGACTGAAGAGCCATTCAGCTCCTTCGCCGGCAATTGAGATTGCGCTAGCGACAGTGCCCTTGAGAAGAATCTAGTGTTTGGGCATTGCATATCTAGCGGTCTGCCATGGTATGCGACGTTGGGGACCGTTTGCTGTTTGTGTGCTGAATTGCTTTTTCTCCTCGCATTTGGTGCTGAAGGTGGGAACTTCGGTACTCTTGTTTGGGAGTCAAAAGCCGTCTTGGTGCCGGCAGCTAATATTTGAAGTTATCAGCTAAGAATATCTATAATGCGGGATCTTATAAACACTTTCAAGTATTATTATCTATTATACCATTTTTTTTTTACTATTATCTTAACATAACGGGAATTTTTTTTTTACAGATTTTTATACAGTTATAAAACGGGAATCATATTGGGAATTAATATCAGTATATACTTTTAATTATGTTTTAATATTGTGTATTTTAATTTCCAATACATATGTTGTAAAAATTTGATCGAGCCTTATAGGTTGTATTGTTTGGCACTCCCTGGGGGAAGTCAATTTTGACATGATTTTTTTTGTTCCTAAATAGGTAATTTGCGTGTACACGCCATTTTGCAATTGTTATTACTGCGACAGAAGGATTATGTCAACGATAGCCCCTGGTTTGGAGACGGGTTAACCATTTCATAGTGTACAAAAAGAGTGACATCCAATTGAGGATATATCTGAGTGGTGTATCTACCTTACAGAGTGGAATCAGTAAGAACGGTATTCAGTAATTTTTTTTATCTATCAACTTGTACAACAAATATATACACAATGACTCGAAGCCAAATGCACTATAGCTAGACTCTACAGGAGGATAGAGACGGAGTTATGCTTCTGTCGAGCGTCTTGATGTGTGGGATCGCTCAGGACGCTTCAAATCCTCATCGTACTCCTCCATGAAAAATGCCTGTAACCACGTCAAGCCGGCTATAGCAGCCAAGATGAGCCACGATACCTGGCCCAAACCTAACAGGTCACAAAATGACATTAAGTAACCCCAAATTAAAGGAGCTAGGAAACGAGCAAATGCAGTGAGACTTATGGTTAAACCATTGATAAGTGCTCTATGTTTTGGGGGAGATGCTCGGTGTATCAAAACCATTATTTGGGGAAACGCAGTTGCAGAAGCCAACGTCCTGATGGCAGAATTGACATACATGAGCTTCAACGCAGTTCCCTCCGAGAACAGAGGATTGTATCCGTGTGTAGTGTAAATGATAAAAGGTAGAAGTGCGTATGTGGGTAAGAATATAGAACAAGAGTATCTAAATCCTGTGATTGTCTTCATAGTTCGATCCATGTACGGAAAGATAAACAATACGATCAAGACACCAAAAAGACCAGTAGTTGACAATAAATTACCTATCGTATTCGAATCATACCCAAACCCACCTTTAAGCTTTGTAGGAAACTTCAAATTGCTAGGGTCATAGTTGGATGCTAGGAACACGGGGATAAATTCAGAACAAACTAAAGAATGGAATGACACACTAAAATTGTTAGCGATGGTCTTAATCACGGGGTCGGTGAAGACTTCTCTTGTGAAGATGCTCATGAATCCCCCATCTGAAGTTGAAAACTCTCCAGTAGTAATTCTTGATAAGGGATCTCCGATAGAAGCAGTAGATGAATATCTCCTGATAAGTGCATTGGATGTACGGGAACTAAGAGGACCTTCGAGTGAAATACTGTCATCATCATTCTCGTCATCTTCATAAACTGTGGAATATATAGCTGTTGGGCGGTTCAATGACGTCGCCTCGTTAACTGACGAGTCTATCAGCAAATTATCAGATAAGGATCCAGAATTACCATTACCGGTTTCATCCGAGGACCCAGTTGTAGAGCCGTACGCAGTGTCGTAAGTCTCGACCACTTCCCCATGGTAATCGCCCTTTATTGTGTTGAGTTGCCATGGTCTTTCATGGACTTCAAACCCGATGGATCTTCTTATCCAGTCACCTATCTCCAAACCACGATCTCTTCTCTTCCAGAGCCTTGGATGTGTTTCCTCCAAAAACAAGAATCCGACTATTATACTGAACCATAAAAAGACTGCAACAACCACATTTGACAAGGCATAGGGGTATTTATCAAGGAAAGACTCATAGAAACTTCCTAAACTAAGTGCCAGCGCATCGTTGGTCTTAGGCCTTGTAAAATACTTAGACCCCCCTATTAGCGGTCCTATGACTGTTCCAACGTTCCACAAAAGAGGAAGCGTAGAGAATGAGATTGCCTGGTGTCTTCGTTCAGTAGCGATCTCGCCCAACATCGTTCGCAAAACACCGATATTACCATTCAAGGCACCCATTGCCGACCTGGCGAAAAGCGCCATGTAGAAATTAGCAGAGAATCCAAAAATTAGCATACATATGGACGTACCAAAGAGCCCAATCAACAAAATAGGCTTCCTCCCAACCTTCTCAGAAGCTCTTCCCCAGTGAATAGAACATAAAAACTGGGTAAATGCAAAAGAGGCAGCCAAATACCCTGAAAACTTGGATATGTCTGCTTCGCTGTCTGCAATTTTGAAGTCTCTAATCATGAAGTAGATATACGGGAATAAAGATGTAAATGCAATAGGCTCCAGAAACCTTATTACACTAACAACTCCAATCTGCCACACTGGAAACCCCCTCATCTGCTCTCTAAACGATATGCGACCTTGCGTTTCATGGCTTGAGGAGCTCATCTTACCTTGTATAGCCTTCTAGATATTAGAGATAGAGACCAGGTTTTTAGTTCACTATTCTTTTCAAGTATTACAAAAATCTTCGCTTGATGGGATATGAATCATCGATAAGCCATACTTTAGGTGGTACAAAATCGAGAAAGTTGAAAATACGAATCTTAAAGATAAAAGTGGATCTGGGGTATATGAGAACAGTCATGTTGGAGTAATAGCGTTATAGGGCTCTCTATAACTACTTTTCTATTTATTGCAAAATTGTTTCATAGGGCTAAAGAAAAAGACTACTCTGTGTAGAATAAATGTACAGTGAGAAATTAAACTACTAATTAAAAGCTAGCATAACGTCGCTAGAAATTAAATTTATAGACCTCATCTACTCCCGCTGTGACGAGCTGTCGTTCGCGATGAACGACGGTTTGTTGTTACCTTTATTCTTGCGTATTTCTTGCTCTCGCAATACGAGGAGAATAGAGGTAATAACTAACGATGTCACGTCATTTCTGGAGTCGATTTGTTGCGAGAAAACACGAACAGTGCCATTTTTGAAGAGATTGGAGCCTTTGATCTTTTTGTCGCCTGCATCTACAAAAGAAGCTAACGGTATATTTATCAAGTGGTTTGTCTCAGGCATAGTTCGTGGGGTAACAGATCTATCGCCCCGTTTTAGCGAGTTGTAGAGATCGTTTGACTCGCTCATTTGTATTTTGATATTTTTTATAGATTCGTTTAGGTCGTTCAATGCTCCGTCTACTCTGAGTGCATCAGACAATGACTCTGCGTTGTCTTTGAGTAAAAACATGCGTATCAAGCCGTTGCCGAAAGTCGAAGTGGTTCCCGTGACCCCATTGATTCTCAATCTGGTGTCGTCGTACTCTAGATCAACACAGGGACTAGTGCCGTTATTAAGGAGCACGATGATTTTAATGCCTTGCTCGTGTAGGTCAAAAGCCAATATGTAGCAGGAAAGGTTTTTCGAGAGTATCTTGAAGTACACTTTGCAGAATGGTATTTTCTGGTTCGGTCCCACGAACCGATTTATGGTCATAAACGGAGAATTTTTTTTGAAGATGCTTAGCATCGACGTTGATGTCTGTAGTAACGGCATGACATCTGCCTCTGAGCCCTCCAGGCTGGTGTTCTTTCTTGAGTGCTGCTCTGCAGCGTGCATTGATGAAAACACATAAACGCCATTCAGCAAGAAACTCGATGCCAAAATAAACTCCTTAATGGTAACAAACTTGTTGATGGGTTGTCGGAAAATGCGTATGTTGTTGGCAAGCGTCACTTCTGAGTTTTCTGTCAACAAGGAGGACACATCCGATGTGTCATTATTGTCTCTGCGAGTAACTAATGTCTCATCGCTTGAAGAATTTTCGGGCCTACCGTAAACCAGATTCACGTTAGCAGAACTATCTCTATTTCTACCTTTCATTAACCTATGGCTGCTATTCTTATGACGGTTATACAGTTGCTTGTTTTTGGTTTTCCTTGCACTTTTCCCTGAACCAAATTTGCTTAGTCCTAACTCGGTTTTTCAGCTCATCGCTGATTTAATCGAAAATATTCAGACGAGCCTCACTTCAATTCCACGAGCATCACAGTTTCACGAGAGGTGCTTTTTCTGCCTTACTCGAGGGTCGGCAGGCCTCCACGCCGTGTTCTTCTACTATTAGGTGCCATGTTGACTCGTAAGCACAACTGTAGGGCGAGTCTTGGTCCAAAATCCACCTAGAGAGCTGGTGCGAGCCACCAGTCACTCCGAATAGTCATTTGTGTGCACAACAAGCACCTAGTGGTAACATCCACTATAGTGGTGGGGCATTTCTGATGAGGTTACGAAGTCAAGCCAGGTACGAGAGTTGCAAAGTATCTCTCAGCGAACATACCTCGTCTGTAGCTGTGCTTTAAGCACCTGGGACCATCCCTGGGGGCCCTCCAGCGAATAACGTGCGCAAATAGCCACGGCATGCCTGCGGCACATATTATTCGCTGCTGCGTAATACCAACCTTAATTCTCAGAGGAGGGATGAAATTAGTATTGAAGCGAGTGGAACAAAAGTGCCTTGCCCTTGTTCTACGCCCAGCAACACCCAGAACACGTAAATCAAGTCGCAAGAACAAAGACAGAGGAAACGTGTGGACAGAAGTGCGCTCTACATACACGCTGTAGATACTATGTAGGGTTATCCTTCCCGCATATTGAAGAGGTGCACGTCAGTTCGTTGCTATCCTCCTAGGGAGAGACCGTCGATCTCAGGTAAGATTTACCTGCGTAGAGGGACGAGCAGTCTCATGTGCATGAAAAGTGGACAGGATCGTCGGTAACGTCTCTGCAACGCAGCTAATATGATTGTCGAATCGGGCCAACTAAAGGGTCCAAGGCAGGTCTGTGCTTTGGCCTGATTCGTTTCGTGGACGGCGTACATGCTATGAGCCTTTTTTCATCTGGCATGGGCAGATCTCCCACTACCACTGAGGGCCTCCTTTAACGCTCTCAACCAGATCTCTACTATAGGACTATTGTATGGACTCTACATGAATTAAAGTTTAGGGACCTAATCGAGAAATGAGAAATGTCGACTTTAATTGTTAGAGAGAGTAACCAATTTTACCAAACCAGTAAAAATAGTGATTACGAAACCGGAGAAAAAAAGATGGAATATGCAACAGGCCATTGTCGATCGCATGGAACAGCAGCAGGTAATAGCGTAACGAAAAAGGATTGAATCAAGGGAGGAGACACAATAAGCAAATATTAAGGAAGTGGAATACAAGAGGCTATTGTGCTTCGAAGGGGGTAGGGATAGTGCCTTAACTAGAACAGAAAAATGTATTGAAATCGGAGGCTCTAGATCTAAAATATCGATGGAAATAGAAAAATAGGTACATTAAGCGTATAGAAAAAATAAGATACAATAATAACAGGTTTAGTAATACAGGGTCTTGAGTCTCCGTTCTGCGTTTCTACGGGGACCAGTCAGTTGCTGACCGACCTGACCCAAATCTCAGTGTCGCTGTTGTCCCGCCACAAACGACTGATGGTTATGCCCAACCCGTACTTCTTCTTGTCCAACTCGTCCTGCTTCATGCGGAGCTTCTCTATGGCCCTGCCGATCTTGTTTCTCGTCACGTAGTCCACCTCCACGTTGTAGGGCGGAAGGAGCTTGGTCAAAAAGTCGACCTCCTTCTCGATCTTGACAATGCGGTTCGTATACTGGTCATACTTCAACTGCGCACTCTTGAGCTGTTCCTTCTGCTTCTTGGTCTCGGCTGTATCCACAACCTCCTTCTCGAACTTGCGCTCGCTGCTCTTGTGCACCTTTATTGCCTCGTGGGACACCTTACGGACGGTAAACTTTATAGGCTTCTTCCCGCCGTTCTTGGGGAGCGTCAATGTATGGGTAGACTCTGACTTCTCCAAGCTCTCCTCCCCCTGGCCGTTCTGTTGCCGCTTTTCTTCTGATAAGTCCCTAATCAACTTCCCAGTTGAGCTGTTACTGTTGATCGATGATATCGATGACTCCGATGGTGAATTCACCATCATGCTTGTTTGTTTTGCCTCTACCATAGTATTCCGTTTCTTTCCTTTTCGTTACTACCTATACTGTCCTTCTCTTCTATCTTTAATTGACTTCCAGGGGGTGGGCCCTCTTCGCTTTTTATAATGAAAACACTAGGGTCTCGCGTTTTATAGCCATTTTTCACACACAGGAATTAATGTCTGACTTGAATAGTACCCAATGCGCAGGAGAAACTACGAGGTTAATGCAACAAGGAGTCGAATGGAAGAGTGTGTCGGTCGGCATACGGTTGATATCCCAGGAGGAGGCTAGCGCCACGTCTGGCGTAATTGTCGCTAAATTACACAATGGAGTAGTTGAAGAACAGTACATGCTAACTTTAAGCTATTTTTCGAAAGACCAATTAGACAATTACCGTATTTATGTGACGGGAAGGGAGTTGATCAGAGACGAGGACGTGTGTTGGCATGCAGCGGTGGTGGACTTCCACAGCAGCTTGTTATCTGGGGGAGCTGGTGGCGGGCTTGGAGAGTTTGTGCTGGGGTTGCTTGCACTGGACTTTATCACTGTGCCAGACGGAGGGTCCGTTCCAGCAGACGGTTTTGATGTTTCCTTGGTGGGGCTCCGTAGCCCGCAGGGGAGGTGGAGCGACGTTTTCCTGCTTGGCTCTGGCAGGCCGGTCGAGTTTTCTCGGGCGAACGAGCAGGACACTGTGACGGCAGAGGCGTTTCCGTTCAGCTTCACCAACCCGTTGGTGTTCAGTGAGTTTGCCAGCGTGGGCACAGTCATTTCCGCTGTCGGCGTCCGTGGCCTGCTCGTGGGGTATTTGTCTGACATCAAGTACTTGGAGAACCTGGCCGGGGCGCAGGTCAGGCTTTCTCGCTCTCCCAAGTCGGTTGGTCTTTTGATGGGGGCTCTCCGAAAGCAGAACGGCAATGGCGAGTTCACCTTCATCCTACCGTGGTCGCTGTTGCTCCCTGTCCTCAGCAGAAACAAGATTTCAATCCCCTTGCCAGTGCTGGACACTTGGAGCAATAGCAGATCTCTCGGCCCTTACGGCGTGTTTTCGATCGTTGTGTCTTCCAGAAAGCTGTCCTCGTGGGGATCTTGTGTATACTTGAAGGATTCGGTTTTTGCATCAAATTTGCATGTCGTTGAGGATTTCGTCAGGAACCGACGACTAACGAAGTGCAGCATCAAGCTCGGTGCTCGGATGTCTTTAACACTATCTTTGGAAGATGAAATAATGGTCCCCTTCGACTCTTTGGACATAGCTTTGATAAAACTAGGACGAGGTAACGCAGAGAAACTAAATGAAGCTGGCCTTCCTCCCTCAAGCGTGGACATTGACTACGAAATTGGCGACGAAGTGTCTGCCGTTGGATACGGTCTTTATTACAGCAACTCCATCCACTCACCATTGCAAACAATGGGTCACATATCAGCAAAATACAAGCTGTACTTATTTGAAGATTCGAAAGAGTCCCTTACTTCTCTTCTAGTAGTTTCAGCTCCTTGTTGGAATGGGTCTTCGGGCGGTGCAGTGGTAAGACGGCAAACAGGGAGCTTAATCGGTCTTATCTGCTCTAACATAGAAGTTACGCTACCAGAAAAGATGGTGACGCCAGAACGCAAGACAGAAAAAGTGCCCAGTTTTACCCTTGTCATCCCTATAGAAGTCGTGATGCAAGGTCTTGAACTATGCAACGAGGGCAAAAGTACACAGCATCGCTTAAACTACCAGATGGAGAAATTATGGAGTATTACGCCGTACCATAATGATATTGTGGTTCATGGACCTAAACTATAGATCTATTTTGGATAAATAGTGTAATCTAAATTATTTAATTAACGTGAAGTATGAAATAAAATTGAGCAATTCACAATGAGAAAGTATCGTTGAAACATTATATAGTGATTAATACAAGTAGAAGAACGACCCATGTCTTCCTTAGTATAGAACGGTGCTCAAACCGGAAATCTATCATCGTTATTCTTAATCTCATAAGGCCCATAAACACTCATATAGGATTTGTATTGTGCACTTTCAGGTCAACTCCCTGAGGCATAGTGTTGACCACGTTGGGCTGGTTTGGGGGTGGTAATGAGGAACTATTGTCGGGGTTATGGTCGTTGGAAGAAGTCTTGTCGTTAGAATCGAAGATACTCACCTCTAGCAACGAGGAGTAGAGACCAGTGAGCTCAAGGAGCTCTGTGACGGAGTCGGACCGAAGGTCGTAGATTAGCTGCTGGAACGAATGAGACTTTATGACATTGATTGATAACTTGTTTTCGGTCAAAAACTTCATCAAATGTTTGTGGAACTTCATTGAAGAGTAGGGCGAATTGTCAAACTCAGACGAAAGGAATCGTCGGTTTGAAGGGATATCGTACGAGCCCAAAGTGGTATCGATGCCCTCGTCTGGCCCCTTGCGCTTTGCCTTGCTGTACCTGGCTCTTTTCCTGCGGTCCATGTCGATGTCGTCGCCTAGCTGGTCCTTCATGGGACCCATTATCGGATCTTTGGTGTGCTGAAGAGCCATTTGCTGAGGACTAGGCTGGAAGTTGCCGGTGTACTTCATGGGCATGCCGTTGGGGGCGTACGTGACGCCGTTGCCATCTATCGGAATGGGTCGCGAGTTGTTTATCGAGTCCTTCGTCAACTTGTGTGTCTTCAAATGCTCGCTCAATTTCTTGGGAGAGCCTTTGTCTGACGCCAACCGAGTGATGATCTTGCCGCAGTAATCGCAAGCAGCCACATTGGGGTCCTGGGAGTCCTGGATGAACCACGTCCACACCCACGACTTCTTCTTGGCCCCAAACTTCTGTCCTGGTCGGTTTTTGCGTTCCTTTCTCACCGCTGGTTGTGCGTTCTTGCTGCTTTGCACCTGTCCGCTCAGACTCCCTTGCTGTCCTGGCCCACCCATCCCGGGCCCCTGAATCTGGTGCGCTCGAAGCCCCAACGGGCTGCCTCCCTGCTGCTGTACTTGCAGCTGAACCAGGCCCTGTCGTTGCTGCTGCCCGTGGCCAAGGCCCGCCATTGGCGATGGTTCGCCGTGAGGATGGCCATGATCCTGAATTTGTCCTAGTTGAGGTGGCGGAGGTTGCTGGATTCCAGTCAATCCGGTAATGCCTCTCTGAGGAAGCGCTGTCTGGCTGTATGTTGGGAATGCAAGTGGATTGTTCCCACTACTGAAGTACGACATCCCGTCGTCACTATAGATAAATTGATAAGGCCTTGCAAATTAGCCTGTTTATTTTTTTTTTTAAAAAAACCTCTGTCCGGAATCCAGCAAAAACGGTCCACCGGGGGGTGGCCGGAAAAGGTGTAGGTGCGCACTAACAATTTTTTCAACACAATTTCAAAGCCTTGGCTACTACCAGGACTTCTACAGATGAGTCAAAGGACCCTCCAGGCGGTCTATGTAGTATTTCCGGAACCACGTTTTGTCTATGTTGTGCTTGGTTGTTTGCCGGCTTTGTAGTTTTATTTCTGGCGTTGAGTACATGCTTCTGTCTCTTGTCGTATGCCTACCGGTTGAGAGCCGGTCAGCACTGCGAAAACCCCAGTATCCAGTTAACTAGGGCCACGAAAGGAGCAGAACGGACAGACACAAGAGACCAGGGACGCTTTGTAGATGGCTGGACGTGCTGTGTTTGCAGGCGATAGGGGAGTTTCTACTGACTGAGCAGGTTGTTTTCTTGGGTACCAAGCCTAACAAACCTGTTTCGTTTAAGCGAGCAATGAAGGGAAACTTTGTGAAAATTGGGAAATTAGTCCATTTTCAGAAAATATCAGAAGGAAAACAAAAGCCAGACGACTGGCTATTACTGGATTGTAGCGACAGAGAGACCGAAGCGATAGTTGCGGCTACACACAGAAGGTCGAAACGACTTCGTTGCGACAGTATATTTAATGACGCTACCGTATAGGGTTCCAAAACCAGCATGCGCGACCGCTCAAGGATTTCGCAGCCAGCTCTGGTACAGGGCCAGCATGGTTATACTCGATAGAAGAAACAGCTAGACGTAAGAAGTAGGTCCGAGACCTTAGCGGGAAACAGAACCAGCCCGCACAGATGGGCTAGATGAGCTCTCTTCGAAAAGAAGATTATATATATATATATACTTGCCAGAAGACGGAGAAAAGAGATTAAACAGCATAAGCTTATCGTTAATAAAGAAATTTAATAAGTTATAAAGGTGCAAACCAAACACTGTTAAAAAGAGTTTTCTCGACAAATATATTGATACCAACCCAACTTCAGTCATTCCCTTAATTTTAATTTAAAAGTTAGCAACTAGCTACAGTCATTCTTTAAATCTTAGAAGTCGGAAAAAACAATCGAAGATGCAACTCTCAGGTATGATGAAAATGTTAGTATTGGCCATGTCCGTGCCTAGCGTTATTGGTGCTCCCACCCGTCCTAGGGAAAAGAGAGACGGAGACGACGACCCTGTCGTTGTACATCTTACCAGCACTGTCCATGACGTGGAAACTAATACCCATATTGTACAAGGATCTCCTACCAAAACCAAGACGCACGTGAACATCAATACTTCCACTACAACATCGACCCGTTATACTGCTACTATAACATCAACAGTGTTTGGTACCCCTAAAACTTACACCTCAGTGGCCTCCACGCCGATAGCGCAAGCTTCGAGCGAGTCCACACAGACAGCAGACTCCTCCAGCGCTGCTGGCTCTTCGCCAAAGAACAATGGCGCAAAGAGCAGTCCTACAATAACCGATGCAGGCAGCATACCCAGCGCCTCTGGCTCGTTCTCCATAACGAATGTCGCCACAACTACTTCTGCTGGTGTCTGTATAGTCGACTACGACTACTACGATGCCAGTGGTTCTGTCGAAACTGTCACTTCGACATCTACAAAATACACTACCGTTACAAGGTCCTAGGCTCGTGGCTCTCTGTTCCATATGAAACACCCCAGCCTGCTCGTACCTACACTTAATTATACTTTCGTTCTCTCGAGGTCAGGCAACTGACGATTTCTTTCGTTCTAAATTACGACTTAATTAGATGTTCTAATGATAACCAGTTTAGAGAAAATATAAAAAAATATGTTATATGTATATCAAAATTGCCCGTAGAACCTTCTAACAACGCATGAAGTATCATACACCCTGCTCCTCGTCAACAGCACCACGAGCTCAGCGATAGCTGTGCCTGCAGCTTCCTTCCTATTACAGTTCGTCACCAACCACTCTAGGGCTCATGCCCTCACACACGTGATCCGTGACTCGCACAACTTTGAACATCGCACGCACCTTGAACCAGAAAATTTTCAGAGCGGGTTGTGTAGCTAAAGTCTGGGTCGAAAAAAGTTTAGAACGTAACTTCGTCAATAGAACTCAGTATTGAATAGACGAAATGGGTATGTGAAAGTGACTATAAGGAGATAGCATTGAGGTTTATGGTATTGTGGATGAGGATAGGAAGACGGGTCAGTCAAACGGATGTAAGAAGTCATAGCAAAGACAGATTTGATATTCGACGTTTGGTGCTAGGTGGAGATGTGCAGAATTAAGGTGAAATAAAGACTAATGCCTGGAATAGGCTAGATTGAGCTGTGATTAGCCTTCTCTCGATAGACTGTAGTCTGAGCTCTAGGAGAACCAGGAAGAGTATTTAGCTTGCAGCTCGTGGACAACACTCGTGCAAGGTAATGGCTTCCCAAGAGCTGGTCAAGTTAGTGCTTTTTGCTTCGCCGAGATTGACAAAGATCCTCGACCCCCTCAAGATTCCCGTGCCGCACACCGGTGCCGTTTTCCCAGTACTTTGTATAAGTATGATATACTAACATCTAACAGTGAACGTCCCAAAGACCAGAAAGACCTACTGCAAGGGTAAGAACTGCCGCAAGCATACCCAACACAGGGTTACCCAATACAAGGCTGGTAAGGCTTCTCTCTTCGCTCAAGGTAAGAGAAGATACGACCGTAAGCAAAGAGGTTACGGTGGTCAAACCAAGCCAGTTTTCCACAAGAAGGCTAAGGTTACCAAGAAGGTCGTGTTGAGATTGGAGTGTGTTGTTTGCAAGACCAAGGCTCAATTGGCTTTGAAGAGATGTAAGCACTTTGAGTTGGGTGGTGACAAGAAGAAGAAGGGTCAAGCTTTGCAATTTTAAACTTATTATATACTTACCTTATTTTATCAAGTATATGTTAAATATTAATTTACAGTGACAGGATGTCTCCTTTGCTTGTAGTATGGGGGATTCCCATCTTGTATTGCACTTTATGCTTATAATAGAATCTCTTCTATTAACGGATCAAATTTTTATATAATGGTAAAGGGTATTAAGAATTAGCGCGATTTGGTAGATCGAATTCCAGAAAATTGATTAAGTTAAGACCAGTTCTTTTTGAAGTTTGTGAAGGGCAGAATCTAAGAATTTGAAGTTGTGTGATGGACTATAATCAACTTAGTGATGAGCAGAAGCAAAGACTATACCTACAGCAACTCCAAGCAGAGCAGGCGCAGTATGAACAACAACAACAACAACAACAAGCTCAAGACATTAACTCTCAATACCAATACTTTGGAAGCATGCCACAGCCAGACTTTGTAGGAGCTGGCAGGGGGCGTGAACAAGTCATGCAGCAGCCTCAATATTTGAAGAGTCAGGAAATACCTAACCTTGCGTTTGCTCAGCATCCCAACCACAGCCAACAAGATGTGCTATCAAACGATAATGACAGTTTTATGGACGAAGGGACCACTAGCATTATTGAAGAACCCCCAGTTCAAGCCGATCCGTCACCTTTGAAGCAGAAGCCTGCATCAAACCTTAAATATGGTACCATATTCAACGAGGACAGGAAATTTGATGATCGTTTACAGTCGGTTGATTCAGGATCTTCTTTGAACTACAACCCTCCTCTTAGACCAAACTTTACCAACCTCAGTAACAACAGCAACTCGAATCTTTCTGAAACACTGGGCCTGCCACTTAGAAATAAAGGGAAAAACACTTTCAGAAATCCTGCTGAAAACAATGATACGAGGTTACAGCAAGGGTTGAACAACGCTAACGAGACGGGAGATTCAAGTTCGTACATAAGAGGAAACAACAAAGGCATTTTTTCCTCTGACTTGGGTACTAAGCAAGGGAATGAGGCTGCGTCAGCTGTTGAAGTAGATGATGCTTCTCAAAATTCCAACTATGTATATTTCAACAGACAGCCTAACCAGCTTACCAAAACAACGCAGGATAAAGCAGCTGCTATGAAATTGAAATTTGAAAATTACTATCAGATGTCAGTCTCCCATGCGATCGAAAGAAACCAAAGAAGAGTTGATCTCGAACATAAATTAATTACAGAGGAGGCAGGGTCTTCAGACGAAAGAAAAAATAGACAACTCCAAAATTTGGGGAGGAAGGAATCACAGTTCTTAAGATTACGTCGTACAAAGTTGTCTCTCGAGGACTTTGTTACTGTCAAAGTTATTGGTAAAGGTGCTTTTGGTGAAGTTAGATTGGTTCAAAAGAGAGACACTGGTAAGATATACGCCATGAAAACCTTATTGAAATCAGAGATGTACAAGAAAGATCAATTAGCACACGTGAAAGCTGAAAGAGATGTTTTAGCGGGATCTGATTCTCCTTGGGTTGTTTCGTTGTATTATTCATTTCAAGATTCGCAATACTTGTACTTGATTATGGAGTTTTTACCTGGTGGAGATTTGATGACCATGCTTATAAGATGGCAAATATTCACGGAGGATATAACCAGATTTTACATGGCAGAATGTGTGTTGGCCATTGAGGCAATTCATAAGCTAGGTTTCATCCACAGAGATATCAAACCCGATAACATTTTGATTGATATCAGGGGTCATATAAAATTGTCGGATTTCGGTTTGTCGACAGGTTTTCACAAGACGCATGATTCGAACTATTACAAGAAATTGTTGGAGCAGGAGAGCAAGAACCCACAAGCTCATAGTCACTTACAGCCTCCAACAGTGAACGGTAATAGAAACTCCATGATGGTGGATGCAATACACTTGACAATGTCAAATAGACAACAGATGCAGACATGGAGAAAGTCTAGGAGATTAATGGCATATTCCACGGTGGGCACACCAGACTATATTGCACCAGAAATATTTATTCATCAAGGGTATGGTCAAGAATGCGACTGGTGGTCGCTTGGGACGATCATGTTTGAGTGTTTGATTGGCTGGCCCCCCTTTTGTTCAGAGACCCCTCATGAAACATATCGTAAGATTTTAAACTGGCAAGAATCACTCCATATACCTGATGACATACATCTTTCTCCTGAGGCGGAGGATTTGGTGCGCCGATTACTCACCAACGCCGAAAACCGTCTAGGCAGATACAATGGAGCAGAAGAAATAAAACGCCATCCGTTTTTCAAAGGGGTTGATTGGGAAACCATCAGAAGCGTTGATGCTCCGTTTATTCCTAAGTTGCGCTCCATAACAGATACTCGATTCTTTCCTACGGACGAACTCGAAAACGTTCCAGATGCGCCGGCTCCTTCGAGGCCTCCTGATCAAAAGGACCCATCTGCCATCAAGGAAGACCTTCCGTTTATTGGATACACATACTCGCGTTTCGACTATCTTACGAGGAAAAACGCTCTTTAGGTGCTGGATCTTTTTTCCTTTGGCTCTTTTCGACACCAAAGTGTGACTTAAAGGAACTGTGATCAGCAATAAAAGTAAGAATATACAACTCTGACTCTTTCAAAAATAAAAGATAAAAGACAAATAGATATTTGCACATTAAAATAGCTCAATGAATGCATTGTATTACAACTGGATGTAAAAGCACGAGAGGAAAACAAAAACAAAGTGTGTGTATCCCTCTGTTCGTCTGTTGTGCATCACAGCCTGCTTATCTGCTCTCTTAGCACAAGACTTGTATACACTATGGAACTACTGCTGACGGTCTAGAGTCCAAAGATGGGTTTGTTCCCACCTTGCTAAAAATAACAGTAGAATATATAGCATAACAAAAACATTCACACAGATATGTGATACCTTGTGTTTACAATTTCTGCTGTATTCTGGCCAAACCATTCGACCTAATTGCTCTGCAACTCTATCAGAAGAATGGGGAAGCCAGTCTGACTGTAACTCCGATATATCCGTCGGGGGTTCAGATAAAACTACACAAAACGAGCCGCGTCGTCTATGCTTGGCCCAGGAAAATACTTCCAAAAAAGCCACCACCGACCGGTTGTGTTACATGTAACTCTGGCGCCCCAAAGAAGCTACTCTCTCTTGGCACAGAACACATCTCACACGAGCTAGCCGCCTAGCACTCGGCGACAGGCGCCGGGAGCACGTGACCGGGACTCTTCAGACTCACGCCGACGAGGGCAAGCCCGCTTCACTGGTCGCTGCGCGCGGCGGCTAGTGTGCTGCAGTCGCCACGTCGTTGAGCACAACCCGAATGCACGATCTCATTCGCCACATCCTGTTGGCCCCTAAACCCGTTTTGCCCCAGACTACACTTGCCACCGGCAAGCGGCAACTGCTTGACGCAAAAGGAAAAGTCCGGGTGCATAACAAGGGCCTGGCCGAGCGGCTGTTGTGAATCGGCCTCGGCTGAAGATAGCCCGACAATCCCGCGCTTAGCCGGCATATAATACGGTAGGGCTGTCTACCACCGAAGCCGACACCCCAGCTTCTCACGTTACAATCGTTAATGATGGCTCTCGCATACTTCAAATTAAGTGCGCACACCTATTTGGGACGAATTTACCTCTTCCTGGTGGGCTAGCTGAGTCTCAAACATGTTCCCTTATTCTTGCAGGACCTACACACAGGCACTGATGCTTTGCTGACGTTCTTCATTTAAGTTGCGATTTGTCCCTGGTGATTTATTCTTAGTAATGCTTATGAATTCGACACTGCTCTCTCTACTCTGGACATTCCTTTCTACTGTACATCGGCGCTGTGTGCGAGCGGTGCCCGGCGGTGCCCAGTGGGACCACTGGGCACCCCTGTGCTGCACTTGCTTTGTTTGCGCCCGTGCAGCGAGCGCTCACACCACAGGCGGTGCGCTCCAGCGCAAAGCCTTAACGGCCTGCTCGAGACGCCGACGGTCGTAGACCTAGCCCGCTCCTTTGGCTCCGAGGGCCTCGAGCTGGTGCTGCCTATCCTATCTTCCCCGCCCAGGCCGTTCTCTTCGATAGTGCTGACGTGCGCGCAGCAGTATCTAGAATTCCAAGTTCAAGTGTTCTTGCCATGCCCAGCGCCCTCTGCCGACCGGGGCCTGTGCTCACGCCGTCGCAGTCTCTACATAGATGCTACCTACTCACGCCGCCGCTCGCCGCCACCCACGGCTACCGACTGTGTTTGTCCCACTCTGCTCACCCATGTCACCTTATGTCTGAGACATTTGCTAGCAATGCACTTCCCTTTTCAGCGCTAACAAACATTAGTCCTATGTTCCACGCGCACACAGTGCTGAGCGTCGAACCAGGCGAACCGGAGGGGACCTGCCACTGCCACGACTTTGTGTCTCCACGAGCTCCAGATGATATAACGCCCTCTTTCCTCTCCATCCCTGCAAGTGCTAGGAGTCTCCGGGAGAGTACGTAAAGCCAAAATGTACCAACTATCGAATTACCCTGCTCTTCGGCTTTTCAATGGGTTGCCATCCGTGTATACAAAGCAATCACTTCCTGCCTTTCTTGGCCCGACTCTGTATCCCTATTACACAATAAGTGCAACTGTTGCAAATGCGATGACCCTATTAACATTAGCTTGGCTCATTTCGTAGAATGAGTAAGAACCTTTTTTAGGTGCATCTTACATTTAGGAAAAAAAAAAAAAAATCATAAATGAGCATATTACGATTAGTATGTATCACATCACATTTTGATGTTATATTATCCTAGTTAGTAATCTTATAAAAGGAATCTTATAAGAGCAGATATTCTTGAATAAAGTTTTTGTAAACAAAAGTAGGTAGTGAAATTGAAGAAATTCTACAAATAGAAGAAAAAGTTACTATTAATTGCAAAAGCGATAAGTCAGCTACACTCAAGAAGGAAAGTAAAGGATTGAGATAGTAGTAACGGAAGAAAAACAAAATTCGAAAAATTATAGACGGCGGCAAACAACGGAATAAGGTTAACAGGTCTATAAGGAAGTTAGCATAAGGGTTGATTAACATTAGTTCTTTAGTTGAGATTTGGAGTGATCCTAGACAACCAGAGAACGAGTTAGCAATTAAAAAGCATCAAAAGGTGATTTGCCGACAAGTCCAGCGGCAAGAAAAAAGCAGGGGTACGCAGTAGATCGAGGCACAGAAAAGGCTAGAACTGCGAGGTGTTTAGCGAAGCAGTCAGATAAGAGAGAGGCTCGATAAGTCTACTGCAACAGAACTGAGACTGTGGTCGACTGCAACTTATTTTTGGCGAGGGCTAATTTTAGTATCAGAGGTCAACACTAGTGCTATTCGGTATACTTGCACGTTAGAGGTTGCTGAAATCAGTCATATATAAGTCTAGGTGATTTTGGAGACCAGGAAACGTAATTCGGACATTCGGGCATTCGGACATATCTAAATAGTTAAACCCGAATCGAGACACCACTACAGCGAGTTGACACCATCACCTACGAATCACACAGTGTTACTAGCTAAACATAAAAAATTTCAAGAAAAGTAATAGCACAATGCAATTGAAAACAGCCCTAGCTTTATTATGTCTTTGTTCAGTATCGGCAGCTAAGGCATCTCTGCCCTTCGCAGTCCGCGACGACATGGACATGGACATGCACCACCATAGTACATCTAGTCTGGTACAACATGAATCCGGAGATAACACCGTAGAGGAAGGAGAGGATGCTCTGGGAACGCCTATACCACATGTGGACCAACACCATCATGGTATGCCCATATTGGAGACACCTCTTTTGCCATTGGAGAAGGAATTTTGGGAAAACTACAACACCACGACATTTTTCACAATTGACTCTAAGCATCAAAGTGCTTTGTATTACCACATTGCGTTCATATCAATAAGCTCTGTGTTTCTCTACCCTGTTTGTCTTGTGTTGAATAATGTCAAATCGTCGTGGTACTACCCAGCGATGTTGGTGCATACGATTTTAATGGTCACTGGTTTTTTCTGCTTGTCAGTATTCTTCGGAAGTGCTCCGGATTTATACCCGAACAATGCGTATACCAAAATGAGTTGGATATATTTCTTCGAGACCATACTGTTGGTGTTCTTTGCCATCATAAGTTTTGGTTTCAGGGCCATTGGTGGAGAGGCTGGTCCCAAAGATTACTTTTCTGTGTCAGATGAGGAGAGTCATTTAGAGACTTGTGTGTCTCCAACACTCAACTCAACTGATCTGGGAAGGAACTCCAGAAATTCTTTCGAGCTAAATGATTTTGGTCCTGATGCTAACTTAAAGACATCCAATAACTCCATGTTGGATCCAGGGGTCGCCACCAATTCTAACTCAAAAATCATGAATAAGCTTGCGAACTATCCTGTAATTCATCGCTTGACTACATTTTTTGGAAAGTTTTCAGTTTACATTTTTAACATATTGACATGGGTCCACTTTTTCTACTTTCTTGTTTACGCTCCTACTGGGGTTGCTACATTCTTCTGCTTAGGTCAAGGTAGATCAGTTTTCAATCTTCTCGCTCATTTTATCAAGGGAGGTGTATTTTTCTCGTTGGGAGTGTTGTCTCTTGCAAGATATTGTGGAGCGTATTCCAACAAGGGCTGGTCTTGGAATCATAAATTCGTGAACACGTCAGAGATGACAGGAAGTAGATGGAAGAGAATACAGTCAAAAGGGCTTGTTACTATGGAAATGATGGAATCGTCATTGATATTGTTCTATGGTAGCACAAACATATTTTTAGAGCACTTATCAAACGCTGGTGGAGAATGGAGCGCTAAGGATTTACAGCATGTCTCAATTGCTTTCATTTTTATTGGATCTGGGTTGTGTGGTGTATTGACAGAGATCAAGCTCGCTAACTGGAGACGTGAAAAGGCTTTGGAGAACTTCACGAAAGTTAAACCAGAAGCATCCACACATAAGATTGAAAAAGCGTCTCCAGGCTTTTCCCCTAATCCTTTCCCAATTTTAACAATTTTTTGGACTGGTGTCCTCATGTCTAAGCATGGTCAGGCCTCACAATTATCTACCGAGATTCATACTCAGTGGGGTAACATGTTTGTCTATGGAACTGTTTTCAGGTTTATCACGTATGTTTTATTGCAGATCTTACCTGTGAATAGCAGACTTACTGAGCCACTGAGACCAATCACAGAGTTAATCACTAGTTTTGCTTTGTTATGCGGTGGTTTAATATTTATGGAGTCAACTGACCCAGTTGTTCTCGCTTTAGAGTATAGAGGTTTTACTTCTATGTTCACTCTCAATTTATCATTAGGAGCAGTGACTTTATTGATGGCTTGGGAAATGCTTATTTTCGCTTTTAAAGATTGGCTTGTCAAAAGAAAGAATTTCAACAGAAGCTTTACAATAAAATGATGCTTTTTCGGAATGTGATGTTATAATGATCCTAATACTAATTATTAATTTTAATGCCAAATAGAGTGTTCAAATTCAGAAAATATCATCCTATAAAGATGGTGTCGTTCACATATATTTGATCGTACCAACTTTAAGGAAATTTAAATATGTCACGTAAATATTTATCATAGTTACGATATAATTAATTAATGACTGTGATCTATAAATGGAAACCTAGTCTTTGTGTATGAAACTTTCTTTGATAACGATCTTATATACATAGAGCACTAAATTTCTTTTGTTAATTCTGAAATTATTCTAATTTCTTCGGGACCTGTGCTACAGCACCCACCAATAACCTTAACATTATAATTTATCCATTCCTTTGCTAATGCTTTCCACTTATCCAAATCTCTGTGCGCTTCATATCTATTATCGCTCTCCTTGTTATACACAAATCCAAAATTAGGATAAACAATTGTTGGGACTTTGAAAATATTGAACTTCTTGAAGCTCTCTAAAATAGAGGACACAATTTTGTAGTCAACACAGTTACAACCTATCGCAAAGATACTATTAGCTAGCCTCTCACTTGTCATCAAGTATCTGTTCATATACGAGAATACTTTTTCGATACTGTTACCATCGCTCAATACCTTTTCATTTTTGAAATTAAAGCTAAAGTAGACCTTCTTTTTCGAATTGTACTTATCGGAAAGTTTTATGAACAACCTTAAGAGAACCTTAAACTCCCTGAGACTAGGTATAGTTTCAATGCCAATCAAATTAACATCTTCATTCAAAATCAAAAACTCCATCAAATCAAAATGAAATCTTTCGAGCTGTTCATTCGTGAAATTACCATAGTCCCCAGTATATTCAGCTCCATTTGCCAAGTAGGCGCCATAGGGGCCTATTGATCCAGAAATTATCACCTTTTTGGCTCTGGGGAAGTCTGAATAATATCGGCAAGATGCACTTTTTGCGACATCAACTGACCTTTGCCATAGACGTATTATGTCATTTTTTGTCATATGGTCTCCTCCATATTTAAGCAACCCACTGGCAGAAGCCTGATAGGTACATGTAGTTATAATATTGCTGCCATTCACTAGATATCTATAATGAACTTCTTCCACTAGTTGTGGTTCATGCATTAGAACCCTCGTAGACCAAAGAGGATCATCTTTCGGCTGCAGTGCCGAGTCAGGGGGTATTATATTCTCCAATTGAGTACCTAGTGCACCATCTAGTACTAAATGGTTCTCTTCCAATACTTCACTTACCAGCATTGTTCTAGTTTAATAGAGAGGGCCCGCTGTGGAATTGGTTGATGCTCTACAGATTTATATTTTTTCGGTAGATTTTCGTTCTATTTTTTTCACTTTAAATTTAGGAATAAGGTCAATAGAATTATTTGACGATAAAAGCCAAAATGGATATATCTGGTGGTAATAAAAGAACAAGAGATGAGTTTGAGGATGAACCAACTTCTCGGGATGTTGATTTAGCCCCAAAGAAGCAACACGTAGACCCAGCGACAGAATTAATTTCAAACGTTTGCAAAGATATAAGAAGAATAGGTGAAAATGCCAACTTGTCAAACCAAATTGATGATATATCGTATATTTCGAATCCTATCGTGGCTGAATTTGAAAAGATAGACAAGCTCAGAACCTCAATATTAGACACATTGTATGCGATCACGATAGAACAACCTCAGAAAATAACATCTTTGAGTGTTCTTGTATTAATATGCAATTCCAAAAACTTCTTAGTGTCCAAGTATGTTATTGAATTCATTCATTCGAAGGCACAAGCGTTATTGGACTCTATTAGTGAAGTACCCGCAGAGCTGAACGAGTGGGCGAAAAAGACAGCTTCTGTTGAAGATGCTGGCCCATTCAACAACATAAAGTCAATCTTGAAGTTTCTTGCCTGCTTGTCACCTATCGTCGAAAATTTTGCAGTGGTGAACCTTTTCCGTCAGTTTTTGAATTTGTGTATTGAGTTGCAAGACTCACAGGAGGAAAGAAACGGGATAGCAGAAGAGATATTCTACAACACTTTAATTTCTTTACCATACTTAATGTGCAATGACCATTCATCGGAAATGAAAGACTTCTGCAATGAGTTGGTGGAAATAGCGTCAAAATTCAATATAAAAGAAGGCGATAGCCCCTGTAACTTAATTCAACCTTTTGATTCAAAGCTCGATAATTTCGATATTCCATATAACCCCAAAAAAATGATAAACTTAATATATCCTTCTATCCTAGATTTGCAGGGAGAAGACAAATCATGGAATAAGCTTCATAATAAGTTGTTTTTAAACTTTAAAGAGTTTGTTGATCCTATAATTGAAAATGCATTGAAAAATAACACCATTTCAAATGAATTAATAAGGCATTCATTGCCCCAACTATCGCTTCCTTCGCTTGAACAGTTACGTTCATTCAAACCTGATGGGTTGATTGATCTGTTGTGGACAAAAAACCCAAGATTTCTTTTTCAAGTATACAATACAACAACTCCTTTCGAAACGGTCCCTCCTTTGGAATCTTATCATGGATTGATATTCAGAGATTTGGCGTTTGATATTTTGACGAATTTGTCTTTCAACAAGAACGAGGCGTCTATTCAGTTATCAATTCTTGATTTATACTTTGCCAAGAACTTGTTTGCTCCACCAGGATCTTCTATAGATCAGTTATCACTTGTACATAACGATAATATGTCTGGTGAAAACAATCCTCCTTTATCAACATGGAAAATAGAAGACATTGCAGTTGAGAGTATATTAACTATGATTTTCCAACTTCCTTTACCATTGTTTCACGAAATTTACTACTATACGGTCTTGATAGTCTGTTGTAGAGAGAGTCCTGAATCTATTGCACCTGTTTTTGGAAGAGCCATCAGATTCTTTTATAACAATCTCGAGACCATGGATTACGAGTTAAAGATTCGTTACTTGGATTGGATGACTATACAAATTTCGAATTTTGAGTTTAGTTGGAAATGGGATGAGTGGGTGCAAGATTCGAAAAAATTTAGAAATTTGAGATACCATCCCAAAAGGAATTTCATTAAAAACCTTATCGCTAAAGAAATTAGACTTTCGAACAAGAATAGAATACGGGAAAGTTTCGTTACAGTTAATCCAGACCCTTCTGCTTCTGAAAGTCTTGTTTTACTCGATGAATTTTACCAGTATTTGAACATCTCGTTATTTCCTAATGAATCAAAATATATTATCAACTATGATTGCGAATTGTTTGGAAACAACGATGAATACAAGGAAATTTTAGCGAAATTGGAATATGAAAGAAAAGAAAAGATATCGAGTTCCAATTCTATTCTGCCTCAAGAAGAGTTGGTTTACGTTTTTTCAAACAGTGGCTTGCCATTGAACGAGATATCTAAAACTGTTTATGACTTTATTATTGCGAGCTGGAAACCTAATGATGAATTCAAAAACTTATATGATCAAATTTTAGAGAATGTGAGCGAATATCACGATATAAATTCAGACAAGTTCTTGATAAATTTAATCTTCCAAACGTACGCATATATCGGCTCTAGGTCGATTTACTCTGTTGTCAGCTTGTTTGAGAGAGATATCGTGAAACTTCAGTATTTGAGCGGCGTTCCAATAAATGAAGAAAGATACCTGGGCACTGATTTCAAATTTACTAAGCTTGAACTCACAGATGTTCAGATAGCAAATAGACAGCGTTGGATTGTCGACTCTATTTTCAGAATTTGGATTCGTCAACCTCAGGTTGCATTCCTCATATTGGAATATCTTATTGAATTCGAAATATTAGAACCACAATACTTGATAGAAAAGTCCTTAGACCCCAGTTACAACTTGATTGTGGATAATATATCATGTATGGAATCCATTAATCGTGTTTTGCTGAACCATACAAAGAAAGAAGACTTCGACAAGATAATTTTGAGTTTGTTTGATTTGATTATCAAAAATATCAACTCTACTCTTAACTCATTGAGGGAAGCCGAGGTAGACAATCCTTTGAAAATTGTTACTGACTTCTCTGAAGAGGAGATTGAAAACGAAGATGTCATGGAACGTATTGATAACCAGTGGTTATTGTTCGAGTACAAGGGCTTATTAAAGAGCTATCTAAGAAAGTTTGGTGCTTTCAACTCCACTTATAAGGACCAAATAAAGACAGTCTTTGGTGATTTATCGGATGATACTTTGAAAGATGATATTTTAAAGTGGTTAGATGAAATATAACTTTCGTATATAGGTTTGTACAACTCATGTTATTTTACTCTATGTGGCTCCTTTTTTTTTTTTTTCGTAATTAGTATTGAGATAGAAGTTAAACTAGCTAATATGATAATTATACTAAGTGAAGATTGTTTTACATATCAATCATGACTGACCATAAAGAGGATGAATATGCAATTGAGACAACAGATCTTAGCTATAAGTTTTCGCAGAACAATAAGATTGGGTTGAGTAACGTTAATTTGAAAATACCATGGGGAAAGTGCAACCTTTTAATTGGACCTAACGGGGCTGGAAAATCCACTTTACTTAGAATTCTAGCAGGAAAGACCTTAATTAAACAGGGAAGTTTGAAAATTGCGGGCTTCGACCCATTTGAGTTCACATATGATAGAAACGATAGACATAACTCGGACATGAACCAATGGATAACATATCTAGGAACTGAATGGGCCGGAAATCCTTCAGTCAAAAGAGATATACCGGTAAGGTTACTTATTTCTTCCATAGGTGGTGAAGTGTACCCCGATAGGAGAGACGAGTTGATCGAGCTCCTAGATATAGATCCGGACTGGTCTATGGCGTACATCTCAGACGGTGAAAGACGGAGAGTTCAATTGGTGATGGGATTACTAAAACCATGGAGATTACTCTTATTGGACGAAGTTACAGTGGATTTAGATGTTCTTGTACGTAAACTGTTATTAAATTTCCTAAGGAGAGAATGTGTACAGAGAGATTGTTGCATCATATACGCAACACATATTTTTGATGGGTTCAGCACAGACTGGTGTGATAGAATTTTACACTTAAGATCGGGAGAGCTAGTGAACGATATAGATGCCAACAAAATAAACTTTTCAGCAGATGGCAACCCAGTCGAAATACAGGAAGACAGCATTCTGATTCCTGTGGTAAAGTCTTTTCACCCATTAGCGCTCTCTTGGGTCCAAGAGGACCTCCAGATCCGCGGAAGCAGAGAGAATGAAAAGGAATTAAATAGCAAAAAACAGCTTGATTGGGACAACGAGCGTGATGGAAAGTATTTTGACGCAGACATCCTGAAGTTCAACAAATATTTCAAGACAACCCGTGGAATTATATAAGTCTATAATGTGTATATGCCAAGTGATATTGATTAGCAATATGCCGATAAATCTAGTCAGTTTCTATGCTGAATCTTCTTTCAAGCTCCAAAAACTTGATAATGCTACTCTGTTTTTCAATGTATCTTTTTAGCTTCCAGTTTTGATAGTGCAAGTCTATTACTTCCGATCCATCTTTTTCGCCGAAACTAAGAAAACGTATGTTTTCATCGCTTGCTAGCTCAAGCTTTCTTCGAGTGACAGCATTGTGACTTTGGGGTGCAACAGGAGAAGAAGGCCCCCTCTTCTGTGCTTGGCCCTTAGGGACGGTATCCTTTTCCAAGTCGGCCTTCTGTATCTTGCCCAGCAAAATAGACACATCCGCCGGCGACGCACCATGGTTAAGTAGATTGTCTTCAGGCTGTAGAACTGTCCTGTTTTCACTCATGATGGGTGTGTTGATCTATATCATAAGCGTTCTATGTTTGTTTAGAGGGTGTAAACAATTCGTGCTCCTATATACAGGACAATAATTACGATGCCATCGAAGTATGGCTGCAACGAAGACTGAAACTTCAGTAATCAGCATGGGCGATGCTAACCAAGAGCATATAGGGGCAGCGATAAGATAGAGAGAAAGAAGGTTGGTAGGGAGAAGGAAGAGATATACGGGACGCTTGTAGACTTTCTGCTATTGTCTCACAGTATGTCTAAGCCAGCAGGGGAAGGCACAGCTTGAAGCGACTCGTACAAACGAGCCGCTTTCAGCACAAACGACTGGTATTCTCGAGCAAACAAATAATGATACGTGTTCTGAAGAGCGTGGTTTGCAAATGATAAAGACATCTTCCTCGTATTCTTATGCAAAATGACATTCTGTGGGCCCACAGAATTTGTACTGCTACTTCAACACCATTCTAGACCGCGTTTTCTCTCGCAAGAAACTATTCCAAACCACCAGGATGAGCTCGTTATAGGCCACTACTTAGCTTTCACTCAAGAAGTCTGGAGAAATTGCAGCATTAATAGGGAAAGGTCGTGCACGTGTCTGAAACAGAAATTTTTCAGACTAGTGGACGAATGAATATAAATGGGATAAATTTTTCAGCACCCTATTATCACATCGAAAGCTAATCCAAACCCCAGTAGTTAAATTACAAAGATGTCTAACAACGAAAGAACTTTCATTGCTATCAAGCCAGATGGTGTCCAAAGAGGACTCATTGCCCCAATCTTGGGTAGATTCGAGAACAGAGGCTTCAAGTTGGTCGGTATCAAGTTGGTCCACCCAACCGAGTCCTTGTTGAGAACACACTACGAGGACTTACAATCCAAGCCATTCTTCCCAAGCTTGTTGTCCTACATGTTGTCTGGTCCTGTCTTGGCTACCGTATGGGAGGGTAAGGACGTCGTCAAGCAAGGTAGAGCTATCTTGGGAGCTACCAACCCATTGAACTCTGCTCCAGGTACCATCAGAGGTGACTACGCTATTGACATGGGTAGAAACGTTGCTCACGGTTCCGACTCTGTTGAGTCTGCTCAAAAGGAGATCAACTTGTGGTTCAAGAAGGAGGAATTGGCTGACTACAAGTCTGCCATGCTCTCCTGGATCTACGAGTAAACTCCGCTGCTCTTAGTTTAGTCCATCAGCACCTATACAATTGGTCTTTATAGTCTAATTTAGTAAATATAAATTTCTTCATAATTAGTCGTGCGAAATCCACCATTATCAACACCGTTATATTGAGATTTGTGTAGTACTGGATGCGAAGCATATAGGATACATTACGAGAGCTCTCGGACAGGTGACCATTGAATCAATGTTAAGATGTCAGTAGACATGTCTATGGATGAAAACTTTTTTGATAGCCAAAATAATGAGGAGGCAATGCTTAACATTGATGAGAACGACAAGTCTCAGGATGCTGAGAGTGGTGCGTATGAAGGCTTGAACATGGATGATGTCGAGGACATAGAAGAGGAAAATGGGGAAGAAGATAACGAAGAAAATGATATTAATGTCGATAATGATGACGAGGAGAATGAGGATGTCGACGAGAATGGGGATGGGGATGAAGAAGAAGACGAAGAAGCAGAGGGGGACGACGCAGACGAAGATGAGGACGCCGAAATGGAGGACGAGGAGGCCGAGGAGGACGGCGACGAGGGCAAAAACAGTAAGGAAAAAAGTGTGAGTAATGGGGATTACGCAAGCACGTCAGATACAAACGCAAAGCATGACAAAGAGGTGCAAGAAAAGCCTTCGTCCACTGATGCACACCTCAAGAGTTCAGACCTAAACGGTGACAAGGAGAGTGGTACCGAGAGAAAAGAGGCCGAGGAAGAGAAAGATGAGGGTGAGAAGCTTTCAATGGAACAAATAAGAACAAACTTCACAGTAAAGGCACAGCAAGCAAATGAATTTGACATTGTCCCATCTGTTGCCATTCCTTACGCGTCAGAATGCCATGCGATAGCATTCACTGATGGTCCCCAGTGGATTATCACTGGAGGTGAAGATGGATTCATACGTAAATACAACTTCATTGCATCTATTGAAGGTAAAAGTCCCTTGACTGTCGCTCAAAAACACAATTTGGTGGATTCTGTAACAAAAGCTGGTGTGATTTCTTCCTATTGGGAAAATGAACAACCGAAGACGAAAACAGACATAATAAATTCAAATCCAAAAATCAAAGAAAATGACTTCAATACAGGTGCTGCATTATATGAACCCGAAGTGAATCCTGTTTACGCTTTAGATGTGGAAAGAAATGGTTATTGGTGCCTTTCTGGCTTATTGTCTGGAGGGATCAGTCTTTACACAATGAGGTATAATGAAGGTGCAATTCACCACTATTTCAACCATGGTCCTAAGAAACAGAATCACAGCATGGATAATGGCCATAACGATGCAATTTCAGTAATTAAATTGAACACCGAACAAAACAAATTTCTCTCTGGTTCTTGGGACAAAACTATAAGGCAGTGGGATTTGAATACTGGAAAATGTTCTAATTTATTTGTTGGAAGCTCAGGTCAAATATCAACCATTCAATATAGACCTGAAGGCTTAGTTGATTTGAGCATTACGTTACAGGAAGGTGATAACCAGGAAGAAAACAGTGATATCGATTCTTTATTTGGTGATAGTGATAACGATAATGATAACGAGGACGAAAAGGACAGAATAAAACAGGAAAAACAAGACAAGATAGACAATTCACCCAAACAAGAAAGATCATCAAAGACTACTAAAACATATAGTAATAACTCGGTATTTATGAGTTCTAGTATCGATGGAACAATTAACATTTGGGATGCTCGTGCTAGTACTAGTAACTCAGTTTTGCGAATAGGAGTAACCGACGGAGTACCTCCCTGGTGTATGTCTGCAACTTGGTCAAATTGTGGTGAATATATTTATGCAGGGAGAAGAAATAGTACAGTAGAAGAATTCTCCATAAAAGCTCCTCACCGGAGATCCAAAGCTGGGCACGTTAAAGATACTATGGTACCAAATGTCCTGAAAACGTTACTGTTCCCAAAAATATCTGGCCCTGTCAGTTCTATTTCAACCGTACCTTCAAACAACTTTTTACTTTGTGGATCTACCGACAACATTAGATTATATAACTTGAAGCTATATGACGATTTCCAAAGTACTAGCACTAACAAAAAGCTGCAAGCAACTCCCTTTTTGATTATTCCAGGTCATCATGGTGGAATTTTGAGCTCATTATATGTAGATGAAACAGGAAGGTTCATGGTCAGTGCCAGTGGAAATAGAGGATGGGGACATGCATCTTTTACTGATACGGTGCTAATATATGAGATGGATGTCTTAAGTTAAATTAATGATTAATCCTAAATACTATTAAAAATTAAAGATAGAAATATTTAAATATCACCAGAAAAGCCATATACGTTATCTCTTAATGCACCTAAACCAACTTGATTCATATTTACAGTTCTACCCAAGTTACTGGTTTCTTTCAATGATTGCCAGATATTGTCTAAAATAACACCTAGGCTGGTCACGAAAAAGGAAAAGTTGTTTTGGAAAAATCCTACCAAGTTATCGATTATATCTTTATTGATAACAGCGCTGAACTCACTAGATATGATATGGGATAAATTTGATAACTTCATACATTCCTGATACAGCACATTGTTTCTTGAAAGAATAAAGTGAATTAAAAACCCAATGAATCCCACAGTAAAACTCATTCTATAAAATTTTCCTAGGCTTTTATTCTTGTCAATAGTGTTATCTTCCTCCTGCTGATCCAGACATTCAGGGTAAAGTAGTTTCTTGAGAATTATGGAAGAAGTATTGAGAAATTTTGTATTGAAAGATGAAGTAGCCGAAGTTAAACTAGTGAGAGATGAAGAAAGCAGATTGGTACCATTGCTATCAAACTCAGTTGAAGAGTTGCTCAAGTCATCTTGTTGATCCATTATCAACTGCTGTATCGCTCTCTCATGTGAACCAAGGCTCGATATTTCACTATCTTGAATATCCATCAATTCATTCAAAACACTGGGATCATTATGCAGGCTTATACTTAATAAGTCCTTGAAGTAAGAATCATCAGGTGGTGCATTTAGACTAGATGTGTTTACCAAGACAGAGCTTTTGTTGTACTCTTTGAACCACAAAGAAAATGTTTGGTTAATATCATCCAAAGAATCCAAAGGATACAAGCAGAGAAGTTCTTTGGTGTAATTTAGTATTCTGATTAATTCTGCATCAGATAACGACAGAACCAAATATGAAGGTGACAATGAGGAATGAATAAGATCTCTGTCTAAAGTGTCACATATCAGTACATTAAAGTTCAGAGTATCAATTCCTAGTCTTTGAAGTATTTTCCCCTTTTTAGACACCAATATTGCAACATAGAGATAAATATTAGGTATGATAGAGTTATAACTGAAACAGAAGTCCCATATAACGAGTAATTGACGTAAACTATTCAAGTCATGACTATACAAGGTCAATATGGGAGATAGTGCCTGGTAGAAGTTGTAGTCATAGTATGATCCATTACTTAAAATATACGAATCATTAATACTCCTCGTGAGAAAAAATAAGTCTGGATCAATAGCTTCCAATAGTGCTGGAATTAATCTTAAATGTGTCGCAGATAAATTTATGTCAGTAAGCATGAAATCCCTCAAATGAAATAAAGTCAACTTTTCGAGAATACGGAAAGCAAGCTCTTCATCTATTATTCCATGTGTGTGATCCTCTTGATAACATACAATTAAAATTATAGAGGCGATATCATGGTACCCTTGATAATAATTCAAGCACGGGTATTTGCGGAGAATCTTGAATATAACATTTAGAAGATGTTTCTTTAACGTCTGAATATCAGAAGAAGAGATTATGTTTGTGAAGGATTCGTTGGGTACGTGTTCCAAAGACTGGAGATGACTTAAAATTGAAAAAGATCTTTTTATGTCCAACTTCACTTGCTCCTCGTCCCTATGGGGAGAAAGATCATTGCAATCTAAATCATCCAAGAAAAAAGAGACTGACTGCTGATCTAAACCCAACTTTAGAGAGTTCTCTAGATCGGCTTCCCCATCTTTGTGGTTCGTACTTTGGGTAGAAAGGCCCAATAAAATCGGCCACACCTTTTGTCGAAGAGAGTTATTAACCAATCCTTCAGTAGACCTCAGACACTCTACCAAAACATCACGTTTGCCCTGCAGAAGTGCATCTTCAATAGTTCGAACTTTCAAATTTTGAATTGTTCCTGTCAATGGTGCACCATCTCCACTATAAAGAGATTTACCCAACTTATCTATATCCATGGAAACCCAGTCAGGATGCAGCAGCTGCATAAAAAGTGTGTCGTTCTCTGCCATGGATCTGTCTTTCGAATTTGTCTTTGGTCTCTAGTTATCAAGATCCAGTTCTGGCGAGGACAAAGTTGACAAATATCGATATTTTAGTATCGTCAAAAATTACTAACAATAAAAAACAAGCTAAATGGTAATGAAACCCTTAAGTGTTTTTTGAGCTTCTTTAACCAATCTCAAATCAAGAATATCATAAAATCACTTCGCTAGGCATTAGCAGCGTTATCTAGTTATTAGCAAGCTGTTTATCCATCGTCACCGGATTTTCGTGATTATATACAGGTATTCCGCATGTATCCTTATATAGCGTGGCATATCCCCAGATTATTGAGTGGATCGTCATAGGCCCTGAAATTTATATCGGAATTGAGAACCAGGCTTAATGAGTGAATATTTTCAGGGTATCAGAGACGTCCAAAAGTCCAAGGATGGATCTCAAGTACTAGTTATCTGGGAGTCTGGAATTGTTTCTAAGTATCATAGTATTTGGCTCAGAGATAATTGTCGGTGTGAGGGATGTTACTACGACGTAACGAAACAACGACTCCTCAATTCATGTTTGATCCCCAATGACATCAAGCCTCTAGAGATAGAAGCGGCAAAGAACAATTTGAAAATTGTGTGGAGTGAAAAAGAGCACAGGAGTAGCTATGCAGCTGAATGGCTTATCTTACATTCATATGATCCGAAGATCATTCCTTCAAAGGACAAAGTTGAGAACGAAAAAAAGGTCCTTTCAAGAGAACTATGGACCGTCGATTCTATCAAGAGTAAGTTACCCACTGTGGATTACCATAGCGTTATCAGTTCTAGTGAAAGTTCAGATAAGGAAGATGCGATTAGAGATTGGTGCCTAAAGATATGGAAATACGGGTTTTGCTTCATAGACAATGTTCCAGAGACTCCAGAGGATACAGAGAAGCTCTGTGAGAAGATCACTTACATACGCCCAACACACTACGGGGGATTTTGGGACTTTACCAGTGATCTATCAAAAAATGATACCGCATACACAAACATAGACATTGCTCTGCATACTGACGGAACATATTGGTCGGACACGCCAGGTTTGCAACTCTTTCACTTACTTTATCATGATGGAACTGGTGGAACTACTTCTCTAGTTGATGCTTTCCAGTGTGCTAAAAAATTGAAAGAAAAATACCCAGAGCATTTCGATATCTTGACCAAGATTCCTGTAAATGCGCATTCAGCAGGGGAAGAGGATGTATGCATACAGCCTGACATACCCCAACCGGTCTTCAAGTTGGACAATAAGGGTGAACTCATTCAGGTTAGATGGAACCAATCTGACCGATCAACAATGAGTGACTGGGATAATCCCGAGGATGTTCCCAAATTCTACAGTGCAATTAAATGCTGGTATAAGATTATCTCTGACCCAGGGAATGAACTATTTTACCAGCTTAGGCCAGGACAGTGTCTAATTTTTGATAATTGGAGATGTTTCCATTCAAGGACTGAATTCACAGGTAAAAGACGTATGTGTGGAGCTTACATTAATAGAGATGACTTTGTCTCTAGAGTAAGACTTCTCAATTTGGGCCGAAAAGCAATATTGGCTACTCTTTAGCTGAATAAGCCTAACGTAAATATGTGATTGCAGTCTGGCTAGGTAAATAGTTTTATTGAAAAAAAGTAAATAGATACTAAAACTATTGAAATACTATAGGAATAAGGTATTGATCATTAGACAAAAATTGGAATTTTATCCCAAGTCCATGGATTGTTGAATCTCAAGTTACGCTCCAATTTGGCTATCTCATCAAAGTCTTCTTTTGTCAAGTCGAAATCATTAGCACTCAAATTTTGTAACAATCTGTCTAAATTAGTAGATTTGGGGATAATTGCAATATTTCTTTGAGTAGCCCATCTCAATAATACCTGACCGGGTGTCTTCTTATGCTTTTCACTGATTTCTTTAATTGTGTTGTGATCGAATAAGGTTGGTGTGTTCAATGCCTTGACGTTCTTCAATTCTAAGAAAGATTGAGGGCCAAAGGAGGAGTATGCAGTTACAGCAATACCTTGAGATTGAACATACTCAATGAGCTCTGGTTGTTGCAAGTATGGATGATGTTCAATCTGAAGAACAGCAGGTTTGACTTCAGCACCTCTTAACAAATCAAGAATCAAAGCACCGGTAAAGTTAGATATACCAATTGATTTGACCTTCTTAGTCTTAGTTAATTTTTCCATTGCTTTCCAAGTTTCCAACAAGGGTACGTCCTCGTAATGGATCTTATTACCGTCACCACAGTAGAACCCAGGTGGATATTTCTCTTCAAAAGGAACATACTTGAACGCAATTGGAAAGTGGATTAAGAACAAATCCAAGTAGTCCAATTGCATGTCGCTTAATACTTTATCTAAAGCCTCCCCCACATGTTTTGGATCATGGTAACTGTTCCAAAGTTTCGAAGTGACAAATAACTCATCTCTAGCAACCAATCCTTCATCAAGAGCCCTATTAATACCTTGTCCGATCTCTTTACAGTTTCCGTAATCTTGAGCAGCATCAAACAATCTGTAGCCTACCTTGATGGCATTGTAGATCGTGTCAGCGCAGACGTCATTGGGTACTTTCCAACACCCGTAACCAATCAATGGCATTTCATTTCCAGAATTCAATTTAATTGACATTTTTAATACTAATTTAATTCAATTGGTAAAAAAGCTTGAACAGAACCAACCTTTAGTAGTCCCGAAATTTCTAGGGCTACACTACTTTTTTTATACTTGCTTATTGACTGGACTTTTCTTCCCCGTGCGATAAAAACCACTTGATTCTAATGCAGTATCACACATCCCCAATCAGATCTACGCTCTATATCTCATTTCGTTTGCTAACCATTCCTACTATTAAATCCAGAAAGTTCCATATTCTATTAGGGTGAAAAAATGTTAGTACCTTAAGACAAGGGTCGAATGTAACAGAATAAATATAGAGAAAAGGTACATGGGATGCATGATTCGAGTTGTAAAGCATTTATGGATCGTACATCTACAAAGACATAATAATAAAATAGCTATAGCAAAGTTATAAACTGGGGTAAGGGAATACTCTGGGGCTCAAGCTCCAATCCTCATAATTTTCCACTATTTTTCCGCAATAAGGCGATATTGTTACGACATTTATGCGACATGTATATGGCCTAAAACGTCAAAAGGTAAACATCATCATACCATGAACTAAATTGAGCGGTACAATATGTAGATGTTGGGAAGGGAGTTAACATACATTGAAAGTATATCGTTATATCACGGAGCCAATTCCAATTTTGACAAAGCTTTGATTTTGAGAGAAGAAAAATAATGCTTGAAACACAACTTCGAATTCGTCAAGTGCTGGAAACACACAATGGAGTCGCTAGCTTCGTCAAGGAGTCTAACAAGAATGTCGAGATAGAGGGTAAACGATACCAGTTTGACGTAGTCGACACGAGTGACAGAAGTATATCCGACAGCATCAACATGAACCAGGATGAGAGTGAAAATAAAACTAGATGTTTCATCTTGATTGATTTCCAGGGAATATCACAGAGAGAAATCATAGAAATGGCAGTCAATACTTGGGAAAAGGCTAGTAGTCCTATCCAAGTCGAAGCTTTTGAAACCAGTGGCATTGAGGTTGACGATATACTTGGCAGGTCTCATATTAAAGCCGTTTCATGGGGATTGGTAGAACTGCGATTGGTTAAAAAACCATTAGCCGACTGCAAAGATAAACTTTTGAAAATGGCAGCATCCCAAAGATGCAAGCTGCAAGACAAAAGTAAAGTATTTGTATTTTCGAATGGAACCTCGAAAGACATTTTTGTAGACATGTCATGCAACATGCAATCCGAAAGAAAATGGGCTTCCTTGAAGAGAGATTGTGAAAAAGATTCAGCTTTATTAACTGAAATCTCACGCAGGGGTAGATCGTCTGAAAGTGCTTACTCCGACTACATTACTAACTTAGTCATGAGAAATCATAAGTTCACGAGATTTAGTATAATAGTTTCATTAAATCCTGCGGAGGACAAGAAACTAGTTAAATCTGCCTTTAATGTGTCTAAATGTATTTCTAGGTCCTTTCAGACTATGTATAATATCAAGATAATGGCAAAAGATAAATCAATGAATGTTCCTCGTTATGCAAAGCCTACGTTTTCATTTATGAGTCCTCGGAAGAATTCGATGAAACCTACTATTCTTCATAGTCAAAATATCACCCCTGCTAGGCTCAAAGCAAACAGTAAGAATGATACCCACATAAACCCTAAATCAACAGGGAGTATGAAAATTTTACGAAACGCTAATGTATTCTTGTCACCCTCTAAATCACCATCTAAGTCTTCGCCTTTGAACAAAAAAGGTATACATGAAAATCTACCATTTGTGAAGGCTCAGAATATTGCCAAAATTGATAACAATATTCCTTTAATTGAGAGACCAGACTCAAAACAGAGATATCATAGTCCTGGCACCGATAAGGGCGGTTTGAACAAGTCGTTGATGAATGAATTTACTGAATTCAAAGTTGAAAAGGAATTAGAAATTCGTTCTCTTAAAACTCAATTGAAAGAACTTGGGCACTTGAAGGACGAGACAGCTATCATGGAGGAAAAGAAAACTCTTTTGATGAATAAAGTGGAGGAGTTCAGCCAAGACTTTGTTACTTTCAAGGAGGAACACAGTAATTTTGTCATGAGTATTGCTGAGCTTAAAACCAGTATCACCTATCTCCAAAGTGAGAAACAGAACATTATTATGAAAAAGAATGAACTTGAAAATGATATTGAGCTTTTGAAGTCTAAATATACCCAGGCATCGGAAAATGCCAAACTGTGGAAAGCCCAGAATGATCAATTAGTCATGTCCAACAATGAGCTCGAACGTCAAGTTGCTAAGTTAGAGGACGAGCTTACTCTCGCTAATAGATCATTATCTCAGAAGGAGAACCAGATAGAAGAACTCCAAAATAAGGAATCCCAGCTTGAAGAGGATACCAAATTAGTTGAGCAGTTACAATGCAAGGTGAATGAGCTCAACGAAGAAAATATTGAATCTAAAGCACAAAAATCTACTTTAGAAGAAAAAGTACGTTTGTTACTGGATGAAAAGGCCACTATCGCTGATAGAATTAAGTTGTTAGAAGAAGCTCAAAAATCCTCAGATGGGGTGGTTGAGCAGTACAAATCATCATCATCTTATCAAGAAGAAAGAGCATCGAAGGCAGAAGAAGAAAATGCTGCTTTTAAAAGGCAAATTTTAATTCTTAAGGAATCCGAAGAAAAACTTAATTCAGTGATATTGTCTCAAAGAGAAGAAATTCAGTCTCTCCGTGACAAAGATTTGGAAACTTCAGATAATGGTAAGGAGGAACATGATGAAGGAACGAATGAGTCGAAGGAAAGTGTTTATATGTTAGAGGAGAGTAACAAAGAATTAAAGGAAGAATTGAACAAAGCTTTATCTGACGCTAATAACTATAAGCTTAAGCTTAAAATGTTGAGCCGATCCTTGAAATCCAAAGGACAAGACTCGAATGAGAACACGGGCTCTGGTGTAAAGCCAAATGTGTTACAGCCATCTAACACTTCTTCCTTGGATAATAAACAGAATCGCATAGCTAAGCTTAGTAAGAAGTTGAATAAAAAGAAAAAGAAGTCTATAGGGGGGTATGAAATCAAGCCCGCTACAAGCTAGACTCCACTTCCCTGGTATTCGTTTAATATGACACGTATATTTTTTTACCTAGAGCATAATTGAAAGTAGTTTAAATTTGAAATGCTTATACAGTTCTTCTATCTGTCATGTAACGCACGATTGGACCTAATCCACCGATTTCGACAATCTTCTCGAACCAAATTAACAACAACCCACCTTGTCTAGCACCATATGGAGTACCCATGTTTCTGTACAAATATTTGATCAAAGTATCTTGTTGTGTTCTGTCAAGCTGCTTGACGAAATCACCTAAATCACTGCTACTATGGTTGTTCTTTATCGAGCATAATACTTCAAATACCGTCTCAGAATGTAAGCTCTTTGTTCTCTCATCTGCAACGTAAGGTGGTGATTCCAAGGAAAGGGTTAGGGCCTGTAAAAACTGTCCCAGTGATAAGGCTGCTCTGCACTGTTTAGATACAGCTTGCACTTCTTCGTAAGATACCGGAGGCAAGTCAGGTATCAATTCTTCCTTAGACAAGTGATTTTCAGGCTCTAATGCGTCAATGTCGATTCGTCTCCAGTCTTCCATCTTTAATAAAACTTGGTATTAATGTCTCCGTATCTAACAACTAAGTTAATTTTCCTTGGATTTACTCGTCAATTTTATATACCGAGAAATTGTGAATTAACACATAGCTTGTACTTTGTTGCTCTTACATCTATTTTACAGAGGGAATAGCTATGAACTTCACTAGCTAGAAAACAAGTAGCTTGATAACGTCTATAAGCAACAAATGAGTTGCGTTAAAAAATATAGTCATTGTATTTATAGCATCATCTTAACATTAAGGAACTCTCAGCAGGCTATTAGTTCTTTTGCTTTTTCTTTCGTTGCGTATTGTCTATATCATCCCCATCGGCATCGTCAGACTCTTCTAGAGCCTTGGAGTCCTTGTTTAATGGTTCACTCGTCGATTCTTTTGCCCTATATTTCTCAATGAAATCAAGAACACTGTCTTTGAGCTCCACGGTTTCAACGATTATAACCACTAAACCATCGCTACCAACCTCGTACTTTATCTTGCCTTCGTTAGGAATAGCGATATCTTGGTCAAAGGTATCGAAAAAAGCGTCTACCTCGTCGAAAGTCTGAACCGAATCTAGCATCGCTTCCTCCATCTCACCCTCATCTTTTCCACTAGGTTTGTAGACAAGGACTGCTCTCAAAGGATTATCCAAACCACCCTGTTCCACAAGGTGTGGAGGTAAACCCTCTTCGTCCGACATAGCTTAGCTTAACTAATAGGTCAAATTACAGAAGGAATATTATTGAAAGACGAAAACCTGAAAAAAAAAAAGCCGAAGATGAGATAACCAATATACAAACTCGCTATTTAGTACTGGAAAAATTGCAAACTATCAATCTTAAAATACATTCATAATATTTATTATACTTACTTGTTGAAAGCCTCTTCCACCAAGATAGAAATCAAGACTGAGTCAGGACTGAGTAAAAACTTCTCATAGCTTAGGTGAATATAGTCAGTTTGACCATTCTTTGAATTGGTTGATTAAACCATTAGTTGAGCTGTCATGAGAAGTGATGGCATCCTTGTCTTCCAACTCTTTGCCAATAGCCTTGGCCAAGACTTTACCTAACTCGACACCGAACTGGTCGAAAGAATTGATGTTCCAGATAGCACCTTCGACAAATGTGAGGTGTTCGTAGTATGCGATCAATGAACCAAGAGCAGCAGGTGTGATAGATTGAGCCAAGATCGAAGTAGTTGGTCTATTACCAGAGAAGAACTTGTGTGGCTGCTCATCCTTACCAACCATCAAAGCTTCAGCTTGGGCAAAAAAGTTTGAAGCCAACATTCTCTGGTGCAAGTTACCCTCTATAGGGTTGTGCGACTGAGCAGCCAAAATGAAGTCAGCTGGAATCAACTTAGTACCCTGGTGCACCAATTGGAAAAATGAATGCTGGGCATTCGTGGCAGGCTCACCAAATAAAATTGCACCGGTCTGGTAATTTGTGAACACGTTACCTCTGGTAACTGATTTACCATTGGACTCCATGCTCAATTGTTGCAAATAGGCTGGGAACCTGTGCAAGTACTGGTCAAATGGAGCAACCAAATGTGTTTGAGCACCGTAGAAGTTGTTATACCAGACAGATAACAAAGCACCGATAACAGGGATGTTGTTTTCCAAAGGTGTGCTGACAAAGTGTTGATCCACAGCCTCGGCACCTTTCAAGAATTTCTCAAAGTTATCGAATCCAATATAGATGGCAACAGACAACCCAATGGCAGACCATACTGAGTAACGTCCCCCGACCCAGCTTTCAAATTCAAACATATTTTTGGTATCAATGCCGAACTTGGCCACTTCTTCAGCATTGGTCGATAAGGCAGCAAAGTGCTTAGCTATATACAGAGTGTCTTTTGCTTTGTTCAAGAACCACTTCTTAGCAGTATTTGCGTTGGTGGTGGTCTCTGCAGTAGTGAACGTCTTCGAGGCAACCAAAAACAAGGTTGTTTCGGGATCACATTTCTTGAGTGTCTCGGCAATGTGGGTACCATCAATGTTAGACACAAAATGAACGCTCAATCCCTCCTTTGCATATGGCTTCAAAGCTTCAGTCACCATGACAGGACCCAAGTCCGAGCCCCCAATTCCAATGTTCACTATATCGGTGATAGCCTTGCCCGAGTAACCTTTCCAGGAACCAGATCTGATTTCCTCAGAAAACTCCTTCATGTGCTGCAATACACGATCAACCTCTGGGAAGGTGTTCACGCCTTCGACCTTCATCTCTCTCTTGCTGCGGTTTCTCAAGGCAACATGGTATACGGCCCTCTGCTCCGTAAAGTTGATTTTTTCTCCGCCAAACATCGCATCTCTCAACTTTTCAACCTTGGCTTCTTTAGCCAATTGAACCAATTGACTAAAGATTTCTTCGTCAATCAAGTTCTTGGAGAAGTCAAACAAAATCTTTGATCCGTCGTAGTTGGTGAAAGTCTTGGAAAACTTCTCGAATCTTTTTGGGTCCTTCTCGAAAGCTTGCTTCACTTTGAAGTCGGCCCCCTTCTCTTTGTATGTGTTTTCCAACTTGGACCAAGCTGGCAATTCGCTCGATAACTTGAAGTCTGAAAATGACATGTTTGATTTTGTTTAGTTCTTAGCTTTCAAATGGTTTCTCCAATTTAATCACTTTTTAAATTAATCCCGCCGGTCGGTTCTTCTCCATATGAGACTTTTCGTGCGTAAGCAATTATTCACTAAACCTAACTACTTTACAGAGCAACTATCAGCCACCAGTATATATTGGTAAGTAATATGTCCTGGTGTATCCCAGAGGTACCTCTTTGTAGAAAACCACTGTCTACGTTATGCTGTTTTTTTTTTAGGTATCTGTCCCTACGAGGTGATGTAGTTGAACTTTTCATATAGTGTCTCATATATCTTGACTAGTTTAAACGTGGTTATTTTCAGCTGGAGAAGATTTGAGAAGCTACAGCATAGTATGTTTGCTTTAGACTCATAAGTCTAGTGCTAGACGGTTAATTGAAGACGAAATGGCCCTGGGTAATTAGCATTCAGCATTGTAGATATAATAAGAGACCATACGGTCGAAAAATCTCAGCATATTGTTGTTCGCAATAGTAGTTAATTAATTAGAGTGGTCTAAAAGTCAAACTGGTTAATGTATAATCGACAAGTCAATGAGTAAGCTAGTATCTAAGTGGGCCACCGAAGAGGATTTCAGGCCTCCAAGCGAGCCTAAAGCGATTCTGAGCAGTAAGCAAGCTAGTAGGGAAGAGGGTACGGATGTTGCACGTATGAGAGATGAGCATGGCAAAAAGCCCACCAAGGCAATTACAGTCGAAAAGAACGAGCCTTTGGTAAGTAAGTGGGCAACAGCAGAGCCTTCTGCACCAAGGAGGGACTCTAATTTGTCTGGCAAAGGCGAAGCACACTCGCCACTTGTTTTCAAGAACAAACAGAACAGGGGGGGCCGAGGAAATCAGGGCACTGTGAATGAGCAGCTACCTTCTCCGCCCAATACAGCCGAGACACAGCTGGGACTGGCCAACAGGCGTGGACTGTCTCGCGAAAAGACACCAGGGCACCAGACATCACCTCGAAAGTCCAGAAGAGATAGGCTCCGGAAGCCTTCTAAGCCTTTTCACCGAGAACTTGACGATGATGATGGCCCAGAAAACGGCATGAGCGAGGCCGGTTTGTCTTTTGCGGCCAGGCTAGGTCTTACCTCTACGAGTGTTCCCCTGGGTAATAGTGAAAAGAACTCGGCTCACTGCGCCAATAAGACGAGTGCAGCTCAAGATTCCTCTGGCAATGGCGATGGCGATTGCTGGAGTGACGTCGAGAACTCGGACCGAGACGTTGATGACGTGGAGAATCTGTTCCACAATGACACTGACTCAGAAAGCGAAAGGCCCCCTATGACAGACGCTGCGAAGACCTTGGCTAGTAGGCTAGGCTTTGTTAGCATCAATGATAACTCACACGTACAAAACAAGCAGCATTCGAGTCCTGCAAGCGACCAAGCGCACCCAAGACATCCAAAAAGGACACCAAAGACATCAAAGAAGGGTTTAAAGAAAGAAGTAAAAGAAGAGAGCTCCAAGAGCCTCCCAAAGAACGACGAGAAGCTCAATGAAGAAATCAAAGACTTGTTCAGCAAATTAACTGACAAATCCACCAACTGGGCCGACTTGGTTGATGAGTAGTTTCCCAAAACAATTCATTCATAGACTTTATAGCAATCTTTACAATGTCTAGGTTTAACTGCCACTTCATACTGCCATTTAGTGAAGCCCTTATTATAGTTTACGTAACATCGCGAGATGCCAATTTGAAGTGGCACGTTATCACCCAGTAGGATTAAAAGGACTTATTCAATCCAAATATAATTGTATCAAAGAATAAAAGGATATAATGCTATGGCATCTTGAAGCCTGTGGCCATATGGCTTTCAAGTTAGCTATCCGAAGACCCTGCGTCCAATTCGTGCGAAGAGCTGCGGTAGATCAAAACGGACTCATTAAGCAGCATTACAGACAGTATACAAATTCGAGATTCAAGGAGGATAAGTTGAAATATGGGAATGAAGATACCGCTATGAGAAAGCAAATAGTCGACTCAGCCATTGGAACCCGTTCCAATACCATTAGTGCTGCTTCGCTCAATAGGAGACTACCATTCAAGACAATCATACTCATTGTTGTTTGCGCCAGTTCTTTTACGATGGCAGCATACGCTGGTGTTCAGTACTACCAATGCCAGAAGCATCGTGTCAAGAAGTCATTCTTGCTTCCCTTGTGGCTTCATTCGCGCTTTATGGGCAAGAAGATCTACAGTTTTCCCGGCGACTTGCGGTATCTAGATCCCGAGTGCTACAGATTCTTCATTAAGCAGCTCTCCGTAGAAACTTCGGGCAGCGGCACTAGAGGTATCGAACTGCTACCAAGCGTCTTGGAGGAAGAAAACATAAAATATAAGATACTCGAGGAGATGTCTCGCAACAATAACATACGGCAAATGTTCAAGGTTCCTTTTGATTTTGCATTACTAACAGAACATTTCAGGATATGGATAGACCCGAAATATCCAACCATCTCTGGAATCAAGATTGATATAGACCCGGGATACGAGAAAACCGTCTTTGGTGCTTCCTGGTCAATCAGACTGGTAGATATCAGGTCCATTTTTAACGATTTCGCATTAATAGCAGGTGTAAAGTTAGACAAACTCGAGGCTTCCCAAATACAACAATCCTCCGACAATGAAGAGTCTTGCCGTATCACTCTGTCTAAAGGGTATGATATAAGATTTAGCGGCCAAATGCGCATACTTAGTAGCACTGAGTCTTACTTGGGCACCATTAAATACAAAGGGGGCATAGATTTTAGCCACATTTTGCTAAATCGGGGCGTGAAAATCAATGAGATTGAAATGATTGTAAATAGTGATAATTCTGGTATCATAAGGTATAAAATTGTATAGTTTACTTGGCCCAAGACCAATAATATGATTTAAAGATAAGAAATGCGAAGGTACTTCCAAATTGAAAATATACATATATATTATAAATTTACGATTACTCTTGAAAAAGAACTTTGAAAAGGAAAAAAAGACACTTTCTTGACACTCAAGTCTTCAGTAAGACGCTATGGATGGTTTAGAAGAGAAATCTACCTCGATAGAGCCAGTTTCAAAGAGAAGAAAAGCGATTGGTAGGAAAAAATCTTCCGCGGAAGCTCCGCGGGAAGTATCTATTAGTCGGAGACATGCACAAGCTACCAGGACGCTAAAGGCTTGTGATTTCTGTCGCAGGCAAAAGACTAGATGCTTCAAAGCATCAGAGAAAGACTTCTCGTGTCTCCGTTGTACATTTTTGAAAAAGGAGTGCTCTTTTTCACATGAGAAAGTTCACCATAATTCATCCTCCGGTCTGCTGCAGGAGAAAGACATTGACCAGTTGGACGTAAAATACAAACTTAATCAGATTTATAATGGTGTTCAGGAAATCTTAGCCCATGTGTCCACGGCAGACACGTACAAGTTGCAGAAGGATGCAAAAGATGTTATCGGTGCAGCAGATGATGCTCGAAGAACTGTTGCAGCTACTGGAGTGTCTTTTGGTGGACAGGATCCTGAGCTGAGACAACATAACAACGAACCGACCATCAATCCCCCGATAGTAAACGATGATGACACACTAAATAACTTGAGTATACTGCCATTATATGACTTGTATATGCATTCTTTCAAGATGTCACCTTTTTCTGTGAGTGCTAACCAAGTAAATGCTCAGTCAGTCCCTAGTCCCATCTTAAGGTTGACTAGCTTGAAGGATGAACCCTCAAATAAAAACAACTTCTGTTTGAAGTCAACTGGTGACATAATTGGCATGAAAATACTAAGTGAATTGGAAGTTACGTACTTGATCAATGATTTCAGAACTAATTACGGACGCTGGGTGCTGTTTCCCGTCAATGTATCTTCCAAGCAGCTAGTCGAGCAAATGAGGATAAAATCACCTTTGCTCCTAACTACTTGTTGCTGTATATCCTTGAGGTATCTGATTGAAGAACATATATTCACTCATAATCCAAAAAGCAATAAAGAAATATATCAAGCTTTGATAGAGTTGTTATTGGCCGAACTTGGAAGATCTATTTTGCAAGTATCTGCTTTTCAGGGTGGAAGTTACAGAAGTGGAGATGTGGAGTTTCTTCAAGCGTTGGTGATTCTATCTATTTATTCGCTTTCATTATCAGCGTTAGCGTCTTATAACTTAACAGAAGAAGATAATGAAACACCGGGCCGCCAAGCGAATTCTGTATCAAATCTTAATCTAGATGCCTGGTATCTCTCAAGTATTGGTCTTACTAGTTTCCTATCAAGATCCACTTTCGGTGCACTCATGCAAAAATTGACTGATAGTGAATACGATGATAATAATTCCCATTCGATATTATTCGATGATATAGATGGTGGTACTCATCAAATGCTTACACTTTTACGGATATACAATCATTTGGTACTTGTTCATTTGATTAACTCGATATTTTCGGGTAGAACATGCGTAGTTGATAGTTCAAAATTAAAGTATTGTTCAGCCACACTAGGTTTGCCTAGCTCTACAAATTTTGACGGTAGGATGGTCAGTGAAATCAACATTTTGACTATAACATATACTTATATTCAGAAAAGTGTTCACGATGCGCTGGATATGGATATTATTGAGCGTGAAATCGCATATAAGCAAGTTCAGCTGGAGATAAAGAATTGGTATAGCCAATGGAGCTATCTTTTTGAACAGCCTTCTTTACAATTCGTACAACCATGCTATTATTTCTGTCTTTTGGTGATCGTGTACGCTTATAATTTTCAAAAATCATTACTCAATACTAACCAAGCTAGTTTCCATCTATTAGACTTGTACGAAAATGATAATATTTATTTTATTTTAGATAATAGTGATGGTAAGTCACTAAGAAAAATGCTTGAAAGTGCTTATGACTTAGTAAAATTTGTTAAAACGGTGGAAAGTGATTCATATTTTGCTTATCTTTCGGATCAATTACATTTCTGTTTTTATTTTGGTGCTCTTTTTCTTTTAAAGATTCTTTCTTATCTTGATGATACTAAGCAATTAGAATTAATCAACAGCTTTGATGGAAATACAAATCTTGAAGTGGTGCTTGGAGATATTTGTGAGCTTATCCAGAAGTTTAAGAGAATTGGTTGTCACAGCCCAAATATCATAGCGAAATATTACGAAGGTTTACAAAAAAGTATAGATGAAACCTTTCCTGGGTGGGGTACAAAAGTTTAATTTAAATTTCTGATATTTAGTTCCGACGCAAATTCACGCATCATGTATATCTAATTTATATTTTCAAGATCTGCTTAAAAGACTTACTAGTTTAAATGCCCTTTAAAGTTACCTTCCATATAATCCGTATGAACAAATGCTCTTTCAACCATTGGCAAAGACTCAATTGCATATTGTAAAGCCTCCGCTATATCATGCGTGTCCTTTTGTGTTAGTCCATAATCTTCAGAATTAAAGACTATATCTATTTCAACATTCAAACGATCACCAACATGGTATGCTTTCAAAGCTGTGATCCACTTTATTGATTCCGCAAATCTATAAGTTAAGTATAATATTACTTTATAGTCCAAATCGCTCGCAACAGCTCCCGTAAGGTTATCTATATGCTCGTAAGCTGTTTCACACCATGCAATTATGATGTATATCGATAACAAGAGAGCTCCAAGGGCATCAAACCACCATATAGAAAACAAGTAACCTAATAAAGGCATTAATATCGATACAACGTTAAACACGACATCCGTCTTCGCATCTTGGGCTAAAGCTCGAACAGAAGTCGACTTACTCTTGGCACAATAAATCCAACAAATCACCTTACTGACTATAGTTATAACCATAATCACTGTCAGACTTGATCCTATTTTTACAACCTCCCTATCTTCCGGGCCACTTAAGAATAGCTTCTTCGCAGTTTCCATACCAACCTGAAAGAATGAAGAAATAATTATAATTGAAAAAATAATTACACCCAAAGGCTCTAATCTTGATCTCCCCACGGGATAGCTGTGTTCCGATTTCCAGCTTTTAGATGTTGAAAGTCTGTTTGCAATGTAAATAATGAATGTTGAAAGAAAATCCAATATCGAATCCACTAAGGAAGCAACAATTGACAACGAATGAGTGAGTAAACTCACAACTATTTTTCCTATCAACAAAACAACGTTTACTGCTGTGTTTATCAATATAGCAACAACTATATCTCTTGAATCTTTTTCTTCATCATAACCCAAGAATTGGGCGCCCAGATCACGGATACCACCAGGAATCGCATTGAACCTAGAGCCCTTTTTTGGCTTATGAGTCTGAGCACTGGGTTCTGCATTCTCTCCAGAAGAAGAACTGTCCTCTTCTACAATATCCGGCAATGAAGACTGGTTATTCTCGTAATTGGAAAGCATGTGGATGTGTACCTGGCCGTAATCCAAAAGATTATCAATTTCCTGAAATCGTTCAATTAAATAATTTTGTTCCTTATAGTACTGTCGTAACTTTTTATTACGTATTTTGTCGACATCAGCTCTGTACATATCACCCCAATTAGCTAATCTTTTGAAATGACCAACTAGATGTAAAGGGCGCATATCTTTGAGAAAATCCACCGTCAACTGATCACGCTCCAAATCCCAAGAGCTCAGTAGCACCCTATTTCCATCAAGTGCAGAAGGATGTGCTAGAGGCAAATGAGCTCCACCCAATCCGTTAACATCGTACAGCAAACCACTGTAAGGGTTATTCACAGCCTGATAGCTTCCAACGAAATCCTTAAGGAAGCTGCTTCGAGATTCACTCCTCCGTCTATATTCGCCAATATTCAGCACATTTATGCTCTGCTTGTCGATCTCGTCTCTGTCCTGACTCATCCTCTTCTTACGTCCCATTAGAACTGAAGAAGAGAATGACTTTGTGAGAGGTGATCGAGGTTCATTCTCAGTAGAGTCATAGCTCCTACTCCCACTGCCACCGTTCACAAGTCCTTCTGCTTCGCTGCCCTGTTCCGAATCCCTCGATGTCATTTTACTGCCAACGTGTTTGCCGATTTTTCCAACGGTAATATTGGATTTTTTACCCAGTCATGAGCATCGCCTTAAGCATGGGCTTTTGTGTAATTTCGATCAAAATATTAGATCTATCAACTCTGGCGCTTGTAGATCTCCCTCTGATAACTATCCGTGGAAAATCCACCAAAACAGAAGCAGAGGTCTGCACGCCATATCTCATTCTATACACAGAGGGTTGGCTATAGTCGATAATGAGAACAGCCCGTTTCTAAACAAGCAGCGTATTGTTATCTCACCGGCCCCAATCATGGAGCGACAGAAAAATTCTTCTATCTTCTCCATGATAGAAGAGAAGCTGGGTCCATTAGCCTAATGTAATTGCTTTGAACTTATATAACTTATCTTTCGAAAGTCATAGTTCCTTATAAAACTTTCCTTCGAAAACAAAATGGCGCCAGTTATCTCGTTTCCCTTGTAACATGATTCCAAATGTTATGGGGTTACCCGGAGTTGCAACCATAGTGCTGGGAGTATAAATATGGATGGAAAATTTTTCAAGCAGTTGAAGGTCCTGTCTTTAGATATGAATATGATCTCCAGCTGGTAAGTAAAGATGATACAAGGAAGTCGAGTTTTCACCACACGTATGATTATACAGCTTCTTATTTCTAAACTGAGGATGTAAATGCAGGACTAATAGTCTTAGGAATTCTTCGTTTATGATCAGTGGTTTACCTAACTCGCTATGCAGAAAATGTTCAAGTGCTAACAGTGACAGAGGCTGAGAAGAAGTAAGTTGAGGATTCAAACACGTCTTCTAATCTTTTTTGCAATAGAATTGCAAAATGATGATCGTTGTACCACAACATCAATCCGGTGAATCGTGAGCCTTGGATATACATGCATCACCAGCTGACCAGTAAAGATGAGACGACATTAGAATTACATAACGAGAGAAACGAAGTACTAACGACGCAAGGTATGTATTCAAGAATTTTTTTTGCTGTTTGTGAGTTGTTTTATGATGAAACCAATGTTATCAGTTCTGCTTCTGAACGTCATGAAGATAACCAAATTACCAAGCTCTAGAATTACTCTGAGATACATCTCGCAAACAAGAACTTTCTTTGTTTTTGAAACTCTGATACTAATTGAGTAGATATATTTAGTTCTATGGATCAATAGACAATAAAAGATTATATACTAAAAATTACCACCTTTCCATCAATTCCAGAGGTGCTGACTTGATGGTGACTGTAAACCTTCACGCTGGAGATAGTGTTTTGGTGAATAGTGTTAAGCACTCTGCCGCTGCCTTTCTCAGAAGGCTTGTTAACACGTCCTTTTAAATCTAACTGCTTGAACATGTTAAGAGCGTCGTGAGAAGAAATCTCTTCATCTTCATCTTGAATTTTGGGGTGGTCTGAAGTGAGATCCGTTTGTTTCTCGACTTTGAACGCCTCTTTCCAGCCAGATTCATTACCATCAAAGACGATGAGGTTACAGTTATGACCACCTGCAGCTATTCTATTTTCACTCAAGTAGACCAATGATTTGAAAGGTAAGTAGTCAGTTGGAATACTGTAGATGGCCCTAGGAGGTAAGCCCTCGCCTTCTGGATAGACGACTGTAAGCGACGAGTCATGCGCAACAAAGGCTGCTGAGTTACCTTCTGGGCTGAAAGCAACATCATGAATCCACGCCCCAGTCTCTGTGATGAAGTCACCACATAAGGTTTGAAAGGGAAGCTTGACACCCCAAGCAGTAGGTTCTGGTTTCTCATCTAATCCCTTGATATAGGCTGAAAATACACGAACATGCCCGTCGGTAGAGCCACTGATTAACAAGACGTTATTAGGATGCCAATCCAAACTTGTGATGGTCGATTTCAATGGCTTTTTGAGGTGCTTGGAAATCCACCAATCGTTCTCCTCTTCGTAGTAACATACAGCAATAATCCTGTCAGCTGACCCAACTGCAAACTTATTACCGTATGGCGACCATTTACAAGCCGTGGCAGCTCGGTTAATACGCAATAAAACCAAAGTAGGCTTGTAGTCTTTCTGAGCAGCATTATATTCCCAAACAAGCGCATTTCTATCCTGCGAACAAGTCAAGATCTTGCTACCATCTGGAGAAATGTCCACAGCTGTGACTGTCTTATCGTGTCCTTTCAAAACTGTGAACAATTGAGGTTTACTACCTGGCAGTACTCGGTAGATTTCAACATTGTTATTTTTGGTAATTGCCAAAATTTGACGATCAGGAGAAAAAGCATGGTCTTTAATGGACTCGTGTCCTAACTGGTAAATGGTAGGTGTTGCCATATTCAATTACAGGAGTCAACTCTACTGTAGATAAATGATTTGATTGAAATATGAAGTTGGTGAGGTCACCCTTTATTTCAATACGGTTAACACTTTCGCGACATGCCAGAGACATTATCAGTACTACAATTCTGTTAAACTTGACAAAATGAAACAATATATAAATACAGTTAACCAAAAGATACAAAGGTCTATACCTTGGCTTATAAGGACTTTCAAAACATATTAGTCAAGGATTTTTTTTTTCTTACTTTTTTTCTTTTTACCTTGCACTTGTCTATTTTTCAATAGCGGAGTTCACTCAATGAAAATGAATCACAAATACACTCAAACATTAAGGCATTTCATCGTGGCTCTACGGGCTTCAAGAATATCATTAGAATTGAAGCACGGCAAGTATCTTGCATGGCACATGTAAGGATTTTGATCTTACTCAGTCTCCTTTTCTTCAATAAACATCTTTATTCTAGTCCAGTAGTGTTGGACTTTCTCGTTTTTCACGCCAGAAATCTTGCCATCAAACCTTGCAATGATTGTTTTGAACAATGACCTTGTGTCATCATTAAACAAGATACGTAACCAGTAGAACACCAAGAAAACAACGAGTTGAAATCCAGAGGTGTTTCTAAAAAATAAGGTCCTGACTAGCAAGTAGAAGATCAAGAAAAGCTCATCGAAGGCGATCAAAGATGCCAATTCCCCCAGGTGTTCGACGATTGGCTTAATCTTTTTATCCGATGAGAGGTGAAGAAGCGAGAGAATCAAGTAAGGAAGCAACTTAAAAATAGACTTGAAGGTGAACACCCAGATTAATGCCAACACACTGTACTGGAAGTTTTGTTGAGCTATCAACGTGCTGAATGTAGGGAGGTACTTGAAACCGTATTTACGGGAAATAGTGGCAGCCAAAGCAGTTACAGCTCCCAACAATGACAATCTGTAACTGATCGAATTGATATAGTACTTATTTGGCAACCTCAAAAGCTGAAATAAAGTAGAAATAATTCCAAAAACAAAACAGAACACATGCCCTCCAAACCATGCTTTGTATTTCAAAGGATTGACGCCAGCAGACTTCTTAACAAGTCTTCTTTTTCTGTGTGATGGGTCGACAGTAGTATTTGTTATTGATTGGTTAGCTGTTCCATTGTTAAGTTTCAGTTCCTTACTTTCAGTCACTGAAGCAGTGATCGAGCCTGACGACATGTTTCAACCTTGTTTATTACTATAGTACAATGTAATGGTTCTGATAGTGACAAAAGTCCTTCGAGATACTCCTCTTACTAGTTCCTTCCTGATTGCTATCGCCAGAATGTTCAACTGTAAAAAAAAAAAAGACTGTACATACACATATGTTACACAAAACATATTGGTTAATTGCAAGCAGAAACACGTCTAGAGAACGTCAACAGATACCATAATCAGCTATTGGATAAGTCCGTAATGCCTCTCAAGGATGTACTAGCGACTGACTATCATGTTAGTAATCTGTTGAGTTCGATAGAGGCTGAAATATTGTCGCAGTACCAGTTGCTAGCATTACAGCTTAACACTTTATCAAGCGAGATAAAGAAGCTCAACTCGGCCAGAGACCAGAACCATCTGGTAAGAAACGTTTCATCTGACCACGAAATAGATTCAAATGCAGCGGGAAATGCAGATAAGCTAGTGGACAATTTGCGTAGTTTAGAGATGAAAATGGGTCTTGTTTACACGCTTTTCAAGGGCGCAGTGTATTCTTTATTCCTCCAGTACGAGGAGGACCAAAACCTCAAGTCAGATGAGGCTAAGAGGCTCAATGAGGATTCGGAGACTGATAGAGGTGACGAAGAAAATGACGATAATACCGATGACCAGAGCAATGATACTGATAGCTAGGATTTTCTTGCCAGACGCTTTAGCAGACCATAACATAAAAGCGCAGCAAGCCTTTCTTTGTCTTGTTGGCTATAAAGCAATCTATGCCACAAAACGACTCACACTTCAGGTATGCTTTTAGAGGTGTTTTTTAGAGCTAATCTTTAAAGCTGGTTAATCGACCAATTATGCCTCATTCGTCTTGTGGCCGCAGTTGGTGCCTCTTCGCAAGTATCATTGCTGGACTACAGATTCTTTTACCATCCCTGTGAAACCAAATCCCTCTAAAGAGGTATAAGTTCCACCGAAGATCTGCGATTTTGTTCTAGTACTGAACATTTTACTTGCTCTTTTCTTGCTCTTTTTTGAATGAGAAAAATTCGAGAGAAGAAGAGTCTGACATGAACATAAGTACATAAGTACCAGAGAGAAAAAGCTGTTTTTATTTACACTAAGATAACTCCTATCACTTCTTCTGTCTTGATCGGATTTTTTTATGATCACCTGCTCAGAAATGAGAATAGCTGCGACAGAGTCAATTAATTATTTTTCTCAATTTAAGTCAGTATATATTTTAGATACCTCCAACAATTTTTAAATTTCTTTCAATATTAAAACTTCCTGAATTATTATAATAGGGCATTCCGTGGTTATAAAGATGTCAGGCTACGATAAATATTCAACACCTTTGTCTTCCAGATATGCTTCTGAGGAAATGTCAAAAATCTTTTCTTTGAGAAACAGATTTTCGACCTGGAGAAAGCTTTGGGTTAATTTGGCAGTAGCTGAGAAGGAAACTGGTATCAAAATTATCTCAGACAATGCTATAGAGCAAATGAAGCAACATTTGGAGATCACAGATAAAGAAATCGAGGAAGCCAGCAAGGAGGAGGCCATTGTGAGACACGATGTGATGGCACATGTCCACGTTTTCGGTAAGACATGTCCCGATGCAGCGGGAATCATCCACTTGGGTGCTACTTCATGTTTTGTCACAGACAATGCAGATCTTATCTTTTTGAGAGATGCCTATGATGTTATAATTCCAAAGTTGGTAAACGTGATTGATCGTTTGTCCAAATTTGCAATCGAGTACAAAGACTTGCCTACATTAGGCTGGACCCACTTTCAACCTGCTCAATTGACCACAGTGGGCAAAAGGGCCACTTTGTGGATCCAAGAATTTTTGTGGGACTTGAGAAACATGGAGAGGGCCAGAAATGATATTGGTTTGAGGGGAGTTAAGGGTACTACTGGAACTCAAGCTTCGTTCTTGTCTTTGTATCACGGTGATCACGACCTGGTGGAAAAATTAGATGAAAGGTTTGCTCAGTTGATGGGATTCGAGCATGTTTATCCTGTTACTGGTCAAACGTATTCAAGAAAAATTGACATTGATGTGTTATCTCCTTTAGCTTCTTTGGGTGCAACTTGTCATAAATTCGCTACAGACATCAGATTGTTGGCTAACTTGAAAGAAATTGAAGAGCCTTTCGAGAAATCGCAAATTGGGTCTTCTGCAATGGCATACAAGAGAAACCCTATGAGATGTGAAAGAGTCTGTTCTTTGGCAAGACATTTGGGTGGTCTTTTTAATGATGCTCTTCAAACAGCGTCTGTGCAATGGTTTGAAAGAACATTGGACGATTCTGCTATAAGAAGAATATCCCTTCCCTCAGCTTTCTTAACTGCCGATATTCTTCTTTCTACCTTGCTTAACATTACATCTGGATTAGTTGTTTATCCAAAGGTCATTGAGAGAAGAATTAACTCCGAATTACCATTTATGGCCACTGAGAATATAATTATGGCTATGGTTGAAAAGGGAGGCTCGAGACAAGAGTGCCACGAAGAAATCAGAGTCTTGTCACATGAAGCAAGTGCAGTGGTAAAACAAGAAGGTGGTGATAACGATTTGATCCAAAGAATTAAGAGAACTGAATACTTCAAGCCTATATGGAACGAGCTTGACTCCTTGTTAAACCCCTCTACATTCACTGGAAGAGCACCTCAGCAAACTGAGAAATTTGTCAAAAATGATGTTACTCGTGCATTAAAGGCTTATGAGCACCATGTTCACAGCGAGTCTGTTAATCTCAATGTATAATGCGCAGTATTACCCCCCATTCTTATTTTCTATATTCTTATATCTCGGGCGTATTTATTTTGCATGCCTGATATTTTTTTTTGAATCGTATGAGAGGCGCTCTGAGTGAAATACTTAAAATTTCACGCTAGAAAATTATATCTTTCTGTCAATAGATAGGATTTGTTTTTTGTATTTTTTCGATAATGCAGAGTAAGATATTTTGAGTTTCAATAATAGAGAAGTTCTCGACGTTGTGTAAGCATCGATTGAGAGAAATTGCTCGAAGAATAAATCCATCATAAATTAATATATATATATATATCTATCATAAAACGTAGCGAATTTTATTCATAATATTCATGAATAGTAGTTAAGTACCGTAACATTCCAATGGCTTTGCTAAAAAAAGCCAAATATAACAAATTTTTTAAAAAAAACATAACAAAAAAAGTAGACTAAAATGCAGACTAAAACAGATTGAAGGAAATGAAATCAAAAAGGACATGCAAAGGGAATGTAAAACAAGAAAGGGACCAAAACGACGCACATAAACATCAGTGGTTTTAAGTGCTCCTATAGCATTTTAAACAAGTAGGTGATATAACATGTGTTCTGAAATATATTCATTCCCTTATTCATCAATACGCTCATATTTTTCAAGGAATTTTTGTAACCATAAACCAATTTCATGGAATTTAATTCCGGGCTATGATATTCTTTTCTCATTCTCAGTCAAAAAGGAAACAGGCCCCATTACGCCAGATTTACGTCTATTTCACGAAACTCAAGATTATTATTTGTTGAGTATTAGTCTTTAGGGTTTTTATAGAACTGATTATCTTTTTTTCAACTTTCATTCTGTAAAGGTGAAAACGAAAACTTTTTCAGAAGTAATTCATCCATTGATGTAACAGAGTTTGGCTGGGTTTGGCCAAGCCTGCGAGAATTTGATACAGGAGGTGGTAATAATATCTGTGAAAATTTCCGCTTATTTAATGAAACAGGACTGAGCAGTTCCAATGGTTCTTGTTTGAGAAATGCATTTTCTTCATTCCAAGAATTTCTCGATTGCAAAGGGGCCTCGCTCAGGCTTGAGCTCCTCGTAGATAACTTGGGCAATAATGTAGATGGTGGGCTCATCTTAGGACTAGTATACGCTGAAGATGATAACAGTGATGTACCATGCAATCCTGAATTGATAGGAATCGGAGATGTCTGAGGAGTATTTGAAACCGAATTGATGGGCAATCCCAAAGGTGGTGGTGGAGGATTCATTCTAGTTCTAGTTTCTTGCAGACCAAAAGACCCAACTACTGTATCGTTACCATTTGTCTTCGTTAGAGAATTTAATGACAGGTCAGAGCGAGACATATGGGTATTAATACTTGTATCAGCATGATTAAAATCTTTGGCCAGAGCTGAATTTTCCATCTCACTGAGGGCCAAAAGTTTACGATACTTCTCCAACACGGCATCTGGTTTAAAAGTGCAGTATACGTTTTTGAATGATGGGAAATCTACGTCGATTACTCCATTCAACAAATCTCTTTCTAGCATTCGCTCATCAAAATAAAGAGAGCAATTCAATTTTCTTGGAACAAGAAATATCTTCATATCTGATTTATAGCGTGGTCTCGCCACTATTTTCTTTATGAATAAATTGTTTGGCTCTTCTCCAGGGTGCCCAATACTGTATAACATTTCCTCAGTAAATTCCTGATCATCGATCAAAGTGTAGTCACCAGGTCTTGCTGTTTCCAACTTCAAAAGAACAGATCCTTCATGATCTACTGAAGTAGATCTGGTTATTCTTACCAAGGTATATTCCTTTATATCAAATAAGTTATGAAGTGCTGTGTCAAGAGAGTTGAATGTCGACAGTGAAGGAGACGAACTCTTAATTTGTCCCTTCTTTTGGTTAAGACTGAAAGTCAGGAGTACTTTGTTAGAAAACCCAGAGAGGTTAACCAAGTTATTATCAATGAGCTGAATAGACTGAGATGGAAGTGACCTGCTGCTTCCAGGCTTATTGTCATAATCATTGACATTATTGTCGTACATGTCCGTAAGGATATCTTGGCCATCCTTCAAAGAAAACACTTGGCGCTTGTTGACATGGGAAGTTAAAGAATTGTACAATGAAATCATAGAAGGTGCAAGGGTAAATTTGACACGTAGGCCCGCCTCCAAATACTTCACGTGTAGTTTTGAATTCGATCCGTAAATATCCAGTTTCAGATTCCTTTTTCCAACGGACTTCCGACGAAGTGCTATTTGCACTAACTTTTGTTCCGAAAGGATCTTCTTGCTAATTTTACTTCTAGGAACATGCTTCTCGATTTTGAACCCATCTGATTTTTCTGATATTGGTGTAGCTAAGGGAGAAGTAGCAGTTGTACTATTAGTGTGTGTTGTACTTGCACTACTGTTGGCGCTATCGGAACAACTTAATTTATCTCCTAGCACATCATCATTTTTCAAAGGTAACGCACCATAACTGGAAAGAGAGTTACCTGGTAGAGGTAACTGGTATTTATGGGGGTCAGTGCCTAATGGTGGTTCTGGACCACTTGGGTTCAAGATATCTGATAAGGTGATCCTTTGAGACATTTTGGGCAAATAAGTATCACTTGCGATACCAGTATTCTGAGACACTTGAAAGGCGCTAACTTGAACCTCCAGGTCTTGATTATACGGCTTAATACAGCTGCAAGATGCAGTTTTCTATTCCTACCAGTTCGAAGCGCTATCAATGCAGCTGCAAGATGCAGATTTGTATTCCTACCACTTTGAAGCGCTATCAATGCAGCTGAGACAATGGAGTGGTGGCTAGTGAATCAGCTATTCAAAGCCAAACTATCTTCTTTTTTTCCAAAACGTAAAAGATTGGTCCTGAACTAAGAATAAAGGCCCTCTTATGATCGATCGTTCTTCTTTTCTCGAAAACAATACTGTTTGCCAGATATATGTCCCTGACGTAGTTAGGTCGGCATAGAATTCCCGTGGGAAAACGCCTGCTGAGTACCGCAAGGTAAAAAATGAATATGGAAAATAAGAACACTGACTGTGTTCCTTCGTCTTCTACCACAATCTACTTATTAAGCGATCCAGTATATTCCAAGTGGATTTCCAGTTTTTGAAACTTAATGAGAGATGAGGCACAGATCCGCGCAAATGTATGTCTCACTTTTCGTGCAATAGCGATTTTACCTGCTCGGCAAGAATGCTGAGATACAGCCAATTGTACTGGACAGAATTCGGCAGTAGACGTCACTGATGCTGAGAACTAATCAGTGACACACTGGGGCTGCCAGAACGTACCGTGTGTTGTACTTTGTGCAAAACCGATAGGAGGTTTTTGTGTTGGAACAGCAAACTATTACTGGGGGCAATGCCAATAGGAGCGCCACCAGCGTACGGCAGGCGATGTCGCGGAGCTTTTTGAACTGCTCTGGGTCGCTCTGACCTCGAGTACTGTGCAGATTGACTGTGTGTTCCTGAACAACGGCTCTACCAAGTTCAGGTTGTAGTCTATTAGTTGCGACTTGCGTGGTGCGGCACTATGAGCTCGGCCGGTGATGTTCTATGTATGTCTGCCGCAATTTGCTTGACTTCTGGGAAACTGTGGGAGATTCTTGAGTTCCTGGGATACAAAAATCTGATTAAGATTCAAAAAGACGAAAAATACTACCCAACCAAAATCGTGGTGTCGCTAGCCCTTTATACAATTCCGAAGATATATAATACTGTGTATGCACCCTCGTTTATTTCCTACTTATGCTTTTTATTTGCCCTCCTTTGGTCTGGCAATACACTCCTATCGGTTTTCCATTGCTGCTTGGGCCATAGTGTGTGTGTGTGCAGTACTAATGTCTAAAAACTTGCTCCAATTACGATCCCTTGTTATGGTTATGTGTAGATACACGAAAAATGTCTGAGATCTGACAGTTAGTTCCGGCATTTGGCAGAGAAGAGGTGGGCACAGCAGCAGCAATGCATAATGCTAGGTCAGGCTGGTCTTATGCTGGCATCGTCGAAATGAGCACCGGTTGAACAGGACAGCAGGGTTTCTCACGGTGTAAACGGGTTCCAGTAGACAGGCTGGACCCCTAACTAGGGATTCATTTCCGGACTAAGTCTGGCCAGAAAGTTTAAGACATTCTGGTGGTCCCATATCCTTGTATGTAGGACCATTTGTGCCTTACTGAGAAGAGTGCAAACCAGCTGACGTCGTACTGGAACGACGTTGGTGTAGACAGAGACGTTGGGAGCCATGGCAACACGAAATCGCCAGGACAGGGCGACTGGCTATTGTGATTAGAATTCGTGATTGTGCGGGATTCCGAGACACATGCCCAAACGCATCTGAGGCTCCGTTTAGCACAGCATGACAGACCCGTGAAGTAAATGGCTGCGTCTCTCGGCTGGCGGCACCATTACAGTTGCAGATGGAGCCGTAAGGGATTCTGTCTCAGAATATAGCCGAACTACAAGCGGGCTGAAGGACTAAGAGAAGGACAGCATCGCCAATTACAGCAGCCTGACATTAGCATCTACAGGCCATGGCCGCAGTCCTGGGTGAGAACGCGGTTAGGATAGCGGAATTCCTGTTTCGGCCTCCTCGGCTCGTGCGCTGGTGATAGACATACTTACATTTGCTCTATAAACGATATTAACATTATTTTTCTCCCCGCGCAGACGACGAAAGGACAGGCTTCTCAAGCCATAAAATTGCCCACGCCAAACAAATGGTGTGTGCACACCATTTTTATAATGTGTCGGGCACGTCAGTCATGTCTCGTGACGTTTGCTGTATTCTGGCACAAGTGAAGGTGGTGGTCAACGGAACAGTCTTCTTTAGTTCTGCTAAGAGATCTAGATCTTTGACGTGGTACTATGCGTATTCAGCTCGCGTGAAACGACGATAGAATCGGTAACGGAGCTGTTCACGTTTCTTTTTCGACCCAAAGGAAACCCATTAGCGATGGTCCCTTCGGGTGGGTATTATGGAGCATCCAGTGTTCGGAATACAGGGTCATACTCTGTAGAGTGAGATGGAACTGATCAGAAATTGGAGCCCTGGTTGATCTTACGATCACGTACACCAAGCTCGTCATCCAAGAAGGCGTCGCTACCGCCCTTGTTTGGCTTACGCCAGAAAGTCCACGATTGATTTTCGACCTCGCTGTTGCGTTTTCTGAAATAGAAGAACAAGAGGGTGGCAATTGCAATTAATATAGCACCACCCACACCAACAACGACGCCGACGACGATCTGGTTTGTATGCGACAATCCTCCTGAGTCTTTAGACTTGGATTGAGAGGCAGCCGATGGACCACTTGATACCAACGAGGTACGTGTAACTATGACGGTATTTCCGTCATTGACACTGTGATATGTGGTGGTCATCGTACTCGAGGAATGCTTGTGTGTGTCTGTCTTGGATGAGGAATCCGATTTCAGCGTCGTAGAAGACTTTGAAGACGAATCCAGATCGGAGCTTTTGGAAGAGGAATCACTGCTGCTGCTACTGCTGTTGTTGTCATTGCTGCTGCTGCTGCTATTGCTGTCGCTACTTGAGTCCAGCGAGCTAGTGGAAGATGTGCCCGACGACGAAGCGGAAGACGAGGGTGCACCAGATGTGGACTTTGACGAGCTATCCAGCTGCGATGACAGCGACTCCGAGCTCCACGAGGAGCTCGGAGGACTTGTAGACGACGCAGGTCCCGAGGAAGAGTACGAGCTCGACGAAGGGCTTGACGAGGATGTGGCAGACACTGAGTTCCCGGAGTTCGAAGGGGATGGAGAAGACGAGTCGCTGTAGCTGAAACTAGACAGCAGCGCCGAAGAACCTTGGTTGTTTGTCGATCTTCCGTTGCCATTGCCGACATTGTTGGACGAGTGCTGGCCCCCTCCGTTCGATGACTGACGCGAATTTCCACTGTCGCTTGTCTGCGAGCTTCCGCCGCCATTAGAGGTACTACTGTTACTGTTATATCCGCCATTATTGTTGTCATTGTCGCTGTCGTTGTTGTCTCTGCTGTCTAGCACAGCGCCGAAAAAGCCGTCTCTGCGAAAGAGACCTGTCAACAGCGGACTTTGCTTCCCCAGCACAAACGAATCCGGCCGTATAGCGAAGAACAAGCTGGTTATGGTAAAAACGAGCAAAAATATTTTGGCCGCCCCGTGCATTTTAGAGATCCTCCTATTATTTGATAATATATTGCCTCTTCTGCTAAGTTTTTGGGCACTTCTGACAAGTTCCACAAAATCTAACCTTGTAGCTCTTTACGTCTTTGAGCGATCGTTCGTGTTCAATCCCTCGCTGTCTTTAAATATGACCAACGGTGCTTGCTCTATACTCACACTTATCCTACCGTCGGAGCTAAAACAACTTTCGAGTATAATCAGCTACTATTCAGAGTGATTACCAAAATTATCCGCCGTTAGAAAATAGCCTTATTAAAAAAAAACCTTATAAGTCGGTGTCGGGATTTTTATTTTTCTAATTGACGAAATCCCACCTGTATCTATTTTCTTCAAAAGAGTGAAACTTATCCAAATCTACCGTCTAGTACGCTCTCCTGGCTGTTTCTAAATAGTTTTCTTCTACTTTTCCCTAGACTCTAATAATGAGTAAATACTAGAAATCACCCAAATTATGTATAACTTTTTTTATGGCGGAATTTTTTTTTTTTTTTTTCTTTTTTTAATAATTTTCCTTGTTAGAGATTAAATCTCATTACCGGTACATTGGTTAATAATAGCCACCAAGATAGCATCCAAATGTTTATGTTTCGACCCCATAAACAGAGGATGCTACTACAGGGATGTGCTTTACAATAAGCAGCCATGAAGTAACATGCTTTATTATACAGATATGCTACAAATCGATCATTTTTAGATCCCTTGAGGGTTACCCACGAAGACTAGAGCTAGCATCAGTATCACCAAGCGGCCCCGAGGGCGATGTAGTGGGTCATCTAATGGGTCACGTAGCGCGCGAGTCTGGCGAAGCAGTAGGCGCCGGGCCCTGCTTTATGGGCGCCATCAGTGGCCATCGGAGGCCACAGCGGGTCGCTGGCGGCAGCCACCCGAAGGTCTGTGTTCCTTGTGTGCTTTCCTTATTGAGACAGGCTGCGCCTACTCGATGGGCTGCTGCCAGGGATGGCGGCCGTAGGCGAAACGTGACTGTCCCTGAATGGTCGGGCAGAACAAGGCTGCGGTGCCGCCCGTGCTATTCCGTGCACGTGTTGGGCACGCCATGCGGCGTGGTACGGCCGAGAGAGGTTTTGCTGCTTCGCGGGACTGCGCACGTGATTTGTTATCGTGCGGTGGTCCTGGTCTGTCAGTTGAGTCGTATTGCATATAATCGGTCTTGCCGACACTCGTCCTGTGCTGCGAAACGAAGACATGGTAGGCCACAGCGGGCCCCTGGCGCTCGAGCGCCAGGGGCCGGCTGGGGTGCTGTCTCCGTGTGGGTGGCGTCCTTTGCAGGAACTATCTGTGTGCCGTGGAGCACCATAATTTTCGGCTTGATAAGTAAGCTTTTTTCTACTAGCTGGAGACGGTGCGCTTCTCGAAGGTTCCAGATAAGGATCGCAGCCGATGGAAAGTCTACTATAGCAAAACAGAATACCAGGGGCAAACATGACCTGGCGTTCCCAGTACTATATAAATGAGCCCAGCAGACACTTGTAGGCGTATTACATCACTTCAGTATCACTTAATTCAAGAAGAAGCATAAGCAATACACACGCATACACTAATACACGAGAAAATGTTTGGAAGAAACGGAAGAACTATCTACATGGATCCCTTCTTGGGAGGCCTCGGGGACACTTTCACTCCGGGGTACAGCAGACCCGGCAGAGATTATCTCACTGAGCAATTAGAAGAGTCTAAAGAGAGAGAGACCCAGTTGCGCCTGCTCGTGCTGGAGCTTCGTGATCGTGAAGACTACTATCAGGATGTTATCAAGCAGTTCCAGCTTAGAGACGCAAGGTTGCGGAGTCAAATAGCGGGGCTTCAGGAGTCACTTGCTGAAACCAAGAAAGAGGTCGAGAGGGCTAGGAAGGAAGCTTCGATCGCAAGGCGCGAGAGCATCTCACCTGCGGTTAGCAAGGTTAAAGATTCATGCTGCGAAAACGAGTCGAGTTGTACACAGTGTGCTCCAAAGGCCATTGAGCAACCTGTATCTCAGGAATACAGGCTTCCTGTTGAGTCCTTTCTTTCCAACATTATCAGAGAATTCACCGGCATTGATATAAAGCCAGAAGGACTCCAAAGATACAACGTTGGGAACGATACTCAAAGAAAGGTGTGCGATGAAGAGAAGAGGAAAGAAGAGGCTGAAAGAAAGCAGAGAGAAGAGGCTGAAAGAAAGCAGAGAGAAGAGGCTGAAAGAAAGCAGAGAGAAGAGGCTGAAAGAAAGCAGAGAGAAGCGGCCGAGAGAAAGCAGAGAGAAGCGGCCGAGAGAAAGCAGAGAGAAGCGGCCGAGAGAAAGCAGAGAGAAGCGGCCGAGAGAAAGCAGAGAGAAGCGGCCGAGAGAAGGCTGAGAGAAGAGGCTGAGAGAAAGGAAAGGAAAGAGGCTGAAAGAAAGCAAAGGAAAGAAACTGAAAGAAAGCAGAAGGATGCACAAATAACCACGGATACTAGCAGATATGTTGCTGCGGACCCTATTGATGACAACTTGAAACAATTCATGACTCTTCTTTTGGGCACTCTTCAATCTCAGCAGGCCCAGAACCCTTTCTTTCAAAACTACGAATTTAATGCACGTCCCTCAGAACTGAAGCCAAGCACAACAACTCCCAAGTCGAACAAAGAAGAAAATGCAGACCATTCTACGGTATCGACTCCAGATGAGTCCGAAGCGGAAAACGAATCTATCCCATCCATGCCATCGAGTCCTGTTCAGAAAGCAGCAAAAAACTCCAATAAAGTGAGCTCATCTTCATTGTCAGATCTACACAAGCATCCCTCAATAGAAGAGGTTGAAGATGAAGAGTTTGTCACATTGAGGAAAAAAACCTCTAGCCAATCCAATTAATGAGCATTCACTTCTACATATACAATTTTAAGTAATAGTACAAGTTTTAATAATAATACAAGTTCAAGTAATCATACAAGTTTCTTCATTGAACCACTAAGAAATTGTAGCAGTGTTATAGCAGTAAAAGTAGTTACTCAACCTCTTTAAAATCATTGAAGAATTATATAGCGTGATAAAAATGGTCAATAAACTAATATCGCAATTTTATATATGGCAACTGAGTATTCTCTAAGAAAAAATAAACGAGGGTGATTAGTTATAAGTAATCAAGATGAGTTCTCTAAGCAAATCTATTGCTGTGTTTGGAGGTAATGGGTTCTTAGGACGCAAAATTTGTGAAACCGGTGTTCAATTGGGATACAAAGTAACGTCTTTCTCTAGATCTGGGAAGGCACCATCGCTGAAAAGATCGCCATGGACAGAAAAAGTGAATTGGGAGAAGGCCAATATCTTTGATCCACAAACGTACAAGCATAAACTAAAAGATGTCGATACTGTTGTTCATTCCATAGGAATCTTGTTCGAAAACCAAGGTTACAAAAAGACTGTGAATACCAACTTCAATTTTTTGAATGACATACAGAATCTTGCAAACACCTTAAAGTACCCTAACCCAATGGCTAAGGACAACACAAATACTTATGAAGCTATTCAGCGTGATTCGGCTTTAATATTAGCTAATGCTTTCATGGATCAACACAAACTTGATCTGACAGCTGCAACTAACGAGGATTCGCCTGCGGATAGTACTAAGCAGGATGCTCCAGCACCTTCATTCGTCTACATTTCGGCCGACCAAAAGATTCCGATGGTTCCATCAGGTTACATAGATACGAAACGTGAAGCTGAGCTTGAGCTTTCGACTATACCTGGGCTCAGAACAATTTTAGTGAGACCTAGTTTCATGTACGATGAAGCAGAAAAGCATACGCTTCACAATCGTGAAATATTAAGGCATTTTTTTGAATTGGGGTATGATATAAAAGAGATGGTGCTTGGAGATAGTTTGTCATATATTAATAACGTAGTAAGGCCACCTATCTCCATCAATAAGGTTGCAAAAACAATCTATCATAAGCTTGATGATCAAAATTTTAAAGGGATAGTCACTTTAGACGAATTGCGCAAATCCAAGTAAATAGCATCCGTACTTAGGTCAGTTAGACTTCTATATTGGCATATGTTTAAGCTCACGTAAATGAAATGTTTGAAGAATTATTGTAGAGCTCAACGTCGAGATTTAGATCTGATAATCACAAACTCTTAACGTACAAGGTCACTATGGGTATGGTTAACCTGGGATCTTTAGTAATAGGGCTCGTATTTATATTAAATAAACCGTAATTCCATCATGAATAGAAGGAATTGAGCTACTCTTTATATAGTAGAGAATAATCATATGGACTGTATCTGGAACATGGGGCATAAGTCATTTAGTAGAGAAGTACTGTAGGTAGTACGATAATATAATAATAGTAGTATGGATAAAGGTGTATTATCCTTACACCCTCCCCCGTTTAATTTAAAGTAACGTCCTCGTTGCTTAAGTACTTAGACCAGGTAAGAGACATATCTAACAAGAAAGGAAATAATAATATAAGGAAGATTTATGCTGGTTCAATTATTAATGATATTTAAAATAGTATTGTCATAATTCTTTGTCATTTCTTTTGAATGCCTTTCCAAGGTCAATAAAATGCTACAAATCAATGGCGTCAAACAAAGTCTTTTCTGATTGTACTTTTAAGTTTGGTTTGTAACAGCTCTAGCCACTCTATCTCAATTAGATCTAGATCTATTTCTTCAGGTATCACTATCTCGTTGGCTTCTATGTGGATCTTGTCAAATCCAGGTACTCTTTTAATATCAGACAATTCTTCTTTTATCTGTGAACTAGGTTTCTCGTACTGCTTGTTACTCCCTGGAGTGAGGGGGTTCAGGATTTGGGAGGTGCTATCCGACTTGGTAGTACTAATTGGCTCTTGAGAAGCAGGCGAAGTTAAAAGCGATTCTGGAGTCCACCAATACACTGGATAGCGTCTGAAGATATTGCCAGTTATTAAAGCAACACATATGATCAACAATGATGATATGATTTGTACTGGTAAGTACCACCAGCTCATTTGCCTCACCGCCTCCTCCGTTGAAGGGAGTAAGGCTGAGGCACCCGCCGGTGGGTGAACACAGTTAAATATAGACATCAAAACCGAAGAAACAGCAACGCTCAAAGCGCCACTTGCCCAGTAATTATCCCGGCCATAGTGTGACAAACCAAAGAGCTTAACTATGCAAACTCCTACCAACGATGACATAAAGTGCCCCACGAAAATGTTTCTAGGTTGTGCCAATGGGACTTGATTACTGTTAAAACACAATATGGCAGTCGCTGCGTAACTGGCAAATATCATCGGTACGTGGTGCTTGGTGAAGACAGTATGACTCTTGAAAATACCCTCTAACATAGCTAACCCACAAAAGGTGCTTACCAATATTTCACCCCATATCCAATAATCCGAATATGGCTTTACACGATGCTCTCCCAAAATCCACCGTACCGGCCTTGGAAGTTTCCGGACCTGATTGGTAGGGATATATCTGTTGACGATTTTGTCAATCGTGAATTTGAAAACCATTCTTGGCCTTGTATCATACCAAGTGAAGAGGAACGTATGTTGCGAGAATTAAATAATTATCCAAAATGATTCGGACTTAATTTTACCCCAAAAACATGATGACTACATTGTCTCGTACATGTCTAATATAGATTGATATATATTGATAGTCATTGGTATATATTGATATTTATATATCAATATTTCACGGAGAGCTTAGTCAGAGTAGAAGAGTATAGAGAATGTTGCATACCTCTAAAGATGGGAAAAGTAGTGCTCCATTCTAAGATATCAATTCTTTAATTTGAGACTAATGAGCCACTATGGTAAGAATAGTGCTTCTATAATAATTCTATCATATATCTTTATTCTTACGTATTTAGTTCGTACACCAAATCTCCATATCTACGAATAACCGTTCTGTTGCATTCTTTAGGGCATTTAATTGAGCATGAAATTATGACCCAAGTGAAGCAAATAAAATATCATTAATTATACAATGCAGACGTCGAATATTGAAATCTGGGTCACTATCTGAGAGTTTTATAGGGTCAATTCTGTTTCTATTCATCCTTATCAGACAATCCTGCAGTAATGCTTCATACCAACTGTATAGGTTAAACACTAATGCCGTAAGCATTGCTGTATGAGGTTTTACGTCTTTGGTAAAACTTTCTAATCTCATCAACGATCAAAACTGAACTGGAAAGGAGTATAAGTTGTAATATATCAGACAAGTACAATGCTTCTGTCTGGAAGATGGTTTGGAAGAAAGGAACGTAGATCGCACAAAGCTGGCCAATCAATGATCCTATAACAGCAAAATTGAACATTTGATTTTGCATGCCTATTTCGAATATTGACTTCGAATAATTACGGCACGACAACGCACTGAACATATCAAAGAATACAAAGCAAGTAAACGTCATTGTTGTGTCTCTAGCGGTAACTTCATTGTCTCTCATTTCCTTGACAAATATGTATAAGGTTCCAAGAATAATAAGAATGGCCGATTGAAGAACACGCTTCATAACAGCATCATTTAAAATCTTGTGTTCGCGTTTACGAGGAGGTTTGTTCATAACCTCATGATCAACTGGCTCGACACCTAATGATTGGGCAGGAGGGCCATCCATCAAAATATTGATCCACAAAATTTGCATGGCATTCAAGGGGTTAGGAAGACCAAAGAAAGTGGCCATAGCAATTAATGATAAAGCTGCAATTGACGTGGACAATTGAAATGTGATGAAGTTTTGAATGTTGTAGAATATTCCTTTCCCTTCTTCAATTGCATCAAGTATGGTTGAAAAGTCATCGTCCGTTAATACCATATCTGCTGCTTCTTTGGCAACGTCAGTACCATTTCGTCCCATTGCTATACCTATATCAGCTAACTTTAAAGCAGGCGCGTCATTTACCCCGTCACCAGTCATAGCAACAATATCACCCCTTCTTTGAAGAGCCTTGACAATAAGGACTTTATGTTCAGGGGTTGTTCGAGCAAAAATAGTAACATTATGTATAGCATCAGCAAGAGAAGCTTCACTTAAACTATCGAGTTGATCGCCCGTTAAAACTGAGTCTGGGCCAACAACTGGCATTCCGATCTGTTTTGCTATATTAACTGCAGTCGAAGGCGAATCTCCGGTTATCATAATTACATGAACACCACCTTTCATTAAGAAAGAAATTGAGCGACCAATGTTAGGTCTAGGAGGATCTTTCATACCAATTAATCCGCAAAATATCAAGTTTGAAGGATCTTTATGCTCGCCCCTTTCATTCACAAATTTTAAGTTATTCCTTGCGAAAGCAAGAACTCTAAGGCCCTCTTGAGCCAAAAGTTTTGACCTATCGTGAATTGCATCCCTAATTTCATCGTTCAAAGCCTTAACCTCACCATGTTCATCATAGTACTTTGAACAAAGAGACAACACCTTCTCTGTGGCACCTTTGGCGTATGTTTCGCTTTTTTCAATATCACCAGTATGAACACAAATTGCCATGAACTTACGGTCAGAAGAAAAAGGTAATTCATAAAGAACATCCTTAGTACCTCTGATATCGTCTAATCCAAAATGAGGTAAGCATTCAAGAAGGGCGATATCGCTTGCATTCCCAACATACAGTTCATTTTCAACAGAGTATTTACCATTGTTGCACACATTACCAGTTTCAAGCACTTTTCGAATATTAGAAGTGATTTGATGATGTAAGTTATTATCGTCTAACTTATCAACCAATAAGAAAGGGCTGTTGAAAGTACCATTAAAATCAAATGACCAAATTTTTGTTACTGTCATATGATTCTGGGTCAAGGTTCCTGTCTTATCAGAACAAATAACATTCACACTTCCTAAAGTTTCAACACTTGGTAAACGTCTTACAATTGCCTTCTTTTTTGCCATTCTCAAAACACCAAGAGCTAAAGTAACAGTAACAATAATTGGAAGACCTTCAGGTATAGCAGCAACAGCAAGCGATACGGATATTTGAAACATATCTAGCCAAGAACGACCTTGAGCAACACCAATCAAACAAATAAAGCCAATGATAACAAAACTAAAAATTGAAAGTTCTTTTCCTAATTTATCCATAGCATTTTGCAAGGGGGTTTTTGGTTTTTCGATTTCAGACATCATATCAAATACAGCACCAAATTCAGTTTTAGCGCCCGTTGCAACAACGATTCCAGAACCATGACCATCTCTTACTAATGTTCCCATGTAGGCTATACAATCCCTGCTAGTAACAGGGATAAAGTCATTTTTCTCGTTAGATATGGCAGAAGTGGACTTCCTAACGGGTCTATTTTCTCCCGTTAAGTTACTTTCATCTATACTCAAATAAGTTGCTTTAGTTAATCTCACGTCTGCAGGGATTTTATCCCCTTGACTAAAATGAACCAAGTCTCCGGGAACCAATGTGGAAGCTAAAACACAAGAAGTGCTTCCATTACGAGTCAAGTGTGCTTCCGCAGGAACAAGCTTGTTCAACGCTTGCAATGATTTTTCAGATCTATATTCTTGAATGAAACCTACACTAACCACAATTGTAATGGCCAATGTTATCGAAATAGCATCATCCACATTCCCCATCCAGAAACTGATCAATGCCGAGCCAATGAGGAGCAAAATAAGAGGATCTCCGTAGAAACTCGACAAGAATTTTAATATGAGGTTTTCTTCCTCTTCATGAGACAATTCGTTAATACCGTGAATCGATCTTCGAGTCACCACATCCTGATTATTAGTAAGACCTTGTTTTGGATCCGTCTGAAACTCTGCGATAGTCTCTTCAACAGACTTCAGGCAAAACGCCGACGAAGGGGAGTTGACGCGGGTTTGGATAGGTTGAGTTGGTTTCAACTCGTATGGGTTATCACTCATCTCATAAGCCTTAAATATACGATTAACTGATGTCTAAGATCTCAATAATCCAATTGCCTCAAAGCACCGTACTCTTTCTATATATTCTGTATGAGTGGAAATCGTGTTTGACGTTGAATTTTCCCGAAAAGTTTCGATCTCTATCTATCAGATAAACTTGATTTGCCCTGTTCCCTAAAACTCTAGTTTAGAATAAATGTAATGAATAAAAAAAAATATAAAAAAAAATCAGTCCCTATGATTATATTCAGATTGTGAATAGTCAATCGATCTGGCTAAACAGTTAAGTGAAATCTTTATTATCTGCTTGTCCTTTTATCTTTTTTCTCTTTTGTTCGCCTATTTCTCAAGAACACTTGTGTTTACAGTTTAGATAAATTTACAGTTTACGTCATCAATTAAAGTTCGTATCTAAGATCACTTGAAGGAACCATTAACAACTTCTAAAGCTGCTTTACTAAGTCTATTCATTATTGCTAGTCCCTCGTTCGACTCATCTATACCTTCTACCAAGATGAAGTCAACGCCCAATTCATCCACTTCTCTTAAATACTTGAAAAGGTTTCTAGATATTTCAGGACCAGTAGTGCCTAGCAATCTCTCGATCTCAACCTTGCTATTGATGGAAGAGGCAGAGCCAAAATGTTTTGACCTAAGTAGTGCTATGCGTGAATTTTCGGGAATATTTTTGGTTTCTAAGAATTCATTAACAGTTTTACGTCCATCGCCACAATTTATGAAGAGTATTACTCTTGCAGTAGGGGAATAGTGTCTATACTTCATGCCTGGGGTTTTCACCGCCTCTGTTTTCCCTGCTGTTTTTTTTGCCAAAATAATGTCGCTCCATTGAGATCCCACATTCTTTATCTCTTCGACTGACACTCCCCCTGGCCTCAAGAGCATTGGGGGGTCAACTAGTCCATCAACCACTGTAGATTCAACACCCACATCGCATGCACCCCCATCTAAAATGTACGGTATTTTCCCTTGTAAATCATGATACACATGGCTCGCCAAAGTGGGACTGGGACGAGTGGACGCGTTGGCTGAAGGCGCAGCTATGGGTGTATCACTCAAGGCTATTAAAGCCCGTGCAATAGGGTGTTTCGGCATACGCACGGCAAAAGTAGGTTGATCTGCAGTGACAAGTCTTGATAACGGAGAGCCATCATGGACCGGCAACAAAATAGTAAGAGGACCAGGCCAGAACTTTGATATCAAAGCTTCGTAAACTGATGGTATTTTATAGCCTTTAGGAAGTAAAAGTCTGTATAGCTGATTAGTTGAAGAGATATGGACGATGAGCGGATTGTCTGCTGGTCGATTCTTTGCTTTGTAAATCGACTTCACCGAGGTATCGCTTAATGCAGAACCACCCAAGCCATAAACAGTCTCTGTTGGAAATGCAACTACGTTTTCTCCCTTTTTTATAACTTCTGCCGCTATTTTGAGATTCTTTTCTGTCTCTTGGTTAGATATAATTAGCTCATCGCCATTTTCAAAACGTATGCTAGACTTATCGACTGTTAAAATATTCGTACTAAATGACATTTTAAAACGTATTTGACTCTGAGTACCACAGCGAACTGTTCGCAAACTATATCTAATACTGCCAGAAAGTGCCAGACTCATAAGAGAAGCCTGTTAAAACCATATTTAAGAAGATAGCATCGATGACTCGTTGGTGTGCATAGTGTTGTTATGACACAAAATTACCTAGTTCGTAGGTTGGTGATACGAAGTTATGTTACTTCCAATGTTTCATGAAAACTACTACCTACACAGTATCAGCTCTCAGCTCTCGCGAGAGAAGTGTACAGTAATCTTTTGTTGAGTTAGTTTGTGCATAAGTACAGTTTTGGTGACATTGGGAGCAAAATCGCATTGTGGAATAAGATGTCTCCATAATATTAGGGATTACTCAGAGCTATTACATTCACATATTATAATACAGCGCTTATCAAAGTGATTCTTTAGATAGTAACAGCAATTGCTGCAAACTATCATTATTATCAACTTGATGTGAAGCTTTCATGTGGACTATATTCTCTATTATGGCTTTATATCTATATTAATTAGGTATAACTGTGCAATCTCCCTTAATATGTGATTCTGATTGATGTAAGCAACCTTGTTTAGCAAATCTGTTCAATTCCTTTTCATCTTATCCCCATCAGTCCACTATTATATATATATCCAGGTAACTAAAAAACCAAATCTTCGGTTAATATTCTCTTCTCATCATCAGTTAAAAGATCATAATACTTATTAAAGTTGCCTAAGTTCTTAGTAGTACATTCTCTGAAAAAGTGAAGCAACAAATTCTTCAAATCATCGTCACCCTTTTGATCCTCATACTCATCATCCTCATTGTCAGAATCCACATAAGATTTTAATTTTTCGATATCAGGTACTCCGAGGTCATCAATCTCCTCCCAATCATCGTCATCGCCATTTTCCTGATACTGGCTAATATCTTCAGGATTGACTTCATTATTGGCCTGTTGACATTGAAAATTTAGCTCACTTATAAGTAGTTTTAAGATTTTTAAGGAAGCTGGTATCTGAGTATATTTGTCCGGCATCTTTTTTGTCATTGACCTAGTTCGAATCAAGTCCCCTTCGTATGGTATCAAATCGCCATCTACGATGAGATTTTGCATTCTTTCATCATTGAGAGTGAAAATTTTGGCCAAGGCCAAAGCATTTTGTTTTATTTTTTCATATCCTCTGGTGACTTCAAAAGATTGAAACCATGTAGGCAAAACAAGTTCAAGGCCAGTTTTCATTGAGCCGTCCTTTGGATCTACTAATTTGATATTATTACTCAAAAAGTCAACCATCTGCTCAGGCGATGTGGATACTAAATTGCAAAAAACCATAATGAGATTTTCTATCGTAATTACCTCTTTAGCAATTACCAATCTCTTAACAGTTGCTTCCAATATCTGAGTTAAAAACTCCAAGCCTAAGTAATCATGAAACTTCTCGATCAAAGACAGCACGATTAGTCCACTGCTTACAGCAGCACTGTCCGATAACTCTGGAGATAAAAACTTTGAAACAGTAGTTAAAAGCAATTGAACCCCAGAACTACCAGATTCAGGTTCCACATAATTCAAGAATAAATTTGAAGCTTTCTCGAGCAAAATATTGAAAACTTCACCAGCAGTTTGTAAGATCTGATTATCCATGGATACCATTATTAACTTGTTCAAAAGAGGAAAAGTATAGCTGAAAACATTCTCTGGAAAATCTCCATTCACTGGCAGTGACTTTATGATTGCACAAAGAATTTCCAAAACCAAATCCAAGTTAGAAGAGTAATCGTCTTTTCCTTGCTCAAAAGATTGTTTGATTGTATTAAGAATGAAGGGAAGAGATTTATCACAAATTAACAAATACTCCTCGCTATTAACTCCAGTTAATAATGTTTTGAAGCAATCAGATGTATCTGTCATGAGCTGTACATTAGCCGAGTCTTTAAATGCTAGACTGAATATTAAGAATATTACATCTATTTCCCCGGATGCTGTTATTTTCAAGGCATTATGGCTATCAGTTTCAATTGACACAGTTATGGACTCAAGTATTGCTGGAATGGAGTCTTCTTCACTTTCTTCTACTAAGGATGCTGCAATGCGAAATATTGATAATTGAACAAAAGTTTTGTCCAAGTTAGGATTATTAAAGTCCAAAATCAGCTTGAAAAGGGTAGTACTTACCAAACAAGAAGCTTTCACCAAGTTAAATGATTCGTCTGCTTGCCTGTTTGCAAAGTTTATCATGTCAAAAAAAGTTTTCAAGCCTATCTCATTGACCGGTATTTTGAATTCGAACTTCTCGAAAAATCTGGGAAGCATCAAAAAGAATCTAGCAATTAATAAAGTGTTTGTGTCTTGAGAGTTTATATTTATGAAACTCTCAAAGCCTGTTAAAAGGTCAATTGGAGAATTCTCAAAAGATAAGTCGACATCCTCATTCATAAACAAACACTCTAATATATACAAGTGGCATTCTTTCAAGGACCAGTCCATTTCTTGAGTAGAAATATTTGAGAGTGTTTTATGATAAAGCTCTTTCGAATCAACATCATTTAACTCTGAGATTAATTCCTTAATAACATCGCGTACAGAGGTAGTCATAGCCAATTCTGTTGCGTCTGAGACAAATAAGTTGAAATCACTTTCATAACCCTCCGTCAGTTCTTGTGTAAGCACTGAACACTGTAAAAGATTTTGGACGAAATTTTGAAAAGGCGCTTGATCCTTAGATATTGTTATATCGTGTTGTAACAAAGCAACCATTCTCAAAACTTCTTTGAGAAGGTTAGATATGATCTCCATTGAGTCATGTAACAGGGGGCTTGTGAGGACTTGAGCACCCTCATTGCCCAAAACAAACATTTCATAATAATATTTTGAAGCGAAAGTGAGATCTTTAAACGCAAAAGTCATCAACGATGTTTTCAAGTCCGTACCGACTCTCTTATTGTAATTACCGACGATAATGCTTAAAATGTTATAAATTTGGTTCTTGAAATAGATCTTGTTTAGTTGTAACAAATTTTCGTTGAACGAAAGTTCGGTCTTATTGAGCAACTCAGAGAAGTAGCCTAGAGCTGAGTTAATGTGGCCGTGTGCGACTGAGCGTCTTCTGTCGTCAGCAAAAGCTTCAGGGCTCCGCAATGTGTTAATAATACTAGCATAGAGCTTCATACAGGCAATCTTTACGTCAATCCCTAACGAATCCTCATTTAGGAGGCTAATAATATGGTTTATGACCTCATCACCGACTCCTCCTTCCCAAAATTGTTCCTCTGTGATTAAATCGTCAAATAAGTCGTTGAACACGGTAAGCCCTCCCTGGACGGACGTTTCATTGCTAATATCCTTAGTCAGATTATACAACTGTACTAAAAGGTCTGGCCACTCGTCCGGATAGTCCGTAGCTGCAATTTGAACGATCACATATGCACATCCTGATCTTAACTTTGAAGAATTTGAGCTGGTCACTAATTGCAATAAACTTTGTCTGATAACCTGTTTCACGTCCTGATTCACCGGTGGCCCAACAAACGATTGAAACCCAATCGACCAATATTTAGGAACCAAAAGTCTCAAGTTCAAAAGACAAGCTTGTCTTGTATGTTCGGGAATCTCGTCATTGAGCGCCAACTGAAGAAGTTCTTGAAAAATAGTAGAAGGATTTTGAGAAGTGAGCTCATTGAACTCTAGTTCAGCGCTACGTCTGATATTATTATCAGGGTTCGACTGCTCAGAGATTAGACTTAGAACCTTTTGAGTTTTGTCCATCACAAAATAATCACTAATAAGATGTTAAAAGTCAATATTCATTTAGTACGCGAATCTATCTCATCAAAATTACTTAATTCTTTGCTATCTTACAACTTCAAAGTATGTTTGGGAAGGGAAACAAATATCCAGTTTTGCAGGAGGTCCAAGAGCCTTTGACTGCTGAGCAATTGAGAGTTTTGAGGAATCAGGTTGAATCTGAACAGCCCAATCCTGTTCCCCAGTCATTGTTCAATTATGCATGGGGATTGATTAAGTCCCAGAATTCACAATATCAATTAGATGGAATGAAAATCCTAGAAGAACTATACCTCAGTAATGAGGAAATGAGAAGAGAGTGTTTGTACTATCTTGCTTTGGGAAGTTTCAAGGTTGGAAGCTATTCTAACGCCCGAAGGTACACTGAAGTACTTTTGGACGGAGAACCGGACAATTCACAGTTCAAGTCTTTGAAAGAGTCTATAGACGACAAAGTGACGCAAGAAGGACTCATCGGGTTGGGAATAGCCGGTGGTATTGTTGCTCTAGGCGTGGGTATCCTTGGAGGTCTTTTGAGAAGAAAGCGTTAGTCCTGCGAGAGTTATTAGGATATGACTAAGATATGATCAGGGTATAATTAGCTACTATAGTAAGTAGATAACAGGCATTGTCTATGAATATTGTTTGTAAAGCCTGTAGCACTATTCCATTGTAGTAAATGACAATCAAGCACTGCATCATACCAGCCTTTCAACATATGCTACATGGGTACGTGAGGATCATTATCTTCAGATTTTGACACTTTTTGCAAAATATTGTATTTATGTACAATCTCATCACTTTGAATATTTAATATGATGATTTAATAATGAAAAAAAATGAAGATAAACTAGGAAATCAGATTGCTAGGGTTGTTATAGAGGAATTCAACAACTTGAATATTAAATCAGGTAAACCTGGTGTCCGATCCAACGGGAAGAAAGAATGGACAGTTTTGGCATCGTTGGTTGCATTATTTGAAAATGATGATGGTCAAGTAGAATCTATACGTCCTATCACGCTCACTACTGGAGTTAAAGCATTGCCAGATGAATGGAGGTCATTCTCTGAAGGAAAGTTAGTGCATGATCTACATGCTGAAATATTAAGTTTTCGTCTTTTTAACTGGTTTCTTATAGATGAATGCATTTCGACTATACTGCCCGAAAGAGACTACACCAGCTCATATGTTGCGTTACTGTACGAGCAATCCGGTAAAAGACAGTTCAAAATTAAGCCCGGTTTAAAGTTTGCCTTGTTTTCAACCGAACCTCCTTGCGGTGACCTTTCCATGACTATGTTAGTCAACAGCGCAGACGAAAATGCTGCCTGGGAGTTTGAATCACCGAGAAACAACAAAACCGTAACTTCAACAAGGGGACGGGCTCATTTTGATAGGTTGGGCATTGTGAGAACAAAACCTGGGAGAGGCGATAGTATACCATCTCTTTCCAAATCTTGCTCAGATAAAATATGTATGAAACAGCTTACCGGAATATGTAATGCGATAACTGCAAACATATTTGCCGGTAAAATCTTCCTAAGTTATTTAGTCTTGAAGGATAAATGTGTCAATCAGCTGGACATCATAAGGTGTTTTGACCTGAGGTTTGCAAACAAGATCCAAAACGAAGAAGTAATGCCTCTAAATGTACTTTGGTATAACCACGATGAGTATCCTTTTCATAGAAGTCCTGACACGATTCCGTCGCAATTAAGTATACTCTACTTGGTTCCTAATAAGAGCTTACAAGTATTGAATAATGGCGTTCGAAATGGAACATTTATCAAAAAGAAGACACCTTCAGAGTCTTCATCAAGCCTTATATGTAATTTTAATTTATACAGAAAGGCACATCATCTCATTGAATCTCCGGCCATGATGTATTACGAGTTCAAGATTTCAAATCATAGGAGGGAAAACTGCAAAAAAATAGGCCGTGAGATACTAGGGAATTGGATACCAACATCCAAAGATGATTTTGCGTTCGTCTAATGGGAATATACGTATATAAGTATACATATTAATATATTTGATTCTAGATTGAGCTCAAAAATCTATGAATAAAAGTCGGATGAATTGTTCAGGTATTCGTGAAAATGACGTAGATCACTCTGATGAGGATTCTCCATCGCTTCCTTCGAAGTCTTCCTCCTCATCCAACATGTTCTCTGCCTCGGCTGAAATCGCATATTCTGCGCCCTCAAGTAACTCTCTGAGCTGCTGATTGTCACCTTTGACATAGTCGACAGGCCTCAATTTATGGCTGTCTTTTAATCTTGGGTCGGATCCCGCGTCAAGTAAATTGTCAACCACAAAGTAGCCATGTTCTGGTTCTTCCAAGCAGTACTTCACAGCAAGATGCAATGGTGTGCTACCCTCCCTATTGCGAGGATCGATCTCCACACCTTCAATGTCTAGCACAATGTCTATAAATTCCCAATTTCCCTGGTGACATGCCAAATGTAAGGGTGTATTGTTCGTAATTGATTCACGGCTGTTGTTGATCAACTCAGACAACTTGCCCGCATCATTATTCAACTGAGATTTTATTTCTAACAAAAGCTCGGTATTGTTCCTTCTAGCGGATTCTATGATTTGCTCCGAAAATGAAGCACCTTCGTTCAGCTCTTCACTTTTTGACATGGTAGGCTTGCCTTGCTCAATATAGGGTGAATAATCGCTTTCACTATGAAGTAAAGGTGCTACGATTAGGATTGATCGGTTTATACACGAAAACTGTAATATGATGCCAGGTAGATGGTAGTTGTTCGAGGTGTAACATTGTAACTGGAGTATAGAGAGTAGTTGTTTCTGTCGTTACAGATACTTTGCTTTTCTGTGTTCTTGTCATAATAAACATGCATTTGGTTAAGGTGCTAATGGTAAAGTTCGGTCGCAGGACCTGTGTCAGACTTGATACCAAAGGAGAATGTAATTTTCACCTTATGGGAGAGGTTCAAGATCTGTTCTATCGTAGGAGAGTAATTATATGACATAAAGATGCAAATGTAGTATGCTAGCTTTTTCAAATCGTCGGGAAGTTGGCGCAAGCAACATATCGATGGAGCTTCTTGGAACACTGCGTGCGACTATATAAAAGTGTCGAAATCTAAGGAAGAACAACGCTTCGATAAGAGTTCAGCAAGAAATTTTATTTACTAGAATATAAGTGCTATAACTAGAAACAATCATGCCTAAAGCAATTATAGCACCATCTATTTTAGCTTCCGACTTCGCTAACCTTGGATGTCAATGTCACCGTGTCATTGATTCTGGCGCAGATTGGCTTCACATAGATGTCATGGACGGGCATTTTGTGCCCAACATCTCACTTGGACCACCTATTGTTGCCAGCTTAAGAAAGGTTGTTCCCAAAGAGGGATCCAAGTCGAGCTTTTTCGACTGTCATATGATGGTTGCTGAGCCAGAAAAGTGGGTCGAGCCCATTGCAGAGTCTGGGGGAGACCTGTTCACCTTTCACTTTGAAACCGCCAAGGACCCCGAGGCTTTAGTCGATCTTATCAAGAAGCATGGAATGAAGGCTGCATGTGCAATCAAGCCAAAGACACCACCTGAAGTTTTGTACCCTTTTGCGGAAAAGTTGGACATGATTCTTGTGATGACCGTCGAGCCAGGCTTTGGAGGACAAAAATTCATGCCAGATATGATGCCCAAAGTTGTTGAATTACGTAAGAGATACCCTAAGCTTAACATTGAAGTCGATGGTGGTTTAGGAAGGGACACTATACCTGCTGCTGCAGAGGCAGGTGCCAACGTGATTGTTGCTGGTACGGCAGTGTTCAAGGCAGAAGATCCTTCGGAGCTCATTGGATACCTCAGGGATACCGTTAACAAATTCCAGAATAAAGACTAAGCGAAAAGAAAACCTAAATACTTCAACTACTCTTTTGATTAGTTTATTCAACTAGTAATACATAAATACAAGAATGGCACTCCGGGAGGGGTCCTGAAAACATGACATAGCTGCAAATAGCGAAACAAAACAATTATGAGCAGAGCCCTGTAATATACCATTCGCTGCACTAAAATGCCTGGATACCAAGTGTCGTACCCTCTCCATCCTTTGCTGCAAGCTTGAGAGTCTCGCCCGCTTTATCGTTCACGACAGACCACAATGCCTTTCTCACTGCATCCACAGATCCAGGCTTGCTCTCCTCCTTTTCAGTGGAGGTTCCATTATCCACATCCATACTCTCCTCTTTAGCCTTTATGTCAATACCTAGCTGCTCGTTTCTACGAGCGATGTACTTTTGATTTCTAGCAATTTTCTTTGCTCTTTTGTTAGAAAGAGTCTTTGTGGTGATTCCTCCGATCGACTCCATGGGCCTGCCAGTGTATAATGCAACAGATTTGGACTCTGTAGGGCTTGGCTTCACGTTATTGTCTTCGTTATATCTAAAAGTAGATGATCTAGTTTTAGGGGCTGACTTTTGTCTAGATGTTCTCTTCTTCCCTATGGCTGCTGAGTGCAGATTCCTTAGTATCTTGTCCTTTGGCTTATTAATGGAATTTCTTGATGGCATATTGATTGAGTATGTGCTGTATATCTCTGGGTATTCTTCCTTCTATAAAATACCTAAAATGCAAAGCTACTTTCATCTCATCTCATAAAAAATATGAGAAAAATATCTAGTAGATTATGTAGAATGGAGAAAAAAAAATCTCCCGGGGGTGAGTCGAACACCCGATCTCAAGATTACTTTGATGTAACATTACAGTCTCGCGCCTTAGCCAGCTTGGCCACCGGGAGGATTCTGCCTTTTTACGCAAAAATGCGCCATAAATAACGGTGGAGGCTAAGTTTTGCGCGATACGCCACTATTTCACTATTGCTTAACCGGTTGGGATTATCTATTTTTAATTACCATACTATCCTTTTCACGATTTCAGGATTTAAATACAATAATTTAGTCCAGGAAGTTCTCGGCTGCATTTAAAATGTCAGACAGGATCTTGGATGAAAAGAAGGAGTTTGCGGAGGTGACAGTGTTCCCTTTGCACGATGGAGACGTAAGAGAAGAAGAGGAAGAAAGTGGTTTAAAAATTAGCAAGAAGTTTATAGCCTTAAAGTGTTTGGTATGCATGGGGTTCTGCTTGTTCCTCTTAGAACCTTCGGCTTTCAAACTATTCTCATTGACTGATGGACTTGGAGGCTTAGTCCCGGGATATAGCAATTCTATAAAGACCCAGGAGGAGTCTTTTGACGTGTTCTTGAAAGCACTTGAGACCAATTTGGCATCCAATTGGTCCAGGAAGTACACCTCTGAACCACATTTGGCGGGCACCAATTTTAAGCTTGCTGAATGGACCAAGGATAAGTTCGAGGAATACGGATTGGTGCCGGAGATTGACCAGTACGAGGTGCTTTTGTCTTATCCTCATGAGCAGGACTTGAAATTGTTGGATAGCAAAACAGGCGAGCAGTTGTATAGAGCGCCTTTGAAAGAGGACGAGATTGAAGAAGACAAGACTACCGGGGGGGAGGGAGTTGTTCCTACCTTTTTAGGTTATGCTGCGAATGGGAATGTTACTTCGAGCTTTGTCTACGTTAATTACGGTTCACGGGAAGACTTCGAATATTTGAAAGAATTGGGGGTCGATGTGAAAGGTAAGATTGTGATTGCACGTTACGGTGGCATTTTTAGAGGATTGAAAGTTAAGTTCGCTCAGGATAATGGCGCAGCCGCTGTGCTATTATACAGTGATCCCGGTAATGATGCTGGAATAACTCCCGCTAATGGTTTCAGACAATACCCAGATGGACCAGCAAGACAGGAAAGCTCCGTTCAAAGAGGGAGTGCTCAGTTCTTGGGAGGAATTGGCGCTGCTCCCGGCGACCCAACAACCCCAGGATATGCATCCAAGCCCGGTGTAGATAGGCAGGATCCTCATTCAAGCATCGGAAGAATTCCTGCTTTGCCCATTTCTTATCGCGAGGTGAAACCAATTTTGGAAAAGTTGAATGGTCACGGAATCAAAGTGCATGCAAAGAACTGGAAAGGCGAGCTTGCAGGGTTTGAATATTGGACCGGTCCTAATGAAGAAGTCCAGTTAAACTTATACAATAATCAAATTTACAATATAAGTACCTTGACTAACGTGTACGGTGTGTTTGAGGGAGAAAGGAAAGACGAGGCTATCATTATTGGCAACCATAGGGATGCCTGGATTAAAGGTGGTGCTGGTGATCCTAATTCTGGATCTTCTGCTCTTTTGGAAATAGCTAGAGCTTTGGGAGAACTTAAGGCACAGGGATTCAAATTCAAAAGGACCATCATCTTGCAGAGTTATGACGGTGAAGAATATGGCTTATTAGGATCTACTGAATTTGGTGAATATGCTGCTAATAGATTAAAGCATAATGCTGTTGCTTATATTAATCTTGATGCAGCAGTTAGTGGTAAGCACTTTCATTTGAGCTCTTCACCTTTATTGCACAATATATTGAGGAAGATTGCTAAAAAGTTGGACTATCCAGAACCTGGAGTTGGTACATTGTACGATCACTTTGTTGAAACAAGAAACGATAAAATTGGTAATTTAGGCTCTGGGTCTGACTACACTGTCTTTTTGGAACACCTAGGAATTCCATCTGCTGATTTAGGATTTTCAGGGGGCAAAGGGGACCCAATCTATCAATATCATTCTAATTATGACTCTTATTACTGGATGTCCAATTTTGGAGATAAAGGCTTTGTTTACCATAACTTGATAGCCAAGTATGTAGGTTTGTTAACTTTAGAATTGAGTGAGAGAGAAGTTTTGTCTTTTGGCTTAAACAACTATGCGAATGCCTTGAAAGACTACTTTAAAAGTGTGACTTCTGCAATTCCCGAGGAATGGTTAGACAAGAAGGTTAGCCGTAAATCGTTGAGAAAATTTTTCAATCTTGACTTTGAAGATGAAAGATTCATAAGAGATTCTTCAAGAGGATATTACTCTTCTTTTCTATTACGTGATCTGGGATGTCACGCAAAGCATAAGTTCAACGATCAGAAATCGGTAGAGCACCACTCTGAGCTGCACAGGACATGGAAATTGGAATCTGGATCTACCGAGGAGTCTTATGAAAGTAAGTACTCTGAAGAACATCATGTAAATGATGAAGATGAAGCTAATGAGAACAAACCAGGTTGTCACTCTTATAAAAAGAAAGGTGTAAAAAATATCAATAAGAAACTCAAGGGTAAGAAACACAATGGCAAGACACACGATAAGACGCACGATAGGAAGCATCATGATAGGAAGCATTACGATAGGAAGCATCACGATAGGAAGCATCACGATGGTGAATCCTATGATGAAACTGATAATGAAGAAGTATCAAAGAAGTTGAGATATGATTATTTCTCTTTCAAAAAAAACAGTGGTAAGTCTCCTCATGATGATGAGCCACGTACGAAAGATACCAACAAAGGTGAAAAGGAGTCTGATTTTAAAGACATATCTAGTCATAAGTTTTATTACTCTGACTTAGCAGAGGATAAACACTCGAATGTGACCTTGAGAAACTTATTGAAGAAGGCAAGCCACGATCTTGACAGATTGTTCAATGCAACCTTAGAGTTCGATTCGAAATCTGATGAACTCCAACTGAAATATGACGACGATAACCTCAGCTGGTGGCAACGTATAAAGTTGCACTTCCAAATTAAAAAGCACAATAAGCTTGCCCAGTATTTCGAAAGAGGCTTCCTTCACAGAAAGGGCTTGCACCAAAGACCTTGGTTCAAGCACATTGTTTATGCTAGTGGCAGATTTACTGGTTATGAAGGGCAAACACTTCCAGGGTTGACCGAGGCTTTGGAAGATAAAGATTTTAGTAGGTTCGTAAAATGGTTAGGAATTGTTTCTCGAGCATTTAAACGTTCTCTTTATCCAATATCGTCTAGTTACTAACCAAATGGTTTATCATTTTCGGTTACTACTGGACCTTATCTACATGAAACTTTTTTCAAAGATGTAGTTGACGTTAAGTTCTCGTGAAAACGAAATATATACATAATATGACTTTATATGATTGACTTCTGCGTAGCTTAGAAAAGATGAAGGATAGTGCTCGTGCACTAAAATTTCGTTGGTATCGATGATATACGATATGAATCTAGTATCCATGGAATGCTGCACTTGGCCCGAACTAATGGGTCTCTGGGTCACAGCTAGCTCTTCTAATAGTAATTAATTAAAGATTTGCATTTAGGTTTCTCCAGCATACTTGAAAGAGGGTTTTGACGGGATACCCTCTATATTATCCTGAACGCATTGATGGCCATTTTTGGTAAAAAGCAACAAGTCCAAGGAAAATTGGATTCAAAAAGGAGGTAAAGAAGACAAGCAGAACCGAATTCAAGGATAATAATATGCAATTTTGCGACAAAGTACCACACAATGTAAATGTTTAAGCCTTATCCGTTCACTACTATCTGGGGTACTGCAATGGACAGTGGTGAATGCATGAGGTTACCACATTTTGAAAAATTTCCAAATTCGCTCTGCTTTAGTACCTGATCTACAAGTGATGCCACCGTCGAGTCATAAAGTTACGAATGTAAAATACAATTATCACGTTCGATAACCAGATATACCATAAGTGAAAGAAACATCTATAATATAGTAATTCTAAGCATCATAATATAGTGCGCATAGTTTGATCTCATTAGGGTTATATAGACCGAAAAAGATATTGCTAACTTAATGTGACACACGTAACAACAGAAGCGGCACACATGGGTCCACATCTTCAAACATGTACCCAGTATGAAGGAATTACCTGAGCCGTTAGAAGCCTGACACAGAAATGTGAAAGAATTCATAGCTTCAGATAAAGGATGCATTTGGAAATAGGTCCACATATATATGTAGAGATACCTCTCACATCCTTGTTCCCTGTTACATATGTGTTTCTTAGGTACTTGAAAGTGGAAAGGTAAAGCTTATCAGGAACTAAGAGTTATAACAGAGTTTCATCGAGTCGCATGGGAACTGTCGAATCGATATGACTGTAGCAATTAGGGCTCGAGGAGCATTAGAAATCAAACAGTTAAAGCAGCCAGACCTGCTCCAGAATCAAAGGCTGGTCTATGAGAGCTACAAAGAGCCCTCCAAGTTGAGCAGAGAATGCTACATTCCAACACCATTAGTCCTCATGTCGCCTTCATCTTCAGAGTCGTCTTCGGTATTTATCACGCCTTTTAGCGAAGGGAGGACAGAGCTTTCTGCCTCCGACGTCAAATGTCCATGGGAATCGCCCTTAACGCTGCACTCAATCAAAGAACCGTCTAAAGTTGAGCTAGAAGTCAATTGTCCGGATTCACTGTCGTTGTCAGCTATCGATGCTGATGAAACCCAAATACAAAGCTCCACTTTCTTTTCAGCTGGTGAAAGTCTGCTCTCTCCCTCTATGAATACTGCTTCACAGATGTCTGACACAGACAATTTTGATTCAGCTTATAAAAAAATGTCCGCCCCGGTTATCAATTTTGCGACTAACTCTCTCAAGAACAAGCCCGATGGCTCGTACGAGTTAGAATGCCTCATAAGCATGAAGCCTCCCCCTATTCTAAACACTACTTATAGCACAAGTGAAGAGGAACTTCAACGTAACCAAATACTAGATATATGCACTACCGGTTTACTCAATAATGTGGTGAACTGGGAGGACTGTTCATGTTCCCCCAACAACTTAGGATCGCTTTGGATGTTTGATAAGCTCAATATAAGCACAAATGGAGAAGACTGGGATATGGTACACATCTATGTTTTTTCAAATGTCATGTTGTTAGTGGCTGAAGACTTGACTCAAGTAGTGGGCCTAATCCGATTGCAAGAGGAAATTTGCAGCATAAATTATGCTGAACAAAGATTGTATCTCAATCTTGTAAATGATGCCCTCCCAGAGTTACAAATCACTCATAAGTCTACCTTAATGCTTCAGAAGTGGAATTACTTTTTAAATTCCATGACAGAAGTCGTTCCAACTTTTCCTGTGCTGCTATTTCATATAACATATAACTCATGGTCTCTTGTTCCAACTGAAGTGAGACCTCAAGAGAGTGAACTGATTTATAACGCCATTGAAAAGAACATATCATTTTCGGACGAAATGTTATGTAAAGTATCTCTTCCCCCCCTTCTGCTTCCTCTCAACGTTATAGTCGCGGTTCTGTTGATAAATATGAGTGACCAAGACAATGAAGCCTACAGAAAAGAACTTGTGACATATCTACAAAATGTGAGAGCTAAACTATGTACAGTGGACAAGCTTGGACTTATTTTTGTCGGAATTGACGGTGGTGGAAGGGCTTCGAAAGAAGGATCTTTCATTGGGTGCGTAGATGCGGGCTGGAACGGCTGGGACACAGTTTTAAATGAGTTGAAGGTTTACTCCAATTTTGATGATAGAATGAAACCAATATTTACGTCTCCACACGAAGAGTTTTTAATCTGCTTTAAGAAATGTGAACAGCTTATTTCGTTCCTACCTGGGAACTATAGCAGTATTAACAGACTTATTGTTCTCAATTCTAATAAATATTTAAAGAATTCAGTTCCTGAACAGATAAAGCTCATACTTAAAGCTAAAATTAATCACTTGCTCAAATACAACAATTTGACTATCGAGTTATATCGAATAGGCGAAGAGTACTCACCTGAAATTGAAACAGTATTTTCATTTCTATCATCACCAATTTTCAATGGAGACGAAGCTCAGTTGAAATTAGGCTCCAAGTTGTTTAGGCTAGATAATTTTCAGCAGTTAATCGAGACTTTTAACTTCAACATTGAGCATGCGTACAAGCTGACAAATTTACCATATGTTTCTTTGGTGTTATCTCGCTCCAATGATACAAAAGAATTAATCTCTTACAAGGAAGTAGAGATAAATGGTAAAATGGTAAGTCTTCCAGAATCGCTAAACGTTTTGAGGATAACAAATAAGAACAATTTTGCATACACCGAGAAAAATATTATAATCAAGTTTAGCATCAAAGCTATTCCAGACGCTGCACATGGAGTATCTGTTGACTACCCCATAGTGAAGTACAGCTGTGAATGGCCCGATGGCAAGCAGAACATTCGTTCGCTCACTAGAAGATTTTCAAATCATTCCTCTGATTCTCCTCTGTCCATGATCTCGAATGCAAACACGGATATCCTTTACTCACCTTTAGATACGTTAGAGGATGGTTCATACATAATTGATATACCTCTATTGTCTAGTTTGGCGTCTAACCAACCGGTGGAATTTGCACGCCATAAGACTGAATTGGCAATTCTGAGCTCGCTAACAAACAACCCTAATTTATCAAGTGAAGAGGCAGAAAAGTGCCTTGATACATTGATATCTCTGATAAGTGATACTTTTGGAGAAAGCTTATGCTTAGAGGGAAGGTCTGACGACAAAACGGTCATAGATGTTAATCAATATCAGGAATTGCACACTATAGAGGCACCGGTTTTGCTCCTTAAACAGCAAGTCTACATTGTGCATTTGCTTGATGAATTGAAGAAAATATCTGAGTTATTAAAACATAATCCCTCTCTTGCTATTGTCAAGTGGAAAGACTTCATCAATTGGATACGTTAAACGAACCTATGCAAAAGAATGCATAGAATATTTCACCTTCCGTTTTAGGAAGTTTAATGATCTAAGACCTCTGCGATGGCTGGCTAGCGGTGTCATCAGTTATGCTAAATCAAAACAAATAGAATAACATTTATGCGTCTACTCTTCGTTTAGATTACTATATAAAGCCTGTAATGATCTGCTTGGACCCCGATTTTCAAAGAAGCTATAATTTAATTCAATTTTGTCTAGATTGCCGAATATGTCACTTCAATTATCAAGAGTACCAATAGGGTTTGGAATCACTGGTATGATTCTCCACCAGGCACTGATGGCTATGGGATATACCGGAGGACTTGATTCTAATCCTGGTGATGATTCTCTGTCTGGAGATTCCGGGTCCAACTCGAATTCAGATTCCAAAAAAGGAAGCGATTCGAAGAACGATGAGAAGGGTTCCAAGGAAGGTACTACCGATAATGCAGAAACACAAGGAACAAAGGAAAAGGCTCAGACCGACACTGAGACCACAGCTAAGAAAACTCAAGCTACCAAGAACACAAATACCAATACCAATACCAATACTGGTACTGGTACTGGTACTGGTACTAATACTGCCACTGGTACTGACACAGCAAAAAAGAACAACAAAAAGACCGGCACTACAGAAACAAACAAAGAAAAAACCACAACAAATAAGTATAACCAATGGGGATTCACAGGTGACCAGTCCCAATGGAAAGCAGCATCAGGAATCGCTTCCAAAACTTCGGGTTCGGCGTCGGTGCGTACTCACAGTGTCGACGGAAATAAAACTTCAAATGCAAACACATTACGCGTTGCTGAAACCCGTCAAATGTCATGGAAAAGTACTATTTTTGTAGGATCGCTTCTTGGCTCCGCGTTGATCCTCAATGCATTCTAGATTTCAATTAAATTCTATAAAAAGTTACTATGATAAATTTTATGTTATAAACGAAATGAAAAAGCTTCTAACACTATAACCTCTGTTACTGTAGTATATCGATCGCTGTATCAACTAAAAGTCTTCTGTAAAATAAGTTTCTTAGTTTTTAGCGAAGACTATTTGCATATAATAGGTCGAGATTAAAAGACCTAAGATGAGAAAATACATATTCGATGCATTTTTGAAATAAATAAATGAATAGTATAAATTGGTTTTATAACACCAACAATACGTAAATACTAGCTTTAATATTGATTCAGTAACAGTGCTATAGAATATCACTTAAAATAAACATACCCTGTGGATCGAATGGCAGACGTGAAAAGGATAGATGAACAGATAAAGTCGTACTTGTCAACCATATCTGGGAATCCTTTGTTAAAAGATCCTAAGAACTACAGTGTCTTGAAAAATGCAATGGATATCATATTTAAAGAAAGAAGAACGTTAATCTGTTTTGATATAGAAGCATGGGAGATAAATAATGAGTTCGTGACGGAGATCGGGATGGCTGCATTTGAACCTGCGAAACAGGTTGGTGCATTGGTTCCTGTTATCAAAATGGTACACATTTTAATTAAGGAACACATGTTCAAAAGAAACGGGAGATACGTGGCTAACCACTCAGATCAGTTCAATGGTAAAATTTCCTACGTTATGACCCAGAAAGAAGCGGTTAAGTTCATACAAAGCATACTCGACCATTATTATTCGCAGGAAGATCGATATTATCTCGTCGGTCACGGACACCAGGGCGATTTATCTTGGCTTCGCAGCATGGGTGTTATTATACCCGAAGATATACAGTGGCTTGATACCCAATCTATATACTCAGCAACACATGGGAAGAAAGGTGCAAGCTTAACCAATGCTTTGAGACAAGCTGAAATACCTCACGCATTGCTTCATAATGCCGGAAACGATGCTTATTATACCTTATTACTTGCTCTTAGACTATCAGATCCGATGAGCAGAGCACTAACTCACTTGGATAGACCTGGAACTAACGGGTTAATCCAGAATACCGTAGAGAATAAATCAAAGAAGGCAAAAAAATTGGACCTAAGCGACCTATTTGAAATAAATGATGCTAATATGTTATTGTATTCTTATCTCAGTTGATTAAGAGGTGGTATTTAAAGAAATAGAATAATCTCCCTAGTAGACACTATTAATTTGATCCAAGACCAATCCTTGTAGTTTTTGATTTATTTCTTCATAGCGGAGAAGTAACCCAGCACAAATACTTTTAATCCTGTCATCAATTATTTGTTCCCAGATTTGAGATAACCATACTTGACTTAATTGTAGTTCATTATGAAATGCGGATACCAAATAGTGTTCGTCACATATGTCACATATAAGAAGCAAACCCGTCACAATACTCTCAATTAGTGGCAAGTTATCAGGGTTTACTTGTGTTATCATGGGCATAATTATCAGTAAATATTCATTAATCATATCTTTTAAGTCAACAGCAATAGGATACGCTGAATGCATTAAAAGGGATAAAGTTTTCAAATAATGAGCAATCAATAGAGGCGAATATTGTCCTATATTAATGCCTCCTGATTCATACCATAAACTAATAAGTGGGAAATAGAAAATCCTGCCTATGATTTTAGCAAAATTTTGAATTTTTGGCGCCTCTGGCTTCTTCTTCTTTTTTAGTTTACCAGATATCCTTAAAATTTTACCTCCATACAAGTTATCCAGTGCTTCATTTGAGGCATCCGTCATTAGTTCTGACTGTACCTCATTTTCCAAGTTATTCAATATCGTTATATTATTGTTTAAATCTTGGTCCTCATTCGAAATATAGAGCTCATGAACATTCAGAGGAAGCATTTTGGATGGAAACAGCTTCTCCACATATGAATTTGATATGACTTCATCTTTAAACCCTCTTAGTTCCCGGGCCGTAAGAGACGCCGTTGTCAACATAGTAATACGTTGCATCAAAGAGTAATCTCCCGTTAATAACAATGTATATAAATGCTTAATACTTTCAGGATGTGAAAATACCACAGATATCAATGCATTTAACCTTAAAGTTTCGAAATCGGAATCTTTATACTCATTGCTCAATCCAATGAATTCCGTAATTAATTCGTTAGCATACTTGGGTACTTCTGCTCCGAAATTTGCTTTTTGTCTTATTAGTGTTGGAGCAACACTCAATGCCATTCTTTTCCTCTCATAAGCCTGTGGGTGATCCGATTTTGTGGTTAGATATTCTAGTAAAGTTTTGATGTATACCGGTCTTGAGACGCTCACCTTGCGCACAGTAGGATCTTCATCATCACTCGAGCTCAGTTCATCATCGGAATCAAAATTTCTCTTTCCGACTGAGAGCTTCTTCATGCCAGCATTTATATCTACAACTAGTTTTTCATCTTCATAAGTTTCGAAAGTTTCTACCTCAGGTTCCTGCAATATGTTCCATGCATCTGAATCACTATCAGGATTCTTGGAGTAACATAGAGGTTCATCGTTGATAATTTTATTAAAATCAGGATCCTTAATGCTAAAGATGGGCTTTTCTTCAGCAATCTCGCACACTTTGTCAGCAAAACATATGCCAATTTGTTTCACACTATCAGATAAAGAATTCAAATGATTTGAGATCGATTGTAGAAAAACTGGTTTGGATAATAGCCCTTTAACAAACGCTTTGTTATTATAATTACCTAGTAATTGGACCAAGAAATGAGTTTTACATATTTGCAACGTTATAGCATCAGATTTAACATTATCTTTGTCAGACCAGTCGACTAGAGCCAGCTTTATCTTCTCTTCAATCAGATAATCATTCCTAATCCCATATGCAACAATTTTGTTTAGAAAAAAACAATTTTCAGATGTAACCAGATTTAAAAGATCTTGGCTGATGGTTACATTTGTAAAAAAAGGCTCTAAAATTGTAGCTAAAGCAACAAGTTTCTCCTTGTTATTACTGGCAGAAATGTATTTTTTCTTGAAGTATCTTAGAATAATGAGCCGGAGAAACCTGTTCTTTTGAAATGGTCTCATGGTGTTGTATAATGCTAGGAATTGGTTAATATTGTCTTGATTTAACATTCTATCGAAGAAAAGATAAGAATGCTCAGTATTGAACGACAAAAGAGACCCCGCAAACCTTTCTATATCAGAACTTGGCACTTCATTTCTCATCAAGGAGACTATTTCGGAGGATAGAAAGTCAACAAAAGTATCAGCATTTGAGAATACCGAATGCGATGTATCTAATCCAAATTTCATAGCAGCTTCATTTACGATTGAAAAGCTAGAGCCTTTGAACAAAATCTGGTCTAGTTCCTTCGCTTCTAGCCGATTTTTAAGGTTCCTAAATAAAGTACTAGTGACTCCATTAGTAAGAATACCATCCAATATTTCGATATAAGTAGCAATAAGCTGACTCCAGTTATCACCGTTTTCTGCTATTGATACCTTAATGTAATTAACAATATTACCTATGCCATAAATACTCCGTAAATAGTTAATGATTGCTGATTTAACACTCTTCGGTGCTAAATTGTACGTCGTTGGAATCGTATTCTTTAAAAGACAAGTTATTACTTGTACATTATTGACCAATTCATTATCCTTGGATAAAGTATTCAAAATCTCTTCTATCTGACTTAACTCAGGCTCGTTTTTCAATGTCTCCAAACATAGTTGAATATCTGCTCCTTTCATCTGAAGTTTTTGCCTTTTATGATGTCAATTCTATTAATGATTAAAGATGCGAAATTTCAGTGTATAGTTAAAATCATTTCACACTAGAGCTTAGAAAATCTACACTTTCTTTATTTTCGTCTAGTTAGAAAATAAAAGTAAGGAATTACATATTATGCTTCATAGAAGCACTAGGAAGTTGTGTGCTGCTGGTTTATTTGAAAAGCAGGTTTATATTGGTAATATACCGGCAAGTGGTGCCTTAGGTGTTCGTTTTATAACCTCTAAAGGCATAACTGGTGACCATAATCAGGTAGCAGAAAAAACAGAGCAAAACTCAATAGACATAAGTACTCTGAAGAAAGAGAACATATACTATGAGAAACTACAGAAATACTACGATAGGGCAAGTTTCGAATTCCGAAAAGAATCAGATATTCAGAATCTTAAACTGTGGATGGAACACTTGTATCTTAGAGAGAGAACTGTTGTGTGCATCGATGTGGAGGCATGGGAGAAAAATAACAATAAGGTAACGGAAGTTGGTGTGGCGATATATGACCCCAAAGATCTGGTTCACTCCGTGTTCCCTGCTATCAAACAATTTCATATAATAATTAAAGAGCATGAAAAGATGCTAAACGGTCGATTCTGTCCAGATAATAAGAGAAAGTTCATGGGCGGAAAGTCGTATAAAATGAGCATGAATGAGTGTAAGAGTTTTATGAATGACTTGATGCTGCAGCACTGGACTCAGGATGATAAACTTGATGCTGTTCTAGTAGGTCATAACATTCGTGCTGATATAAACTGGTTGAGATCCGTAGGGGTGAAGATGCCCGAACTTGTGACAATAGTGGACACAGCAAAACTTCATGCATTATCTTTTTCTTCCGGTGGAAGTCTCAGGAATATTCTTAGGCTCCTAGAAATTCCACATGGCTATCTACATAATGCAGCCAACGATGCTTATTATACCCTTTTAGCTGCATTTGCATATTGTGATCCAGAGGCACGAACTAGGTATAAGCTTGACACATTTCACAATCATGTACTGCTTCCACAATCTAAGAGTGAAAAATTGCAAAAAAAGAGACGCATGTTGTCTGACAATGCTGAACTCGTAGTATGGTCAGACACAAAAAAAAACTGACTAGACTAGTTCTTTTGTTCATCAAGAGCTATCGTAAGAAATTTATTTAATCTGCTGCTGTGGGGAGCATTTCTGGTAAATAGACACTGTAAATAAGTTGTGTGCTAATGCATTCTTTTTTCCAAAAATGAGATTTGTCAGTATGAATGATTGAGGACAGAATCGATGTACATTTACCCTTCGTATCGTCACTGAATCAACTAATTCGTGTTCAAAATAGGGGTTTTTAATAGACTACAGAGACAGCTAGTCTTCGGAAGAGAGATGGTTAAAAAAAGTGCCCAGAATGGAGAAAAGACATTCAAATATGAAAGGAATAGAACTACGCCGTTTAAGTTTGGAGCTCACGTTGGGATGTCAGGGGGGATATCCAACGCAGTGTTAAACGCAATGGACATTGGAGCTAATAGCTTTGCACTTTTCTTGAAGTCTCCAAGAAAGTGGGTTTCCCCAGATATTAAAGATGAAGAAGCTGAAAAGTTCAAAAGTCTTTGTGAAAAGTATGGTTACAATACGCGTACAGATATACTTCCCCACGGTTCGTACTTTATCAACCTAGCCAATCCAGACACAGAGAAAGAGGAAAAGGCTTATGGCTCTTTTCTTGATGATTTGAAAAGATGTGAGAAGTTGGACATAGGTCTTTATAACTTCCATCCGGGGTCGAGTTTGGATGGTGACCACGACAAGGCGTTGGCCCAACTTGCTAAAAATATTAATAGAGCGATCAAAGAGACTTCATTTGTCAAGGTTGTGATTGAGAATATGGCTGGACACGGGAACTTGATTGGCTCCAACTTGCAGGATATCAGGACGGTGATCGATTTGGTCGACGACAAAAGCAGGGTGGGTGTCTGCGTGGATACATGCCACTCATACGCAGCAGGATATGATATTTCGACCGAGGAGGGATTTGCAGACTTCTGGAAACAGTTCGAGGACATAATTGGGTGGGAATTTTTGAGCGCAATTCATTTAAACGACTCGAAAGCACCCTTGGGCGACAACAGAGACTTACATCAA